>CANSZD010002917.1:2632500-3222500 GCA_947648045.1 Beta corolliflora | reverse complement strand
TTGCAAAGGAGTGTAAAACCATTTTCCCTAGGAGTAAAATTGCTCTCCTAATGATGGAAAACTATTTTCCCTTCAAAATGAAGGGAAAACTGATTTCCTTTTTCTTATCTCTCTTGTACACTCCTCTCACTACCTCCTTACTTCCCTTTTCATTTTCCTTTCTTTTCATCATTTTTCTTACATGGAACCAAACAACGGAAAACTAATTTTGGAATTGTGTTTTTCATTGTAAATTGTTTTCCATGAAAACCATTTTACACTGAAAATGTTTTACACCCAACCAAACGGAGCCTAAGTCTAAAGTTAGTAATTCCTTGCAAAATCATGAAACCTTAATTTAGCAGTATATATAGTATTCCTGAGACAAGTAACACTTCACAGCCTAATACCACAAATCATACATTCATATTTAATATACTTCTTTGCTAATAGTGCCTCTATGCATTTGCTTTGTTCAATTCAGTTTTTTCAAAGTGTAATTAGGATTTCCCGACACATATGTTGCAGGATTTTCTCTAGCAACAAGCATGGCTACCGTATTTCATCGGAACCCCTCCGGAGAGCAAGCAGATGCACTGCACACATGGTTTGCACAAACTAAATACCCTTCCCGGCCTTTCAATCACTGTTTTCAACCAATGCTTGAATACCACCTAATCCCATCCTTGGCACTTTCACAGGGCTGCTCAGAAGTGTGGCATGATATCTGATCGTATGATGCGCATAGCTGAAGTTAGGAATTCATTTGAGCGAATGGAAATCGTTACAATAGACACCATAAATAAGAAAAAGGTTAGAATGCCACATTTGTAGCCTACTATTTAGTGCAGTTAAACTACCTAGGGAACCTTCCATAGTTTAGTGCAATTGTAACCCACTTCTTTTCACCAGGCATAGCAAAACCACTTAACACATCTGTATTTTTCTTGTCCCAACTCCAGGCAGAAAACACCCTCCAAGAAGAAAAGCACTGGATCAAGGTAACGATCCCTGAGCCAGATCGTTCGAAAATTGTTCCATATGTTGGGTGCAACAACTGTGGCAAGCGCACTGTGGAGATTACGGTGTGTCTTACAATTGCAAATTTTGCTCAAAAGAAAAATGTCTTGCAACTCCCATGTAAATACGAGCACACTTAACTATTAACAAGTATGTATACAATCCTTTCCTAATATTTACCCTCCATATGCACCAGGATTACCTTCAAGTTTGATGCCTTTGATGAAACTGAAGGAATGACTTTCACAGCCTTCACCCAAGAATGTGAAACCCTTTTCAAACTCCCAGCAGTAGAAATCCATGCCCAAATTACAGATGTAAGCCCATACAACTTATTCTTTCATTAGGCAAGCATGATAGGCAAGGCATTATGCATTCAAACAAATAAAGCTACATGATGTGTTGAAGAATATTATTCTCCGAAAGTCATATAGTTTATCTCTTCAAACATGTCTAGAACATCATTTTTTGGCATTCAACTACCTGCTTGTTTTCCACCATGAAATCATTACACTTATCATAGAACATCAGTGAATGTTGGCCCTTTTCAAAATATACTTGGTCTGATCAAATTTATTACAAATTCTTTTCATCTTTCTATGATTGATTTCAATAGGATCATGATTAATTAGTACTTCTGAACAATATAATAACTGGCCTTGCTTAAGATAATGCTCTAATTCATAGACAACTTTCGATGTTTTGTGGCGATTTTGATGATTTACATGTGGCCTTTTAGAAGCTTGGACATATTAGTATCTTAACTTTGGTTTCATTCTAATTTTGTGTTTTCTGCTCTTGATTTTATTAAACTAAAATTATGACCAGTGCTTTTCTTCTGTTCTTGATTTAATTAAACTGAAATTTTGACCAGTGCTTTTCTTCTTGATCCAGTGCTTTTCCATTCTTTAAACAGCCCCTTTTGGCCCCCCAACAATTCCCAAGCCCATGTGTATATTAATAGAAACACCATCATCTAAAAAGAACCGAAACCCCCATTCCACTTAGAGACACAATTAAACAAGATTAATTGCTTCATTGCAGGGAATCTTCAACTTTGAAGCCATCGCAAGAGGCCTAAGCACAAACTACTTCTTCTGCAAATTGGTCCTAAGAACTTCGCTTGCGAGGAGCAAGATTCTCGAGCCGGGTCCCAAAAACAATTAGCTGGAATTAGCGGGTCACTTTGTGCAACAGGCCCCTTTTGGATTTAGGTGGGCTTCTAATAGGAACACCAACCTTTTGTGCTAGCTGTAGAAAAAAAACAAGTTTCGTGTTCCTGTGCGACACCCCTGCTATTTGCCATATATTAGTTTTTTTAAAAGTCTGCAAAAGGCAAGGCCTAGGCTCTCTGTTAAGGATCAACTGTAGCCTAAATTTTTGCCCCTGGTTTTGTCCAAACTATCTAGCGGAGCACCACCAAAAAAACAGATGCCTTGTAATGATTCTAAATAGCCTATGTTATGCTATCAATTTAGTCTATGTGATTAGTTATGTGGCTCTAATTACCACCTATTCGGAACCATTTGCAAAATTGTCACCGTACTAATTACATTTAACAAATTGCGAATATAACAATAACGCCATTTTGGGGTGCCGCGCTCGTAGGCGCGCGGTGCAACAACTAGTTACTAAATAAGTTACAATTGTTTGAGAGATTTCTTGATTTCTCATTGTTTACGGGATTAATAACCATCCAATAATATATTCTTATTTAACAACATTAAATTGATGCAAAAAGATAATGAAAATATTAATTTGTTGCAACACATATGTGAGTCTAACCATTGATCAGAATCACAAAGTAATACGAGCCCATGCTAGCTATTGTTAATCTCACCCTTTCATCTCACTCATCCAACTACCACCTCCACAACCCATTGCAATCCACACTTTAGGACAAAATGTCTGTTTTGGTTGTAAACTTTGGAAGATATGTTTTTTTAAAATTGTAGGTTTACTAAAAAAAAAGGGTAGGGGACAGGGGGCAATATATTGATTATCTTGTGGTGTTAGATAGTATAGGGTAGCAATGGGGAAGGGGAGGAAGGGTACTGGGGCTTTGAAGAATAACGTAGGAGGAAAGAGAAAGAGTTGGTAAAAATTTCTTGGTCTAACCGTTTGCAAATCACAACGTACTTCCTCCGTTCCAAAAAAGCTTGCTACTCTTCTTTTTTTACGTTCTTAATGCAAATTTTCTTAGTGTTGAATTTGTCAGGTTAGGGGTATGTGATTATGGGGGAGGGGACTACTTGCACTTTTGTGTAAGTAAAGTGCATATCTGGTGAAAAAAGGGGGAGGGGACCACGTGAATCTCCCATCAAAATTTGAGAGGGAAATCTTGAAATTTTTAGATGGACTTTTAGAGGGAATTTTTACCCTCCAAAAATGAAAACTTCAGCAAAGCTCCTTGCTCCAAATTCCCCTATATAAACACTTAACCTTTTCTTTACAATTAAGTTCCTACAAGTATTCTGAGCATGAAGTAAACTTAAACATTATCAATGCACTGCACATACTGAGCGCCTATGTCGGAACAGTATTTACATCAACCCAAAAAAAAACAACATTTAATCATCCTCATAATCATCTTTTGCCTGGGTCTGCAACAACCAAAATGGAGAACACCCCTGACTTCTTCGATGTTAAAAACTTCTTGAAGATTAGGTGATGGCAGAGTACCTGCTCGCAAAACCTGGTAAGCTCTGACTCTGAACCCGGCTCTGAAGCTGAACATGAAACACCAACTATCATTACACCAAATGTTATAAATGGTAGAGAAAAAAGAGAGTTAAGCTTAGATGAAATGAGGGATATAGTAGATAACCTCCTAACTCTAGCAACAGAGAATAAGTTACCAAGAGGTGTTATCACAACAACAACAACGAAGTATGGGGTTCCTAGAACCACAATGTTGAGATTGTGGAATAATGCACTAAAACAAAGGGCAAGGGGTGTACCCATAAATGCACAGTCCAAAAAGGTTGGGAAAGTGGGTAGGAAACCCATTGTTTACAGTGAAGAGTGATTGTAGTCAGTACCATTGCACAAAAGGACAACTATGAGGAAATCTGCAGGAGCTTTGAGGGTCTTTCCCTCACGCATTTACTTATTACTTAAAAAGGGACTCCTTAGGAGCCACACAAGCAGCAATCACCCCAATGTGGCAGAAGCTCATAAATTGCAGAGAATGAAATGAGTGTTACAACACATTGAACCAAGCACACCAACACAACGAGTATGCATAATTTTATCCACATTGATGAAAAATGGTCCTATATGAACTCAGACACAAGAAGGTTTAATTTGCTACCTATGGAAGATGACCCATATAGATGTCAACAATCCAAAAGATATAAGATAAAAGTCTTGTTTATGGGGGTTGCTTCTAGGCCAATATATGACAGTCAAGGGAAGATGATACATGATGGCAAGTTTGGTATATTTCCATTTGTGAAAAAAGTTGCAGCCAAAAAAAGAAGCACTAATAGGGAAAAGGGAACCATAGAAACAAAACCCATAGAGAAGATTACTCAGCCAGTCATCAAAGATATGCTCATACCGCAAATCATTCCAGCAATTATGGCCAACTGACCTGCTAGTATGTCAAAGGACATCTACATTCAACAGGACAACGCTAGGCCACACATAAAACTTGGTGATGAAAAATTCAAGCATGCAGCAACACAAATAATTTCAATATCCAGCTCAATTGCCAGCCACCATAATCTCCTGATTTAAATGTCTTAGATGAGTTAATTGAAAAGGCGCAGGATGCATATGTTTTTTTTGACCCATAACTGCTTAAGTATACTTGGCTGCAATTACAATGGGTTATGGTGGAAATATTAAAATGCAAAGGGGGAAACAACTACAAAAACCCAAATCATGGGAAAAGGAGGTTGGAGAGGTTAGGGTTGTTGCCTGACAATGTTGAAGTAGAGTAAAGTGTGATTGATGAAGCAGTAAAACAATTAATTGAAAACGACATTACAATTGGTGATGCAATGGACTACATTAAGGCATACATGGAGATGGATGTTGATTAAAAGGAACATAATTACTAGGAAGCAATAGCATATGAAGAAAAACAACAACACTTTTTGGGGTGAATAATAGTTTTGGTGGAGTACATACAAGCCATAAGAAGCAATTACATATGAAGGAACATAACAACACTTTTTGAGGTGAGTAGTTTTGGTGGAGTACATACAAATAACAGAAACACAACAATACTTTTTGGGGTGAATAGTTTTGATGGAGTGACTGCAAGACAAACCTTATTACCATGTGTCATCACTTTTGTTTAGTTTAAGAATTAGTAGGGAGGATGGAAAAAGTTTGTAAATGCAGTTATGATTAGAGATGGCAATGGGTCGGGTCTGGGTCGGGTCCACCTGGACCCAAACCCAAACCTGCTTAATTTTTGCAGACACATACCCGCCCCATACCCGTTGGGTTTTTTTTTTATAACCAGACCCAGATCCGCTGGGTCTAGCGGGTCCACGGGTCCTAACTGGCTCCTAAATGGGTCCTTAGTTTTTGGTTTTCATTACATTTTTGAATCTATGTAAAATGTTTCACCTTAATATATAGGTTTTGCATCCATAGGTAAAGCATTATCTAAACAAAATTTTAAAAAATAACTCATAAAAAATCTTAAAATGTTACAACTTACAAAGTTTCAAGTCTTAAATGGAGTCACAACACTAACGAATTCACAAAATCACAACTTATAAAACCTTGGAGTTTAGGTAAATTTTCTTTTTGTATATATATATATATATATATATATATATATATATATATATATATATATATATATATATATATATATATATATATTATAATTGGGTCTGCGGGTCGGGTCTGGACCGGATCTAGGTCTGGCATATGTGGATCCGGACCCAGACTCAGACCCGACTCATACTCTCTGGGACCCAGACCCGACCCGGACCCATTGGCTCTAAAAAATCTGGACCCAGACCCTTATAAATGGGGCGGGTCCTGGCGGGTCTGGGGCGGGTCCAGGACCCATTGTCATCTCTAGTTATGATTGAATGTTTTAGTTTCTTAATTTGGGTGTGTATTTCTTTTTTATCATTTGTATGAGCTTTTAAATGTTGAATGAAAATGGCAGCAAATGATGGACTTAACGTCACTTTGTGTACACAACATTAGATTGACCATGTTTTCTCATCATTTGACTCTCAATCCATCATGGAATTTAAGATTTAACTCATGAAAAGCATTTAATTACTCAACGGAGCTGATCTGGAGCTAGCCAAAAGCATTTGGTACCTCAATAGACACAGTCTAGAGCAAAGCAAATGCATTTCTACCTCAACATATAGTATGGGTCAAGCCAAATAATGCTTTTGAGTCCTATGTCCACTTCATCATTTGGATTCATGACTAAGTTGGGGGATTGGGGGTTCAGATTATAACAATATAATAAACATAATCCAGCTCAACATAATCATCAATCATAAATCATAATCCACCTATAATAAGCATAATCTCAATAGCATCATCATCAATCAATTAATGACATTGTATGTTCAACAGAATTAGGGACATATATGCTCAACAGAATCAACACAAATCATTAATACCTCATTAGGGACATATATGCTCAATAGAATCAGCACAAATTATAGCCTTACCAAACCCCTTGTTCCCGACGAACTCAGGCGCCCTTAAGGCACAAATTATCTCACGAGTAGATCTGGGATTGTTAACCCTACATCTACTCAAACCCCCCTTTTCTCAACAACATCAGCAAAATCCACCATCTTCTTCTTTCCTTTTTTTTCTCAATTTCCTCCTGAAAAACGTACATCATCTTCAATGGGTGGCTCGAAGGTCAAAGACCTTCGACCTTTTGCCATTTCTTCCTCACCTTCGACCTTTTGCCATTTCTTCCTCCCCTTTCACAGATTGAACAATCCTACCTTAAGGCCTCAAAGCGTAGGGACCCAACACTTTTTCAACATCACCGCTCTCATGCAATTTTCTTGACCATGGAGACTGATTTTGGAACGACTCCACCAATTCCACAGAAACAGCGGCTTCATCTTGATTATCAGTTTCAAATGATGCATCAACAAAGGGACTCAGATCTAGAACAAACATGATGAATTACATAGGGAGAAGAGAGACGAAGAATACTGAAGAAAGACGAAGAACACTCTAGATTTAGGGTTCTTGATTTGGGGTGTGGGGGGTTGATCTGGGCTCAGGGCGAAAAGCATTTAATCTGATGCACTTAATTGAAAGGTAGTTGATGGGTGGGGGTCGATTTTCGTGGGAGTAATTAATGTTGATTGGGTTTTTTTTTACAAATTTATTAATTATTGTTAGTTGTTAATAGGTGGGTTTTATTTTTATAAATAAGGGTAGTTTGGTAAAATGACACCTCAAAAGTTATCATATAAGGAAAAAAAAAAAGAAATGTAGCAAGTAATGTGAAACTTCCACATATAGGAAGTGTAGCAAGCTTTTTGAAACGGAGGAAGTTGTATTTTAGGAAAACACATCCAATCATTGGGATTATTTTGAAATGGCTCATTGTTAGTAATCCGTGGATTGTGCTCCTCCCAGGAACACAATGAGAATTGTGCTCCCACACTAGTACAGAAACATTGATTTGCGTCGGACCTGGGACCACCATTTGCGTTGGACACCGGTCCGAAGTCACAGGTCTCGACGCAAATTTGGGGGATATGATCTGCGTCGGATAAGGACACGACGCAAATTTCGTGCTATATGCGTCGCACCCACGGCTACGTGTGACGCAAATAGCCCACACCAGATACTGTGCGCATGGCCATTTGCGTCATATGCGAGGTACTGTGCGACGCAAATGCTCCTTTTATCAAAAAAAAATAATTACTACCCTCATCCTAATTATTTACACCAAGCTGAATTTGCAGACAAACAAATTTGCAATATGACATTCGAAATGAATTATTCAGTTACAAACTAACAAAGGAATTATCCGAAATCTGGACAACTATCAAAGATCTAAAAAGGAATTAAAAAAGAGACAAGTGAAATAATAAAATTAACAAATCCGAAATCTGAACAACTATAAAAAATCTGAACAAACTAATTATCCGAAATGTGAACTATCAAAAATCTGAACAAACTAACAAAGGAATTATACAAAAATAATGAAATATGACGGTGGATGAAATTCCCTATAGACCCAGATCTAAAAAGATCGAAATATGAAATCTATATTTGCCTTCAAACTGACATAGTCCCAGATCTAAAAGGATCGATCATCTTCCGCTTGGAGACGGTGGATGAACGGTGGATGAACAACCACGATGTTCATCTATGTTTGGTTGTGCGACGATCTTCACAAACGAACAGTGATGACGGTGGATGAACAGCCACGAACCGAACATATAATTCGCCAAAAACTTGAGAGAACCGAACATAAAATCGGTCAAAAAACTTCGAAAACTAGGGTTCTGTTTTCTGATAAGATGAGAGAGAAAAGAGACAACGAACTTCGAAAAAGAGAAGATCAAGAAGTGGGAGAAGCAAAGGGAAGAGTCGCATCTTATGAGAGAAGAAGGTTGGGAAAATCTTTAGGTTTGTGTTGGAGAGATGGAGCGTGAGAAGGAGAAGAAAGAGGAGAGACTTTTCCAGAATATGAGGCGCTAGAGTCTCTAGGTGAGAAAATGAGCGGTTTTATTTGTGGATCTCATTTTAGGGTTTTGTTGGGCTGATTTGCGTCGGATGGGCTTGGTCATCCGACGCAAATCATTTATTAAATGATTTGCGTCGGATGACCAAGCCCATCCGATGCAAATAGTTGGATCCTAAAACTTTCTTCCCTCATCATCTACGTCGGATGCACGCCAGTATCAGACGCAAATCGTTATGCTGTAATGATTTGTGTCGAATGTTTATTTGTAAACGACGCACATTGCTTAACATTTGCGTCGGACAACACAACAATCCGACGCAAATGATCAGTGTCTGCACAACTGCGCCATTTCCTTAAATGTTCGACGTAAATTAGGGGACGCAAATTAAACTTTTTCTACTAGTGCCACAATGCAAAACAGAACATTTACGAAAATGAAAACGAACATTTTATTGTTGAAGTGGAACATTACAAGAATTCACTTGCGAAAATGAACATTTGACTGTTGAAGTGGAACATTACTAGAGTTCACTTACAAAAACAAACATTTTACTGTTGAAGTGGAACATTACCAGAATTCAATTACGAAAATGAACATTTTACTGTTTAAGTGGAACATTACCATAATTCAATTACTTAAATAGAATATTTGTTCATCAAACATAGAACATAGTTTCACGGAAAATAGAACATAATTTTCTGCTGTAAAATAAGCTTAAAACGAACATTTATTAAATAAACATTTACTTACGAAAATAGAATAATTTCACAAAATAGAAAAATTTAAAAAAAAAAACGAACATTTATTAAAAACATTTTTACGAAAAAGAACATATTTTCTTAAAAAATTTAAAGAACATTTGTTGAAATAGACATTCTATGAAAAAACAATTTTCACGAAAAATAGAACATATTTTATTTGAAAAATATCTTTAAAATAAACATTTGTTGAAATAGAACATTTACTCATCGAAAATAGAAACAAATTTACTTGGGTGCACATTACACCGCGCTCCTAGGAGCCCAATAGAATTTTCACATTGTTAGGCCGGGTCATATACCCCTTATAAAGGGTGGTTTTACTTATTTTTCAAGCATTAGGAGTCTATTCCAATGACACCTTGCTTGGAATTTATTTATCTCAAACAACTCGTAATTGAGATTATTACAGTCAAATTTTCCTATTAGCTCACCACACAATGTAGAGCTGGCTGGCTACAGCGTTCAGACACAAGAAAAAGCTCCTATGGAAAAGAGGCATCATGAAATAGGGAGCAACAAGTCATAAATGAATAACCACTACGTACATACAAGAACAATGTAATTATGCTTGATTATTCACAAAAATACTAGATTAAGGGACCCAACTACAGGACCAGAGCTTACAAATGTCTGTACAGTTTTGGGACATTCCGGGGAAAGATCACTGCGGATAAGTTGGTGCGCTGAATAAATGGTTTTTATACAAGTTCATCTGCAAAAGTATATATGTACCAGTACAATATAAGTTCTACATAGTTGAAGCAAATAGATAAACAGGAGAAGCTTTTTGATCTCCATCAAAGTACCGACTCTGCACATCATTCAGTCCTTTCCTTCAACAGCCAAGGCAGCCGATTTACAAATCGGACATACGTTCTTCAAGAGCAGCCACTTCTTCAAGCAATCTACATGGTATTCATGTCCACACTCTAGAGTTCCCAGTTTATCGTTATTCTCATACTCATCCTGTAATGCCAAATCCCATCTTATTACTTAGAAGCTTGTTCCCAATTACCATACTAAAGTTTCAATTGAAGTTCTATAAACAGGCTTAAGAACCGAAGAAAAGAAGATAAACAGCTATGGAAGCATCATGGTGATTTTTACCTGGCATATAATACATGAATCGTTGTTTTGCTCAATAGATGGCAACTCCTCTAGATTGATAGTTGCTGCAGTAGAACTGTATCGCCGTGTTTTAAGATGACATCTGATGTCTCCTTCAGAAAGACCAGTGCTTACTGTCCCAATTCGTTCGCTCAAAGCAAGAAGCTCCTACAATGAAAGAATGTAAATATCATATCACCAACAACAGAGTACATAAAAAGAACAAATACATATGTCACAGACCACGGTACATATGATCCGCAAAAGGAGATACACTGTCAACATTAGATTAATAAACTCACCTCATAAGACATGTCGTCAATGTCCAAACGCATATCCCTATGATGATCAATGAAGTTTTCGACATCGTAGTCAACTTCATAAAAGTTGGGGAATTCCAGAAGTGCAACTCTCTACCAACAATGAGATGAAATTTTAACATTCTAGATAGAATTATATATAAGTAAATAAATATATAAGTAGTAGTTAATCAGCTATCAGTACTAACTCATGATCCAGATGATGTTATTTTACCTCAATTTTTCATACCCAGAGCAATTAAGAAATAAAATTTTAAAGTAAAAGCAGACTTGTAAGATTTTAAATAAAAGCAGATACCTAAATTGGGTTTCATGCAGTATAAGTAGTATTTAAACAGCTGTAACCATTAAGTTATGTGACCAGGTTCTGTCATTATGCCTCACTTATTCATGCTCAGAGCAATATTGGAGTAAAGATTCGGAGAATGGACATACATCTGCCTGCAAGGTCCTTAAACGAGGAAGATCACGACGTCTAGAAGCTACATCAGGCACAAGGCTTCTTCCTTGAGAGCGATAAATTCTTATTCCTGTTGGTCGGTTTGGTGGTTCGGCGTTTTCTTGGGGTATAGACAAAACATCATGCTGCATACCATCATTTGGTGGAACTCTACTTGGAGCTGCCAGAAAAGGAGGATAACCAGCAACACCATACCCTCTCACACCTTGAATATTCTGTGGTGGATGAAGATTGTGGTGTTGTTGAGCAACAGGTGATGAGTGCAAGAAATTTGCAGAGCCATGGTTACTAGATCTCTCAGGGTATCCAGGTAGACTAACATTTCCCAGCTCAGATGAACCTCCATAAAAGCTTCCCCCTGGATGAATCATGAAACCAAAACTCTAGTTAGCCATTAGCACCACAAATTAACTTCACAAACCATATAAGCAACAGCTCAATAATTCATACCTTCTGAACAGTCAAATATAAGATAATTTATGTAACAGTTTATGAATTATCAACAGTGTGACTGGAAAAAGAATCAATATTAGTGTATGTGTGCATGTCCTATGCTCTTTGTGTGTGTTTCCTACACTCTTTGTGTGTGTGTATCTCTCTGTGTGTGTATCTCTCTCCTCCTCAATCCTCTCTATTCTCTGTGAGCTGTCTGTGCATGTGTCTTTTAGCGAAAGAGACAACTTCACAGTCATGAATTATTACCTTGATAGTAGGGCAACATGGGTGGTCCACTCCAAGGCAAACCCCCAGTATTGCCAATTGAGTGTTGATCCAACCATGTGCAACCAGATGGCTGAAAAGACGGACCCCCATAATTTCCTTGAAGTAAATGGTTATTATAATTTTGCACCATACCAGAATCCATATGAAGCCCAACAGCACCAGATATATGCCTTGCTCCTGTTACTTCCATCATTGGCGGAGTGCCATTACTTCTGTAATCAGGCAAAGGAAGCGGCGTTTCCATAGAAACAGCTCCAGACTCAAAATGACAGCCAGTCATAGGAGCAGCTGAGGAGCTACTAGGTCCCGCAGAAGCACCAAAATGCTGAACATTCCCTTGAATGCCCTCAGTACCTTTTCTCTTACATAACTCTCTAACACCTTCTACTGAGTAATTGCTCCTTCCATGTTCATGAAAGGGAGCCATATTGGCTCCATAATTGCTTGAAGATGGTAAATGGTCCACAAATCCATGGTTAAGTGGAACAGGAAACACTCTAGCCCCAGAAGCAGGGTCCACATGTACATTAAAGAAATTAGGCTGATTTGTAGCAGGATGGTTAGGCTGATTATACTGTGCCATCCCATAATAAGCTGGCCTAACAGCATGATCGGGTAAATGATGGAGATCAAAGCTGTTCATACTCCCTGATGGAAGTAACACCTGATTTATATGTGACCGGGGGTAACTCGATGTGCTTCCCAAAAGAATACAGGGCTCAGGATGGAGATGGTTCTGACTCTGCTGTCCATTTGCTAGATCAAGAGCCCGTTGACTGCTACACAGCATATCTCTTTCATTCATGTTTGGTCTATATGAAGATGATAGTTCTTGTAACTGTTCAAGACCAAAAAATGCTGTCAAATTTTGGACCTCAAGCATCAACTAAATAAACGTAAAATTGCACCAATCAGCTTAATCATTTATCAAAAATCCAACAATTACTTATGCACATTTCCAACAACGGGCAAACAAATCCCCCAACACATCAGAAGATGCTCCAGCAAATCAAAGGACATCCATCAAGACAGAAAAAATGCAGGGTTAATAATAATAATAATAATTACAAAGTTCCAAAAGAATCGAGAAAAATGGCCAACGATTCTGCAGCAACAAGTTTCAAAGATGTGTATGACATGCACCTAACATCACTCTTTGGTAAGCCAAACATTTTTAAAAAAAATTCCATCCTAGAAAGTTTCAACTCTCAAGTATAAATTTGTAACATGCAGATGAGCTAGCATTGATAAATGATTACACCATAAACTTCATATTCCTCAGGCAGCATATTACTATATTCTTACAGCACTAATAAGCGAGGTGTTGCTCATCTAAGAGCATATATCCCAAGATTCTAATCAATGAGAAAAGTAAAATAACAGCACTTGAATTGGCTCCAGAAAGTGCAAGAAAAACTTGTCTGGATAAGACACCATAAGGATATGCTAAAGCTTTGAATGTTACAGCACCAAGAAAATCACATTATGTGTGTGTGTGTGTGTGCGCGTGCGTGCGTGCGTGTGTGTGTGTATCATGAAAGGCATTCCAGGGAGAAAAATGTTAAGAAAAAAGAGCTAAAAAAACTGAGAGAGAGCGTTAAGCTTCCCAGGTTGAAACCTGCTGCAAAAGGAAATTCCACTGTGGAAGTAGCAGGTTAATATGCTCAACCTATGTACATAATGTATTATCTAGTAAAACGCACACAATGCGGCTTATGAATCTGCACAAAAACCATTAAAAAGCCTAACATTCCCCCTCAAGCCTAACAGCAAGAGCATAAATCACATGGCATATTCATCTGCTAACAATAGCACACATTATCAGCCAAGTCCAAATCCCCTCTTTTAAGAAAAATAGCACTTCTAACTCGACAGACATACAGTAAATGCACAAAATCATGTTGCTAAAGATGCTGAATACATGGGAAGTTTTATTCATAAATACAAAAAAAACTTGATGCATTCTAATCAACCTCTTTTAACTAAATGTAATAAGTCTCTATAGATAGAGCCTTAGAGGTGACCAATTTACAAGGTATGCTGATGTTCAGACCTATTCTCTTTTTAATATGGAAACAACCTAATATTGGCTAATCTGATATAGTAATTTACCTAAATTTCTTTATGGTGTTCTGGAAAATTTGAAGTTGAACCATTTTGGCTGTCACTGCTTCTGGATTTGATGTATTGCTAATGCAGAGAGATTCAATCGCAAAGTAGCAGACAGTTAAAAGCTCAGAAGCACATGGCAAAACAGTGCAGATAAATCACTGCCAAGACTGGAAATGCTCAAGTTCTTAGGTGATGTTATATCTAGCTGTTAGCCTGTTAGTACTATACTAGACAGGTCTCACATGTTTAATTGAACTGGGTCTGTTAAGCATCATTTTTGGTTCCGCTGCCTTTGGTGCTTGGGGTAGTGCATCCAGATGTTCAGACTAATTTACCTCGTAATTGGTTGTTAGAAAGAATGGTGAATGGTCTTCTAGTTTCTAAAAGTTTAGCTATAGAAAGTTCACCTGTTTAGACATAAGCTGCTAGGTCCTGGACAGTGATGCTACTCATGTCTATTCAGGATATCAGGTCCTTTTATACAACGCTCAAATGGTACTTTGTTCGTATAGTCCTGGTGATTAAAAATAAAGAGAAAAGTCCCCCCAAGGGTCAAGCCATCAAGCTAAAATAATCTCATAAAACAAACCTACCTTCTTGTTCTTTGCTACTCCTACGTTTTCTACATGATATGCAATAAGAAAAGAAATTTTAATCCTCTTTTCCTACCTAGCCTGCTTTTTCCAATTTGATCTTCCAGACGCAAGAACACATACCAATACGGCTGTATTGTAATACATAAGGTACTATTTTGAACAATCCATCAGCAAAACAAACCCAAAAAGAATTGTTTCAATAAAATTTAACTCACAAGCCAATAACAAACATTTTATGTATTATATGAATCGAGAAAAGAAAACAAAGACCTTGCTGGTGCATAGATAATCCAAACTAATTAACTAAGAAACTTTAATTCTCCAAAATACCTTTACCCAAGTTAACTAGTTCGACAATAAGCATGATTATCCTTCAAAAGGCTCATATAAATTTCCAAACGTTCCCTAAACTATCTATTAAGCTATATCTTCGGCTCCAAGAGACCCCAAAATATTTTCAATGTTAACTATAATAGCAAATAAACCCCACTACAGAAATAAGCAGCAATCAGAACAATGATAGAGCCAGACGGAGTTAAAAGCATCTTCAGCAGAGAAAACACAAATTTTCTCCATATCCTACTAAAGCTGCACATCATATTTGCCAGAAAATTCCACATAATTTATACATAGTTTTCCATCATTCTGAATATCGCTTTTTGATCAAATACGCAAATATAAATTTTGCTGATTATCATCATGAACTTTCTTTTATATACATTCGATAGAAGGACAAATTAAACATGGGATTCTATTGAAAATACCAACTAAATGAAGAATACAAGGAATCTAACCTGAAAAAATTAAGCACACAGCAGAATATAAAATACCCAAAAGGAATTTGGGGAATTTCAGAGTAGTAAACAAATTTATATCATCGCATGTAAGCTTAACAAATCATAACGGTCAAATAGAGACTAGTTGTTACCTTGATATCATCAATAAATCAAAAACCAAAGTTTATAACTTTAATTTTGGCGGGCAATTATAATCAGCAGTCGATTAAATACCTGCAATTAAATCATACAACATCGCATAAATTTGGGTACATTGCATATAATCAAAAACTGAAAAAAAACCCAAAAGAATTAAAATGTAGACGGCTAAAACCATCTTGAAAGACCGGTAGTTGGTTCCTCCAAATTGCTATAAATTGAAGTTCGTAACCCTAATTTCATAGCTAAAACCAAATTTTTATGAACAAATTAAAAACCCAGAAAAAATTAAGCTTAAAATGATGAACCCAATAACATAAAAAACTGAAATAAGTAAAAAAATATATAAATTTGATGATCAAAACTCAGATTAATGGAATTCTTGTAAAAATTAGGGGAAAATAAAAGCAACCCAGTTAAGAATTGATGATCAAATTAGAGAAAAACTCACCAAATTAGAGTTTGATCGCCAGAAATGGATAGATCTTTGACGACGAGTAAAAGACAGAAAGGAGAGAGAAGAAGAAAGGGAAGGCTAACAATGCTGGGTTTTCTATTTATCGCTGTTTTCCCCCAAATATTTATTTTGCGAAAAATAGTGTTGAACTTTGCAACATATTATAACCGTTTTTTTTAAAAGGGATTACTTCCAACATAATTTTGGTGCCTAAAAGCTAAAACTAGTTGGGAAATTAACAAAATTGAAATTAAAAAAAGTGACCGTTTGGTATAATTCTTGGAGGTCAAGGAATATTTTAGGCGGTTAAATTAGATTTAAGTAGTAAAAACAGTCCCGCAATTTTTAAAAATAATACTCTAAATGTTTTTAGGAAACAAATTATTATAGGAAAGGAAACAAACAAAATAACAACCTCTCACCAAAAGAAACAAAATAACAACCTAGACAGATATACTCAAACGGAATAAGGAAAGTCTTGGATTTTCTTTTGAATAAAATCCTAATCTCTATTCTCTAATGCAATTCAGCGATTGTATTTTTTTATTTAATAAACTAGTTTTGAAGCCCGTGCGTTGCACGGGTTGTTGTTTATTTTATTTTTTTGCAAATTTTTTGTTAACATTGTTGATTTTGTGTTGCTAATGAAATGAGATGTTTCAACACCATTGTATTTACATACTTCTTTTTCACTGCAACAATTACCACTTTGGGTAATTTCATCTATTGGGATCATTCTTATTTTAGCAAAAAAAACAACTATACTTGACAATATTGTCTTTACTTTATGTTAATAAAACCATCATTAATTATTCAAATTATCTTATAAAATTGCATTTACTTTATTAAGGATTTACTTATCCTACTCTATTTAATTAAAGTGGTACCTCTATGCTAAACTACCCATTTTCTTCATTTCCTTAATTAAAAACCATGCCCAAACCCATTGTTGTAGTAGAAAAAGAACGGATAAAGTATTTGTCATTATACTCTAATTTCTAGATTTGTTATTGCGATATATAAATTTTATATTTTTTAATAATTGGTATGACTAACAATAGCTAACACAGTTTTAACATGAAGAATACCCGAATGATACTTTAAGAAAGTAGAGGGTAATAATTTAATAGATGTAGGACAGAAAGAATAGAGAAAAACACGAGTGTCAGCCTCAACTTCAACTTTTAATATAGCATAACGCATATACAATGGAAGATGGGAAAGCAAAAAAACTTGATCATAATGATGGTATCATGGATAAATTTAATTAAATATAAAACTAACCTCTACTAATAATCGAAAATACTATTCAAGAGAAAAAAAAACATCTGCATCAATCATGACCATATCAAGACTTATCAAACTTTCCCCTTTTTTATGATCCATGACCCAAAAAGTCTAGAAATGCGAACCTTATTTTTCCAATTAGTTTTAGTAGAATTAAGTTTATGGAGAAAAGAATAAGATCTGACGTATAGATATATAGAAAAGACAAACATAAATAATTATGTATACAATAAATATTCTAGGAATAATATAATAAGTCAATTGCATAATACCTCTGCAATGTCGTTGACAAATTTTCATTTGGATCTTCATGTAATGCCACCATGGTATGCTATAAGTTCAAGATTACAGATGTGTATTTTTTATCTTTATATAACTCAATTTTTAAAAGTATGATTTTGAAAGATATAATTGATATTGTCACATATATATAATACGGTATTTTTATAGTTATTTTTATATGTATTTAAAATAAAGAATAAATAATACGTTATTATTTCATCTAAATAAATAAATTTCCATAAGTTGTAAAACTATATTGTATATGGAACGTTGATGCCTTTCCGTAACTCTTGAAATTGTGTAGATTGGAACTAAATATTATAGGTGGAAAAGGAAGTTTTCTGCTCCACATCAAAGCTCAACATTATATTGATAAGTCTGAAGTTTGATCGGAAAACATAAATAGCTATACGATAGGTCATAATTATTTGAGGCACTCTAAGATAAGCATACTTCTTTGCGATAAACATCAACCCTTTTCTTTTATCTTAGCTTTTGCCAACTTTTCTAAGACAAAGAACCTGTTCTTTTGGACTTATTTTCAGTTCATTTCAGTTTAGTTCAGTTAATTTCAGTTCAGTTAATTTAATTTCAGTTCAGTTAATTTAATTTCAGTTCAGTTCGTTTAATTTCAGTTAATTTAATTTTAGTTCAGTTAATTTCAGTTCAGTTTGTTATTATTATTGTTATTATCATTTTTTTATTATTGTTATTATTATTATTATAAATCTAATTATTATGGATTAATTATTATTATTATAATAATAAATATTCATTTATCCAAAACTCCTTATACATGTGCACAACTCTATTTTTTTAATAAAAATAAAAAAATTGAAATGATGACATGGCAATCCTACGTGGCACACTCTATTTCATAAGTTGCAGAACTATATTGTAAATGGATGTTATTTCGAAGCATATTTCGAGTGCGCTCCAATAGTACAAAAATCGTAATATTCCGAAGTACGTAGCAAAAGTTATACACATTTTAGATAATATGATAATTTAGGTTGTTCATTCAAAATCAAACTCTAATTTTCGCTTATCCAAAACTCTTTATATATATTTAAATCTATGTAGAACTCTTTTTGTAAAAGATAAAATAATATTTAATGACGTGGCAATCCTACGTGGCGCGCTCTATGACCTCGAAATCTTGAGGAGCTCTCTATGCTCCCGATCGAAAAGTTCCTCCTTTATTTATATATATTGATATTGATTGATTTATTGAAAGTTATTTTTTCTACCCCGTCAAAAATAAATTAATATTTCCCGACCCTTCAAAGATAATTGCATCCCAAAAAAGAAAAACCGAATAAAAATAATAAAAACTTTTCACTAATATATATACAAAATAACACTACTACAAAGTAACATTTGCTATGAATAATCAAAACTTTATTCTTAGTTATGCTAATTAATACATTGCTCACTGACGATAGAATATACATAATATAGTGTTGAGAACTTTTTAAAAAGATTGTTTAAAATGTTTTAAATATGTTGATGTACTATTTTTAAAATATTTTAAAAAGATTGTTTAAAATGTTTTAAATATGTTATTAAATATGACCGCATATATTATACTATTTTTGTACAACTAGTAATAACGTTCATGTTATTCATTATAGATAGTTGTGTTCATATTGCTTTGCACATATCAACCAAATTTCATATTAAAGCATATGTTTTAACCAGTCACATGTATATTGCATGTTTTTAATCCTTTTTCTTCCTAATTTTACATTTTATGGCTTTGTTTAGCTAAATTTGCATTTTTTTTTTTCAGTTTCTCAAGACATGTTTATTGCATTTTCTTGGTGTTCTTTGCGTGTCCTATTTCAATAGGCTTTTTGCTTCCCTTATAGGATCTTGAGGATCTAAACAACCCAGCTAAGAGCACAAATCTCTATTATGTAAGTGAAAAGAGGAGGAAGATGGTATCCCACTACAAAAAGTCTGATATACCCTTAATGAATTTAAATTGTCATATCTATTAAAATAATGTTTTCTTCTTCCTACTTGCCATATATATTAAACAAGTTAATAATGTAATTGAATTGGAAATTTCAAATAAATATTAGATTAAGAAGGATGATATCCTCTTCCTACATATGTGTTAAAAACTCTGATGAAAAATTATATTGACAATATAACTTGATTGACACAATCAGAAGAAAAATAAAAACTTGAATTTCATATTAATAATTATACAGATAATATTTCAAAACCTAAATGTTTATTATTATTCAATGACCTCTATTATATAAATCAAACTCTTTCACTTTATTAATATTCAATAATTGAACCTGATACATAGATTATTCCACTTTATTTGAGCACAAGCTTTCTTCTGCTTTATAAGTCCTTCTCTCAATAATATATTTGAATAATGATGAACAAACAACTAAAAAACCAACTAAGCATTGATTTAAGAAAAACATATTAAAAAATTTTAAAAAATTATAAATGTTTGTTCGAATTAATTTTTTCGTAACACTGATGAATAACTATTTGAGAAAAAAAAGCGCTAATATAACACGTACGCATAGCATGTAAAAAATGCTAGTAATAAAGAAAAGAAACCAAGAGGAAGTTGTAGAGGCAAATTGGTTCACCGATTGTACTTCGTACTCTGCATTGGGGTCCTCTTCAAAATGTCATATCTTTTTAATTAGGGATGGTTATTCAGTCTGAAACTGATCTATATATGTCCGTCTCGATTAGACAAAAAACTGGTTCGAGTACGAAAATATGAAAATCTAATCTAAATCCTATAGGATGTCAATTAGAGCCTAAGTAAAATCCAACAAATTGATCTGAATCCTATTACTACACTGGCACCTCATCAACTTATAGACTAAATCTACATTACAACAGGATAAATATTTTGCTATTATATATTAATAAACAAGTAAAATATAGTAATTATTTTCTAAAATTGATTTTTGTGATCCAAGTGATAAAATAATCTAAATCCGACCCGGTCTGGGGCGAAATAATCGATTATATAAATCCTATAAATAAAATCCAAGGCCGAATAAAATATAAATAAATAAAGGTGAGTCGGATATGAAAATTTTAAAATCCGACCTGATACAACCCTTTGCCATTCCTATCCCCAACCATATATAATTTGGTGGTATTTTAAGTTTGATATTAAAGTTCATCATGATGGTTTTTCGACCACTAGTCAAGCACTTGATTCCGATTAGAATTGAACGAGATATGACCATTTGAAGTTAGATTACTGGGTTGCCCACCCACAAACGTTATCATCCCGTCCGTGATTTATATGTATATATGTTTGATTGTGCTTAATTATTGATTTAAGGTTACTATTTGCTTACATCTTGTTGGCCTCTTGACCGAGTGTTTATTTTCAAAGCCTTAATCAAGTTGAAATAGGAGATTGAGGTTGACATTATAATATTATTGTTATCCTTGATCAAGAGTGCGGTGTCGAGTGAGGAAATGGTACAATTAATTCAAAAATATCCCAAAAATGAATATGATACAACTATAAATACACCAAAAGTTTCATTCTATTTTTTAGTTGTTCCACTTTGCTTAAATTGATGGGAACAGTCCCAACTATGGGCGGTCTTCCATTTTTGGTCCCAACTAACGTTTATTTCTGAGTGATCCCAACTTTGCCTCATTTTTTCTATTTTTGGTCCTTCTTTACAGGCAACCGGTTAAGTGAGTCAACCTAATTTTTTTTTAATTAAACTTGTCAGAGGGGTTTATTTCCCTCCCTCGTTTCACGAAAAAGTAACTGTGCCATTTACTCCCTTCCCCTCTGCATCACACTCTGCTCACCTTCCCCTCTTCAAATTCCCCCTCTCTTTCATCTGCCATTGAAGCTTGGAGCGAGAAATTGCGGTTGCGAGTTCGTCATTTTTGAAGCTTTTCTCTCTCTCTCTCACCACTGCTTGTAGCTGGAAAGTAATTGGGGTGACGTAATTCGAAGCTTTGGGTAGGTAATTCAAAATCCTCCCCCTCTCTCTCTCTTGTTTAATTTATTTTTTTCTTTAGTTTTTATTTTGATTGGAATTGCTGCTTTGTGTGTGGTTTGTCTTCATGGTAAAAGAATTTGCGAAATTTTTAATTTTTTTTTTTCAAAGCCTTGATTTTTCTGTAAATTGTTTGGTTCCATTGTTTCTTGTTACTGCTGTTGTGCTACGACATTGCTTAATTAGTTCTTCTATTTTGCATAGGTTGTGTTGTTATGGATGATTCTGTGACCCTAAGGTTTTTCCATGGAGGTAGTTTTAAGAGGCATAAAATAGGGCATTTAGAGTATGTTGGTGGTCAGGGTAGGACATTTCAGGTTGACCCAGATGAACTATGTTGGTGGTATTTTGTAGAACTGGTGAAAAAATGTGGGGGGTATAATTCCATTGATGAGATATATTACTTGGTTCCTGGACAGAGCTTGGATGAAGGGTTGAGGAGGGTCTATGCTGACAAAGAGGTTCTTGTCATGGCTGAGATTGCAATTAAAAATAGGTCTGTTGATTTGTTTGTCAAACATGGGATTGATCAGCCTGATATTATTTTGACATTAGAGGGAGACTGTGGTCCAAAAACAAGTGAGGTTTGTGCTGATTTAGGTGGAACTAGTGATGATAACACTTTTGTTTTTGGCATTCCTAAACCCAAGGCAGGTGGTGGTCCCCCAAAGAAGTTAATACCTAAAAGGAAAGGTAAAAGTGGAAGTCCACCTAAGAGCAGTCCTAGGCTAAGTGGTAAATCCACTGATGTGTTTATTATACCCCCAGATGAGTTCTACTCAGAAACCCTAGAGTCAACACCCATAAATGCAAGCACACCTGATGCTCCTCCCTCTTCAAACACATCTTCAACTGCTGCTCCTCCTCCTTCATACACATCTTCAGCTGCAGCTATTCCCCCTTTTTCAGCTGCTGCTCATCCCCCTTCTTCATATGCTGCTCCTCCCCCTTCAACACCTGCTTGCTCCTCCCCCTTCTTCATATCTTGCTCCTCCCCCTTCAACACCTGCTTGCTCCTCCCCCTTCAAACACAACAACACCTCATGTTCCTCCCCCTTCAACACCTGCTGTTCACCCACCTCCAGAAGCACCTCTTCCTCCCCCTTCAAAAATAAAACTAGGCAAATCAAACAAAGAACAACCTGGGAGCAGCTGCACACCAAATCCCTCATATTACTTTGACTATGATGACAGATCAGAGAGTCCAATACCCTATAACCAGTTATTTAAAGATGAAGATGCTTCAGAGGAGTCTGATGTAGTGTATGAGCCTGAATCTGATGAATCAGACATACATTTGAGTAACCTAGATCTAGTGGAAGAGGGTGTAGAAACAGATGAAGAGGAGGATCCAGATGAGCAGTTCTTACATCAGTTTGTTGCTGAGGTTGATGAGAGTAGTGATGATGAATTAAGAACAGCAAGGGAGAGAGTTTAGGGTTGTACAAGCAAGTTATTTGAACTTGCACAAGAGTTGCAAAAGGAGGCAACATTAGGTAGATTAGGTACTTCCACTACAGGGGCCACATCAGGGGGGAATACATTAGATGCTGAGGTACAAAACACTGATGGTGTTGTGAGTGAATATGAAACAAGTGATGGTGAAGAACTAACACCAGGGGAGAGTGATGAGGAAGAGGAGAGTGTGAGAAAGAGGAGACAAAGGAGAGTGACTGTTAGTGAGAATACTGATTTCACAAACTTTGAGTGGAAGGTGGGATTAAGGTTTCCCAATAGAGAAGCTTTTAGGAGGGATGTATGCAAGTTTGCTGTTGTTCAGGGAAAAAACCTCACCTTTGTGACAAGTAACAAAAATAGGCAACAAAGATTGGCAGTGAAGTGCATGACTGGATGCCAATTTAGGTTGTATGGGTCATGGGACTCAAGAAGAGCCTGTTTTGTGCTTAAATCTGTAGATCAGGGTCATATTTGTACAAGAAATATGGAAAGAAACAGGCAACTGAAATCATCTTGGATGGCTGCTCAGTTCCTTGACATTTTCAAGGCAAGGCCACACTGGCCTGCAAAGGAAATAGTAGAGACAGTTAGGAGGGCTTTTAGGGTAGTCATAAAGAAGGACCTTGCATACAAGGTCAAATACCATGCACACAAGATGCTACATGGGTCCATGAAGGACCACTACAACAAGGTAGGAAGCTACATTGCAGCACTCAAGAATGGCAGCCCTGACACAATAATACACATGATGAACAACCCAATCCAAAGGGGTCCTGTTCCTGTATTCCAGAGGATTTTTATTTGCTTTGATGGAATTAGGAAGGATTGGATTGAAGGCTGCAGGAAAGTCTTGTGCATAGATGCATGTTTTTTAAAGACTTTCCTAGGGGGGGCAATTGATGGCAGCTGTTGGAAGAGATGGAAATAACCAGATGTATCCAGTGGCTTGGGCTGTAGTAGAAGGAGAAAACAATAACTCTTGGGACTGGTTTTTCACACACTTGTAGTCAAGCTTGAACTTGGGAGAAGGCAATCAGTTGGCCATTATCTCTGATGAGCATCAGGTCAGTTATTAGTCAGTTCCTAATATTGTGTTCCTTTTGGTGCTTATGTCTTCTATACTTTTGGTGCTTATGAATTGTAATTGGTTGATTCAAATACAGTCCATTTTGTCATCTGTTGCAAGAATTTTACCCCAATCTGAGCACAAGCATTGTGCTAGACACATCTTTGCCCACTGGCATAAGGGATTCAAAGGTGATGAGATGAAGAATCTTTTTTGGAGAGCTGCAAAAGCATACAATATGGCTGAGTATAATGAAGCTTTAGCTGATATGGGAGCTCTAAACACAGAGGCAGTTGATGGGTTCAAGGGTTACAACCCCAAAGTCTTTTGCAGGGCATTCATGAAGACAGACACAAAGGTTGATGTTATTGTAAACAACCTTGCAGAGACTTTTAATGGATACATTATCCATTACAGAACCAAGGACTTGATACACATGCTCGAGGACATAAGGACAGCCTTGATGCAAAGGCTTGTTGTGAAAAGGACTGAGATGGAGAAGAGCACAGCTACTATATGTCCTAGGGTGCAAGCTAAATTGGAGAAGAACAAGGAGAATGCTGCAGAATGCTTCCCTATACCATCATCTGCCACTGTCTTCCAAGTTACTCACAACATGGACACACTCCTAGTTGACTTGGAAGCAAGAAGCTGCACTTGTAGAAGATGGGATATCACTAGGATACCCTGTTGTCATGCAGTGGCATGCATCTTCTTCTACCACCACAATGCTGAAGATTATGTGGCAGATTGGTATAAAAGAGATGTGTATCTCAAATCATACCATAACTCTATTCCTCCCTGTGTGGGGGAGAGACACTGGCCCAAGGTGGACTACCCTCTTTTACCACCACCAATCAAGATAGGCCCAGGCAGGCCAAGAAGAAACAGGAGGAAAGATCCTGAAGAGAATCCCAAGAAGCCAGACAGGCTTACAAAAGTGGGAGTGGAGATGCATTGCAGCATCTGCAAATCAGTCAACCATAACAAGAGAAGATGCCCAGATAAAGGGACTGTTGAGGCCCAGGCCCAGCCCAAAAGACAAAGACCTACCCAAGCTTCAGTTACAGCAAGTGGCCCTACACCAAGTGAAGCAAATGCTTCCCAACCAAGTCACATGTCTGCAACTGCACAGCCATCCAGGACTGGAAGAAATGGCAGAGCAATCAGAGGTGGGAGGGGATCCAGAGGTGGCAGAGGTGGTACTGGTAGAGGAAGAGGTAGTAGGGGAAGAGGTAGAGGAAGGGTAAATGTAAGTTGCTTTTGCTTCCTTTAAGCTCTTAATTTGATCTGCTTGCTTAGTTTAATCTAACTAGTTTTTTTATCCTTTTGCACAGGTCCCTCAAGGTGTTGGTGTCTTTGTCACACCTGATGGAGCTACATATCTCAATGTAAGTTCCTCAACTTTGTTTTTTAGGCCTCTCTTATGAAATCAAGATCTAACACCTACTCATTGTGCAGGGGAACTTGCAAATTACAAATTATGGCACTGATTTCAGCAGTCAAGCATCCACATCCAACGACAATGCAGCCAACAACATCTCTTAGTTTATTGCCATAACCTATGTATTGCCTTTTATGGCTATCAACATTTTATTTTGGGTTTTTTTTGTCAAGTACTGCTAGTTGTTAAGTTGTAACAGATTAGCTTATTTTTTTGTCAACTACTGCTAGCTAGCTGTTAAGTTGTAACAGAATTCTATGGTTTTTGTTACAATGAAACAATGAAGTTAACTGTCATTTTATTGCCCTGTTCAAACTTGTGTACTCTTGATCTCAAAAACTGCAATATATGGCAATTGACACAAAATTAAGGCATAAAATGTTTCGTCATATTAATTAACTTGGGTCCTTTTTTAAGCCCATCAACTTACAACAACTAACACAGTTCTTTAAACCATAACAAAATCCTACCACAATTAGACCCACCCTAAAGCCCTAACAACCAGTAAACCTTACTTAACTCCAATCCTAATACATGCTAAAGAGAACAACAATGAAGAGTAACCAAGATAGTCCTAAGGCCAGTAATGCATAGCTTTCTCCCTTTGAATACTTAACCACTTCAACACGCCCTTGCATCATTTTTTCCCTCATTCCATGCATTTCTTCCTCCATTTTTTGTTTCTTCAGCATAATTGTCTTTAGTTTCTCCTCTAGTTGCTCAAATCGCAGTTCAAGCTCAGAAAAGGTTGTCATTTGCTCCAGGAGCTTCGCTTGCATATGTTTGCATCCCAAACAAGTAGGTTCTCCAAATCGCTTTTCCACATGAAAAATTCACACTTTGTAGGATCCTGGAATCAGAAAAAAAATAACAGAATTACAAATTTGCAGTGACTAATTAAAAAAGACTCTATTTTTAACAAGAAACTCACAGGCCATTTTGAGCACCCATAGAATTGCTTCCCCACATGTTCACCTCTTCTAACAGTTCTAGCCTTTGCAGGAAGGTGACAATGGCATACTATGGAAGTAGATGTTGAAGCAGATCTTGAATTCACTGAGCCACTTCCGAAGGAATTATGCGCTGCCATGGCTGGGTGAAGGAAAGGAAAACAGAGAGAATTAGGGTGAAGGTGAGGAAGAAAGAGAGAGAGAGAAAATTTGGGTCAACTGACCTTCACTTAGGTCAAAGGGGGGGTTTTGTAAATAAACGCAACACGTGCTTTAACGGTAACAAGCACGTGAGAGGGTTAACCTGCTGCAACAGGTCAATTACCTGCAAGGACCAAAAATAGAAAAAATGAGGCAAAGTTGGGATCACTCAGAAATAAACGTTAGTTGGGACCAAAAATGGAAGACCGCCCATAGTTGGGACTGTTCCCATCAATTTTTCCTTTGTAAAATTCACATAATCTATTATGTCTATATTCTTTTCTTTAACATATAAAACACAAAATGCTTTTAAATTTGTTACAATTTTATTATTTTTCCTAAATTATAACTAAAGATGTTGATAGTCCAAGTTATGCATTAGCAAATGTCAAAGTTAAACAATTATAATATAGACTATAGAGAGAGCATATTAAAGACGTCGTCGCAAAAGTTTATCCGGTATGTGGCATACTAACTTATGCAAAGGTCTCTCTCTATATTTGCCCCTTCATTTTATACATGTGGTTTGGAAAGTAAAATATTATCCCCGAATAAAAAAAATCTCCCAATTTATATTTTAATACAAAAGATGATAAAGTTTTATACTTCTATGTCCTTGAAAACCTTGCAAAAGTATATACGCTTGCACAACTTCACAATAGTACACGACATGCAACTCTCTCGCTCCCCATATCTCTATTATATAAGTGAAGGAGGGAGGAAGATGATGTCCCCTTACAAAAAGTCTGATATACCCTTAATGAATTTGAATTACTATATATTTTAAATAATCTTTTCTTCTTCCTACTTGCCATATATATTGAACAAGTTAACAATGGAAATGAATTTAAAATTTCAATTAAATATTAAATTAAGGAGAATGATTTTCTCTTCTTGCATATGTGTGAAAAACTTTAATCAAAAAGTAAATTTACAATATAACTTGATTGACACAATTAGAAGAAAAAAAATAAAAACTTGAATTTCATATTACTAATTAAACTGATAATATTCTAAAACCTAAATGTTGATTATTATTCGGTAAACTCTATTATATAAACCAAACTCTTCCACTTTATTAATATTCAACGATTGAACATGATACACAAATTCTTCCACTTTATTTGAGCACAAGCTTTCTTCTGCTTTATATTTCCTTATCTCAATACTATAATTAAATAATGATGAACAAATAATTAAAAAAACCAACGAAACATTGATTTAAGAAAAACATAAAAAAAAAAATTACAAATGTCTGTTTGAATCGAAATTTTTGTAACACTGATAAATAACTAATTGAGAAAAAAACACTAATATGACATGCACACATAGCGTGCAAAAAAAGCTAGTATTTCATATACAAACCCCATTTCTAATCTTTCTTTTCTAGCTGCTACCTTGGTCTCTGAGATTACTAAAAATAGATATGAAAATAAAAGAATGATGGCAGGATAGAAATTAAAGTTACCCCTTTCTAGCGATTGTTAAATTCTTATACTAATTCTTCATATTTGTTGCCAAAGATACCATGAGATCATCTAACACAAATTTTTTGTATTGCATTTAATTGAGCTTTGGTATTTCTTGACGTCTAAAACTACATAAACACATTGTTTTATCAACCTATTATAACACACTTTTTATATATATTAATTATTTATCAATTATTGTCTAACTTTACTGTGCATATACAACGTAACAGTTAACTAATAATGTTTGGTTTTGTTTTGTTGCTGAGGAAGAAATAAATTGGAGATAAGTGTGCATCAGTGCATGTTAGAGAATCTTGGAAGTTGATGGGGGTGGATGGTGTAAGGGTAAAGATAACCCTGAAGATTGTCATAGCCTGATTGGCTCGTTGCTTTCTTTATCATAAACCGGGACAAAACACGGCAACGTGAGAGCATATTTCAAACCATGCAATTCAAGTTAATTAAACTAGTGGCAAAAAGAGCTAGATACCTTGTTTCTAGCATCATTCCTTGCCACTGGATGGTTACATCGTACATGCGAGAAACTCTTTGGCAAAAACCATTATTAGCAAAGCTGCGTTGTAAACTATTTGAAGATATTATAACCTAATGCATAGAGTCAATAATGTTAAAATACAACAATTAATGTTAAAACTTGAAATTGATTATCAAGTTTATGACTAGTGTTGAATCTTAAGGAGAAGTATAATAGTCAGTAACGAAGGAACTAAAACTGTTAGAACTATACTAATTAACTTATCTGAAACCCTTGCGTGAATCAACACTGCCCTAAAGTTAAATTTATCCTGTCACGTACACACAGACTCTTGGCAACCAACCTCCAGGGATACACGACTACTTCGCCTCTGGTGTAGTACAGAGTCACAGTTTGAGAACACCTCGAACAATGCCCAGAAGGTGTTTAAGATTTTTGGAGAGTAGAATTTTTCTGTGTCTGAAAAAAAACCCTAATCACCCTCTTATAAAGAGGCTGACTGAAGACCAAAAAACAGCAGGCTAAAAGGAAGCAATAAAGGAAAAAAGGACAAGCTAAAGAAGGCAAGAATCTCAAACAACACAATATTAGCGATATAACGGTTACGAAATCAGTGAAGATATGAATGTTGATTTCGGGCAAAAAATACGGAGCTGATATTAAAATATACCACAATCCCAACTGAGCCACACGCCCGAGCCCGGCCCAGCTGGCACGCGTGTGTGGTGACTACTTCTTTAATACTCAACCTTCAACAAATGTATAAAGAAGGAAACTCTATATGAAGAAGGGAAAGAACCTTTAAACTATCAATGTGGGACAACTAGCTTTTTGTTCTTTTGAAGCAACTTTTGGAGTGATAAAACTAACACTCGACTCACTAACTCCAACAAGTAATACTATATAAAAAGTTTGATGGGATCCCAATTTCCCCCAACTTACAAGGAACTTCATCTTACATTAAAAAAAATGTTATGATTTTTAATATTTGATTTGGTTGGTTTATATCCATACTTTCATACTAATATCTAAAAATACAAAATCCCCAGAAACATGTCACTTTGTTTATTTGTCAAAAAATGCTACATCAACTAGTGATGACCGGTACGATGGGTAATTTTGCCCACGCGCTAAAGGTAGACAATTTTTAAAAGAAGTTCTATAGTTAAGTTGGATTGTTCCACAAAACATTTATGTTTATCTAGAGTGGATGGATTACGCATTGAATATCAGTGGCGTAACCATAATTTTTTAACTAAAGGTGCAACAGAGATTTAAAAAGGCCAAATGAACGTAGGTATAAACTACCATATATTCCCTATCATATGCTTTGCACTCTATTAACTAACAACAAACCATTCAAACAAAAAGACGAATATCAAACTAAATTTCATGTAATTTGTTTTGCTAATAATTAGTATTATCTTGTATTTTTTTTTTAGTTTTTCCCACTATATATTTTGGGAGTTACCAAGAATTAGGAGTTAGTTATGGGTCATTGCTTCCGTGAGGTGAACAAAGCGGCGGATTTCATGGTTCACAGGGTCATCAAAACCCTACTTTTTAGTATTCGTTTCCTCCATATTGTTTGGACGACTTTTCCTTTATAATTTTCAAGGATATGTATATATATAGGGGTTGGATCCGTGTGAGAATGGGTCCTTATGTGAGAATACATTTTATATGAGAATGAATCTAATTCGTAGGATTAGATTAGATCAAACAACCATAATTGAGCCGCGTGTCCCCAACAGTAGTAAGATAAGTAGGAATTTCTCTCTCCTCCAAAAAAAACGAACCAAAATTCCTTCTCCCTCTATCTCATTGCACGCGCGCTCTTCTTTCTCTTCCAAAAAAACTCCATAGCCGAAGCTTTTTTCTCTCAAAATTCATTCACAAATCTTGCAGTTTCTTGCTAAATTCAACTCAAATCGTTCATATTGTTGTCCAAAATCAAGTTACTCACACAATTTAGCAAAAAGAAGGCAATTTCAAGACAAGATGATTGCGAAATTCAATTTTTAAAATTGCAAGTTGAAGTAAGGAATGAATCCAAGCGAAGAACAACGATTACTATAGCAAAAGCTTACGAAAGAAAAAGGTAAGTAATTATCACATAATTACGAGAAACTCTAGCTTTTTTTGGTAACTTCAGTTGATTTTTGATTTTTTTTTAAATGCAGAAATAATGGTGACTGTGATGCAAAAGTTTCCGCCGCAAATTCTCCTCTTGAATGTTCTAATTATATGATTTGAACAATTTGTGAATTTCCAAACATTGTTGAATGATTATCATCTAAGATTTATGTTTTCTTTTTCAGATTGTAATATCAGTATTTGCAAAGGATACAATACTATTCATATTTATTTTTTCATAAATTTATACATTACAAACATCAAAACACTAGTGCGACTATTTAGAACACGACAAAAACTATATAGAACACAACAAGAAATATTTAGAACATAACAAGAACTATTTAGAATACAACAGGCTAAGAACTATTTGGAACACAATAAGAACTATTTAGAACACAATAAAAACTATTTAGAATATTAGAGGAACTATTTAGAACACTAGAAGAACTATTTAGAACATATGTTTTACTATATTTAGAGAATAAGAACAACCATGCGGAACATCATTTTTGTTATTCTCAACAAAATAAGCACAAAATTAACATGGGAGAAAAACATGATATGAAACATATGCTCTAAAAAGTTAAGTATATGCTTCCTCAAAAAAAAACTTATGTATGTTTCCTAAAAAAAAAGTTTAATAAGTATGTTGTTCTAAAAAGTGTTGCGTATGTTCTGAAAAGGGATATTCTCATTGGTAACCTTGTGGTATTGGAAATTACATTTGGTAACCATTTTTAAAAGTTTATTCAAAAAAATGACCTTATAGTTTGATTTTATATGCAAGCGTGACATTAATGAGGTTTTCCGTCTAAATTTCCGTTAGATAGTTATTTTTTTAAGGTTTATTTTGAACTATGGTTACTAATTTAGTCCAATTACTAATCTACCCCCAATTCAATATTCTTCACTAATCCTCTTCATATAGTTCACTAACTCTGCATCCCATTTCAGCCAAAATCAATAATGAAGCACATTTTATAATTAGTATGAACAACAATATGTTTTCATACAAATCCAATCGAAAGAAAATAATCATTCTACTCAACCACTTATCCACCTCGAAAATCTTCCTTAATCTACAATAACCCACAACCAGGTTCATAAAGCTACAAGAATCCATAGGAAAGCGGCAAACCCATACTCTGCATATTGAACTGAACCCATTTCGTAGCAATAATGCCAAGCTTTGGCTTTCTCTCTCCAATCTCAACAAAAATTCCTCACCATTTGCACCATCAATTCATGAGCTCTCTCCAAATTCCCATTGCTAATCAAACAAGATGCAGCAACAATGTAAAAATGCATAAAATAGAGGAGTTTAAGAACCCAATTGCCCATCATAGAAACTCAAGGCGACCATTGTGCCCACCTTCTTAGCGAGCAATGTAACGATGGTAATAAAATTGATCATTGGAGAGAGATTCATCGTTAATGTCAAGATTTAGCTTTGGAGGTGAAAATTTGAGGTGGGTGCATGTGTTGGTGGTATAACTGGAGCACGTGTAAACCGGCGTGTTGCAATGGCTGCTGGTTGGCCTCTTCTGAGGAGGAGAAAGGGAGAAAGATGTGTGCGAAGGGGTTATAGGGGGTCAACAAGGAGGCGGGATCGCCGACGGCGTCTGGTGATTTCAAACAGATCCAGAGAGAGAAGAGAGAGTTCAAATGTGATTGAAATCCCCCACTTTGATGCATTTGAAGGTCTCAACAATGGCTGCTCCTAGATGGGAGGATTACGATTTTGAATCTGCCATGAGAGGTGAAGATTTGAAGAGAGGTGAAAAGAGAGGTGAAGAGGACTATAGGATTTATTAGGAAAGAGGGAGGGTTGGTTTTGGGGGAAAATCACTAGATTTTAAGAGGGAAAAGGGGGGTGATTTATTAGTAACCATGGTTAGTGTAATAATTATAAAAAATAAGGATTATACGAGAATTTGACCAAAACACCTCATTAATGTCACGATTGCTTAATAAATAAAACTACAGGGTCACTTTTTGAATAAATTTTTAAAAATAGTTACCAAATATAATTTTTAATAGTACGAGGTTACCAATGAGAATTTCCCTTCTGAAAATTTAAGTATGTTTCCTTAAAAAAGATTAAGTATGTTTCCTAAAATAAATGAAGTATGTTGTTCTAAAAAGTGTTGCATATGTTCTAAAAAGTTAAGTATATTTCCTCAAAAAAAAAGGTTAATACGTTGTTCTTAAAAGTGATGCATATGTTCAAAAAAGTGTTACACATGTTCTAAAAAGTTAAGTATGTTTCCTCAAAAAAAAGAAATCATATGTTTATAAAAAAAAATTTAAGTATGTTCTAAAAAATGTTGCATATGTTCTAAACCTAAATCTGTTCTCACATAAAAAAAAAGTGTTCTCACATAAGAGAGATGTTCTCACATAAGAGAAGTGTTCTCACATATATACTAGCATTTTTTGTCATATTAACATTTTTTTTCTCAATTAGTTATTCATCAGTGTTACAAAAAGTTTGATTTGAACAAACATTTAAAATTATTTTTAATTTTTTAAATATTTTTTTCTTAAATCATTGGTTCTTTGGTTCTTTGGTTCTTTGGTCTTTTTAGTTAATTGTTCATCATTATTCAAATATAGTGTTGAGAGAAGGAAATATAAAGAAGAAGAAAGCTTGTGCTCAAATAAAGTGGAAGAATTTGTGTATCAGGTTCAATCATGGAATATTAATAAAATGGAAGAGTTTGATTTATATAATAGAGGTTACCGAATATAATCAACATTTAGGATTTAAAATATTATCAATATAATTATTAATATGAAATTCAAGTTTTTATTTTTTCTTCTGATTGTGTCAATCAAGTTATATTGTCAATTTAATTTTTTATCAGAGTTTTTCACACATAAGTAAGAAGAGGAAATCATTCTCCTTAATTTAATATTTAATTAAAATTTCAAATTCAATTCTATTGTTAGCTTGTTCAATATATGGCAAGTAAGAAGAAAAAAAATTTATTTAATATACAATCTAACTTGCGTGGACCCGGTTCACGTTAACATTAGCGTGCACCAGGCTAAAAGCACGTATCATTTCTGACCAATCCACTATATAATTCAAAAACCCACTATATCATGCAAAAACTCACTATATCATTCAAAAACATACAATATCATGCAGATTCTACATCATTTCTAGACAATTCACTATATCATTCAAAAACTCACTATATCATTCAGACACTCACTATATCATGCAGAAATTACATCTTTCTATATGTTTAGCACATGTCACAATATATACTATGCAACCTACATCTTCCTACATGTTAAAACATTAAAATTAAATCCTCTACTATATTGCATATAATTTCACTCTATGTTTTTCGTTAATAAAATCCACTATATTGTATATAAGTTCACTATATCTCTATAAAACTCACTATATGAAGTTAATATTAATTACCAACCCGGTGCACACTAAGTTAGTGTGCACTGGATCCATTTAAGTTTGTTTACTTCACCTATATAATAGAGATATACTTCCTCCGTTCTTTTTCTATTGCAACAATTGAGTTTTCACGCTTGCCAATGCACAACTTCAATTCTTAATATCTTTAATTACTTTCTAATAAAAATTATAAATATTTGATATCTTGAAAGTATATATCGAGACGAATCTCACAAGACCCCACATGACTATATTTTTCCTTACGTAAAAATCACAATAGATCGTGAAAGGGTGGTGGATGAATAGTGTAAAAAACCAATTATTGCAATAGAAAAAGAACGGAGAAAGTATATTCTAAAAAGGAAAGCTGGAAGAACCTAAAAAACAGAGGTTGTAATAAGTAATAATACTTGCTCATAATTGTACGAACTTTCAAGTACATGCTGTAAGTGGATTTTTTTTCCTATGTTGATATATTTGGGGGTGTTTGGTTTGCAAGGGGGAAAGGGAATGGCTTAGAGAAAGGGAAAGAAGGAGAATAGAAAGGAAAACCCTTAGTTGTTATAAGTTGTTTGTTTTAACAAAAAATACAAAGGGAAACCCATCCTCCCTTCATCTCTTCTCTTTAATATACCACCACCACCACCACCACCACCACCACCTTTTCTACAACACCTCCCCTTCTGCCGCCTCTACTTCACCTTCCTTCTGCCGCCTCTACGCCACCACCCTCTTCCATTGCCGCTTCTCCTCCCCCCCGGCCGCCGCCGCTACGCCTCCCCTCACTTTCTCTCTCTTTAGATCTAGTTTTTTTGGTGAATCTTTTTGATGATTTAAGGTAGATGGTGTGTTTTCCAAGTGGTTAGAGTTGGTTTTTGAAGGGGTGTGGTGGTTTTTGGCCAAGTTAGAATTTGCTTTGGAGGTGGTTAGGGTAAATTTCGTGGTGGAAGAGTGCTTTTGGAGGAGGTTGGGTGGGTTTTAAATGGCGGAGGTGCGGTTCAGTGGTGGTTTTGAGGGTGTAAAGTGGTGTTTTTGTGGTGGGTGAGTGATTTTGGAGGTTTGGTGAGGCGGTGTGGTGGTCAACGTGGTCAAAATGGTGGTCAACGTGGTAGCACTGGTGGTCAACGTGGTTGCACTGGTGGTCAATGTAGTGGCATGAGTGGTTGGGCGTTGTGGAGTCAATATGGTGTGGTCAACGTGGTGGTTAAGGTGACCATAAGAGTAGAGGAGAGAAAGGGTAAATGAAACCTTGGGGGGTAGTGGGTAATGGATGTAGAGGAGTTTGGGGTAAACCCATTCCTAGAATGGGGGAAAAAAAATACCAAAACCCTCTAACCAAACAACATATAAGGGAATCAAGGTAACCAATTCCCTTTCCCTTTCTTGTAAACCCCCAACCAAACGCCCCCTTAATTGTTTGAAAAAAGAGAAAGGTAGTACATAATAGGATGGGGCCTTTATAGAGAACTGGAGAGATCAAATGGGTTACTGGTTAGAGCCATTAGACATAAAAAGACATATCAGTGTGTGTCGAACATCAAAATTTACAAAAGTCATGGACTCATGGTTCTTTTTTTCATAAAAACGTAAAGATTTAAATATAATTTTATTTTACTTTGGGGTGTTCATGGGAGGGTACCTAAAAAATCGGCCATTGGGCGGGTACCTAAAAAATCGGCTATAGGGCATCTGCTTTAGCGGGTAGCTAAAAAGGCAGCCACTCATGACCCACTTTGACCATCTTGTATTTCCTCTAATTTTCTAATATAGTAATTTTAACTTTTGACGCTATTCATACATTACACTTTGACCATCTTGTATTAATCATATATAATGAAATATTTATGCAAAATCTTGGGATCTTGTTTGATTGTTTCATTGTGTGTATTTTCAAAATATAAACTTTTATACTTTTTGTCCATGTGTAACTAATGAAATTAATTATAAAATATGTGCATTTGCTGAACATGTACACTCAAATGTCCCTACTAGAAAACATAAGAGTATTTTGGTAGTTTTGGAAGAATAGGGATGTTAGTGGCATGCGCCCCGATTAGTCAGGGATGAGAGTAGCGACCAAGGGAAAGAAATAGGAGGAGAATTAGTTCTAATTAACCTAGAAATCCTATTATTATATCTCTATTTTATAAGGGAAGAGGGAGCTATGATGTCCCCCTTATAAATTTAATTAATTGCCCATTAGTAAATCAATTAAACCAAAAAAAGGAAAAAACAAAGTCAAGCTCAAATATAGCATTAAAAAATTAACTTAAATGTTGAAGGCAATCAAATTATAATTGAGCTACTAAAAAAAAAGAAATATTGACTATAAGATTTAGTACATTTACTCTGAAAAAAGTAAAAAGGAATATTACATCAATCAAATATCTTATCAATCAATTCACAAACACAATCAAGTATTACATCAAACACAGAAAATTCAATCAATTAACAAAGTGAAATAATTTATTTAACACAAAATATTATGGTAATACAACATAAGAAATCCTAAATAAATTTACTTAACATTCTTTTATCGTTCATCAAGTTTAATTTTAGAAACCTAAAGAAAGAATAAGTAAAAGAAATTTAATAAAAGAAGGGTTAATTGATAGAGGCTTAACCTACAAAATTTAACAAAAAAAATGTCCAATGTTTAAATTTTTACTCTTGCTTATGCCCAAATAGGCTAGAATCTTTATGTTTTTTTTTTTACAAAAAAACCAGGCACACAAGAGTGCATAATTTGCTAGTATTGATATATTATTAGGGTTAAATGGATACAAATCAAGTAGTAAATTTACAACAGAAAAGATAGAGAAAAAGTTGTATTATTCCCTCCTAAAACCGACGCCTATCACCAGTAAAAGCAAGAGAGTTTCTCTACCATTCTAGCAGACATTGATGTTCAATTGGTGCTGGTGGATTGATTAGAGGAGCTCTTGTATCTCTAACCTAGCATACAAACATGAATCACGCTACAAAGGTTGTGCATCTATTCCCTATTGAATGATTCATATTTACTTTATGTATATGATCCTATGATAGATGTTAGAAAATAGTTTCGTGCAATCCGCTATATAATTAAGCATATATATTTTCCTACATTGTTTCACTAAATTTCCTATTTTATGGAGTTCGAGATTATACATGTTAAGTAACCTTAGTATCCAACAGTTCATTTGACATAGGTTTAGATAACCATGCTGGTGGTGGAATAAGGAGGGTTTTTATTATATACCCATTGAGGAATGGATGGATTTGGATATTTCTCCTCGCCTAACGCGTTCGTTAATTGGACGAAATCAAAGATAATTTTTTTAGACGGATACGTATATGATAGTGGTGGCCAGGTGGTGGTTATGGAGGAAGAAGAAGTAGAAGAGGGAGAAAAAAGAAAAAAAAGGTCATATAAATACGAACGACAAATAACATGGCATATATGGCGGATCATCCTCTAGGAAGCCCATTGACATCACTAAGAAGTACATCTGTACATGACCTTTCTCTACTAAACTAACCTAGTTGATCTTTGTAACAAGCCCCACTGTTTTCAAATTGAAACTCCAGGAAATTTGAACACACAAAGGAAAAAAAATGGGGAGTGATGTCGTAAAGAAGAAGAGCCTTAAGAAAGTCCCTTTAAACCCTAATTGGGTTCAGCTTCAACAGGTTACCTCTCTCTCTTTCTCTTTCTTATTCAATTTGATTCTTCGTTTTCGTTATAACGAACTTTGATTTTTTTTTGCGCTTTTCTTCCGTAGAAACTGAAAACCCAGAGTTCCAAACCTAATCTTCCGAGACCTTCGCTGGATTCTAATGGCAGTTCTTCACCTACAATTTTAGGTCATTTTCTAACCTTCTCTCTCTTTTTTACACATGCATTTTGTAAGTTTTACTGTATGTTTTGCTTAATTGTTCGAATGTTCAGGAAAACGCAAAGAACGCTCAAATTCGGAGTCCGATGATGAACAGCCCAATATTCTTGCACCTACTTCCTCTGATTGCAGGTATTGTATTCATGCTGTAAGATATCTTGGATATTTATTGTATGTTTGTTTTGTTAATTGCATTATTATTTCATACTGGACTTCTGTTAATGCGTGATTTTTTTTATTGAACTTTTAGTATTCAGAGAATATTAGTGATAATGGTTGATCCTTGACAATCAATGTGAACCAATATTGGCATATTTAAGACCATTTTTTTGGTGAATTAGAAAATTGCTTGTTCAAAGTTCACAAATGTAACTCAGATAGTATCTTTTTATTTGAAATAGAGTTGGGAATTTTGATGGAATTTAAGTAACCTTAGAACGTCTTTGTACCAGCTCATAATTCGTACGTCCTACCTCACATTCATTTCCATGTCTGCTTAACCTTTTCTTTGGTGTTTTATGGCTTTTTAAAGTTCAGTTGCTATGTGGTTTTGATTGCTGAGGAAGGGGAAAAATAAAAATGGAAGTATTTCCCACTAAGAAAGTAATTGATGAAGTTTTAATCCTTTTTCCAGCATATATGTTGTATTGACTATTGATTATCTTTTCTCAGTTTGACAGATGAGGTAGCCATGGATTGCGAAATGGTTGGGGTTAGTCCTCAAGGAAATAAAAGTGCGCTTGGGCGAGTTACATTGGTACTTATTATTCTTCACTCTCACGTTCAACTTCTGCTTCAGCTTTACTCATTAAAATTTAGTTACTATGTGGTTTTATTGTTCAGGAAGGGGAAAAGAAAAATAATGGAAGTATTGTCCTCCAACACAGTAATTGATTAAGTGTTAAAGTTCTGCTTCACTCAGTCTAATAGAGTTGTCTTCTTTTATTCAAATTACTGCATTCAGGTTTTCTTCTTTGTATGTAGATTTTAGCTTTTCCCATTTTGAACACCAGTTTCTCACAACAGCTAGGCCCTCTCCCCTTGAGTGAGTGGTTTGAGGGACACTTTTTATGTGGAGATATTTATGTTTTGTAATTGGTAGATCAGAGGTTACTGTTCGTCAATGGTTGGTTTTATACCTGTCTGAATTTTTGTCCTTTTGGTTGCATTCTTCAGAGACTTGTTGTGACCTCTTGAAAAATAAATTATGGGGTGTTTGGTTGCGCTGATTGAAATGGAATGGAGTTCCAGACTTCCAGTGTTTGTTTGGGTCATTTTCCACTGAAATATGATACCAGGGGGTTGTTTTAAATTCCATCCCAACCCCCGATTATTTCTTACCTACCTCATCCTCTAAGATTCTAACTCCATTCCGCCGTAGATACAAGCCCTAGCAGTAGCTCCTATACAAGAGGGGGAGCTGGTTTCACGTGAAGCTTCACCGGTTAATCTTGAGTGCCTACATAGTCTTATTTTTGTGAATTTTAGTGAAACGGGAATGGTTTTTGGATTTATATGTACCTTTATTTAGTTGGGATGTTGTTTGATGACCTTTTTTTTCCCTGATATGTGATGAGTATGCTTCGGTCTCAATTTCAAGGGCGGCCTCAATTTTTCACGAAGGGATATTTTGTACAAGGAGTTCTTGTTACTGATTTTTTGATACTTTGTTTCACTTTTTGCGTTTTAATACCTGCTTCTTGGGGTCATTGGTGCAAAGCAACGTATTCGTTAGATTTGATCATTTGAATGGTCCTTTAGTAGTTAGATTTGATCATTTGAATGGTCCTTTAGTAGTTAGATTTGATCATTTGAATGGTCCTTTAGTAGTTAGATTTGATAAGAATGTATTAATGGTGCACTTTTAGAGAAAGAATAAGATAGGAAAAGTTTAAGAAAAAGAAAGGCTTTGGTGCATTTGTACTAGTTTTTGAGCCTCAGATCTGAACTACTAGTTTTCTCCCTTCCTCTACGTTCAAAGCTTCTATAGTAGAACTCATTCATGCAGCATAATATAGACTTGATTTTGCTAGGACTCAACTTTACTAGTGGCTCACTGAAACAAATGAGGCAAGAAATAAATCAATAAAGGATTGATAGTTGTATTGATTGATCACCAATGCTTACAACCCCTTTACATTCGAGAGGTAAAGGTACTCTCCCACTGACCCAATCACCCACTCAATTCTTTGCATAAGCTTCTCTCTCTACATCATGGTTTATTTATACCCATATTTACATCTCAGTGGATAAAGGACTAACTAACTTGTCAGACCATATTAAAATGACTCAAATATCCTCAGCTACTGTTGCAATGTATCTAGACCCTCTGGACCCTTCCTCCTTCTCTGGTAAGTAAACCTCAGTGGTGGGCGAACCTGGGCTTGGGCCTTAGCATTACCCCCCAGCCAAATTGACACCTTGTCCTCAAGGTGGAAAGTAGGAAACCTGATAGCCAATAGAGTGGCATCCTCCCAAGTGGCATCACAAGCAGGTAGGTCTGTCCATTGTATCAAGACCTCAGTAACTGTAGCAGAGTTGGGGCCTGCCGTTCTGACCCCTAGATTAGCTTGAGGGGAGACCTCTAGGGTCATATCAGATGTGAGTTGAGCTGGAATAGTGGAGGAAGGAAAATGAGTGCCCAGTGCTGGTTTCAATTGAGAGACATGGAAAACAGGATGAATTTTGGCATGTGAAGGGAGTTCCAATCTGTAAGCTACTGCCCCAATCCGAGCTAAAACCTTGTAAGGACCGTAGTAGCGAGGGGAGAGCTTGTCATATGGTTTTCTGGCCAGGGAGTGTTGCCGATAAGGCTGCAACTTCAAATACACCAAGTCACCAGGAAGAAACTGCACATCTCTCCTATGTTTGTCTTCCTGCACCCGCATGGTATTCTGAGCTTGTAGTAAGGAGAACTTCAGTTCATCCAGAATTAAATCCCTGTCAATGAGCTGGTCCTCTAAGGAGCTTACAGGAGTACTGCCTGATTCATAACGAAGCAATGGGGGAGGGTCCCTTCCATATACCGCATTGAAAGGAGTGCAGTGGGTGGAAGTATGGAAGGATGTGTTGTACCAATATTCCGCCCATGGGAGCCACGCTACCCAAGTCTTGGGCTTGCCTTGAATGAAACACCTCAGATATGCCTCCACACACGTGTTAACAACTTCGGTCTGACCATCAGACTGGGGGTGATATGAAGTACTCCGGTGCAGCTTAGTGCCCTGCAACTTGTAAAGCTCTTGCCAAAAAATACTCATGAAAACCTTGTCTCGATCTGAGACTATAGTGCTAGGGAACCCATGCAGCCGAACTATCTCCTTAATAAAGGTATGGGCCACAAGAGCAGCAACGTATGGATGTTTCAAAGCAATGAAATGGCCATATTTTGTTAGTCGATCCACCACCACCAGAATTGAGTCCATGCCCAAGGATTTAGGAAGGCCCTCCACAAAATCCATGGAGACATCCTCCCAAATGTGAGCAGGTATAGAGAATGGTTGTAAGAGGCCAGCTGGGCTCAAGCTTGAGGTTTTCTGTTGTTGGCAAGTGCTGCAAGACTGGACATATTTCTCAACATCCTTTCTCATGTTTCGCCAGAACCATGCTGAAGCCAACCGTTGGTGAGTTTTATAGACCCCTGAATGCCCTCCAACTGGTGAGTTGTGATACTCATGAAGGAGAGTAGGAATGAGAGAGGCCCCCCTAGGAAGAACCAAGCGCCCCTTATACTTCAGCATGTCCTGGTCAACTGTAAACCCAGGTAACGTGATGGTGCCACTGAGAACAGCATGGGTCAGCTGCTGGATCCAAGGATCTTGCTGAATTTCCGTCTTGCAAGCAGTCCAGTTGGGACCATGGGAGGTGAGTAAGGTACTGCACTCAACAGCAGGTGGGAATTCCCTCTGTTACTGGGTCCAGGCTTATACTGGATAGTGAAGTCATAGCCCAGCAACTTCCCCACCCATCTTTGATATTGTGGCCCAATTTCCCTTTGTTCTAAGAGGTGCTTGAGACTTTGCTGATCTGAATGAATTGTAAAGTGCCTACCCAACAGGTAGTGACGCCACTTTTGCACCGCTAGCACCACCGCCATCAACTCTTTTTCATATATAGATCTACTCACTGATCTAGGGCCCAAAATCTTACTAAAATAAGCAATAGGGTGACCATTTTGCAGAAGGACTGCTCCTAACCTGTAGCCACAAGCATCAGTTTCAATCATGAAGGGGACATTGAAATTAGGCATGGCTAGGATGGGGGCAGTGGTAAGGGCTTGTTTGAGGTGTTGAAAAGCTAAGGTAGCAGCAGGGGTCCAACCAAAGCTATCTTTTTTGAGTTGTTGAGTAAGGGGGTGGGCGATATTGGCATACCCTTTCACAAATTTTCTGTAGTAGCCGGCTAACCAAGGAAGCCCCGGAGCTGTCGGAGGTTAGTGGGCACAGGCCAGTCCACCACTGCTTGAATTTTGGATTGGTCCATAGAAACCCCACCTGCAGAAATAATGTGACCCAAATAGGCTAAGGACTCTTGTCCAAACTCACACTTTTTCTTGTTGGCGTAAAGTTGGTGGGCAGCTAATAACCCCAACACTTGTCTCATGTGCTCAACATGCAGCTCCATAGTAGCACTGTAAACCAGTATATCATCAAAGAAGACCAACACGAACTTCCTCAACAACGGTCGAAAAACTTCATTCATTAAGGCTTGAAATGTAGCGGGGGCATTGGTTAGCCCAAAGGGCATGACCAAAAACTCATAGTGACCCTCATGGGTACGAAAAGCAGTTTTGGGAATATCTTCAGGTCTCATTCGAATCTGGTGATATCCAGATTTAAGATCTAACTTCGAAAATACAGTAGCTCCGTGGAGTTCATCAAGTAATTCATCTATGACTGGGATTGGGTATTTGTTTGGGACAGTGACCTTATTAAGGGCCCTATAATCAACACAAAATCGCCAAGACCCATCTTTCTTTTTCACTAACAATACGGGGCTAGAATAAGCACTTTGGGAGGGTTGTATAATACCAGCCAACAACATATCCTTAATGAGATTTTCAATTTCATCCTTCTGGGTTTGTGGGTATTTATAAGGTCTAACATTAACCGGGTCAGCGCCATGCTTCAGATTAATGGCATGCTCATGGTTTCGAAGAGGGGGTAGCCCAGTGGGCATGTGGAATACCTGTTCATGGGCAGAGAGTACGTCTTGCAAGGCTACTGGGCACGAGTGCTGCATCACCTTTTCCTCCTGTTGCAAGTGGTTAAATTCAACCATGTAGCCACCCTTCTCCTTCTTGAGTGTACGCAGCATTGGAGAGAGATTCCAGCCCTACACAGTGCTGGATTTCCTCGGAGAGTCACTGTCTTCCCCTCCTGTTGGAAGGATATAGTCTGGGTCAGTTTGTGGTCATTGTACCGGTTCCAAGAGAAACCCCAAAAGTCTTCGAGTGCTTGATGGGGATGGTGAGCTTTTAGATGGTCTCCAATGAAATAAAATTGTGCGTAGCACCTGGATCAATCATCACAATCACCCTCTCTCCTTGAATAGTGCCCTCAAGTTTCAAGGTTTTAGGACTAGAAATTCCCATGACTGAGTTCAAGGAAATTTCAGTGCTAAAAGGTTCAGATTGCGGTGAGTTAGAAAAATCAGGGGGGTTATGGTCAAACTGGGCAAAATCCTCCTCAGCAAAGTTGTATTCTCCTTCACCCTCTTGAGAGATGAGAACACTGAGTTCCTTCCTTTTACATTTATGGCCAATGGACCACTTGTCATCACACTTGAAACAAAGCCCTTTCTCTCGTACTGTAGCTCCTTCTTACTTAACCTTCTGAGTTCCCTAATAGGTCGGGCTATGGGTAAGGTGTTTGTGTATTTGGGTGTGGTGGGGCTATTTGTGGAGTATGTGTTTGAGGCTATGGAGGGGGTAGAGTAATGGGAGGGGGTTGGGTTGGTATAGTTGGATGATGGGTTGGTTTTAGAAAACGAACTGGGCCCGTAGTTGGAGGTCAGCCCCGTAGTTCGTTGGTAAGAGGTAGCAGCCTTGCCATAAGGTTTCTGCTTCTGTTCAATCTTCAAAGCCAACTCCATGGCATGGTCCAAACCCCTGGGCCCAATAACCCTTAGTTCGTATTTAATAGCCTCCTTAAGCCCAACTACAAATTGGCTCTTAGCCACCTCCTCTGATATTCCGTCCAGTGGAGCGATTAACTCAATGAATCCTCGCCGGTAATCTTCTACGCTCCCCCACTGCCGGTGACCTAGCCATTGCTCGTGGAGCGTTCCATTCGCGCTTGGTCGGAATTCTCTCAAGAGCAAGCCCTTCATCTCCTCCCATTGCCGAATCGGTCGACGGCGGTGCTCCCATTGATACCACAATAAGGCATCTCCGTCAAGTGATACCACCGCCGCCTCCACGCGCTCTTCCTCCGTTAATCCATAAAACCCAAAAAACCTCTCAGCTCTTATAATCCACCCATCTGGGTTAGATCCACTAAAAATTGGTAGATCCAATTTTTTTGCCTTCCACCTTCCACCACCACGGTAACCGCCACCAAAACCCATCTCCTCGTTGTCCTCGCCCCTCCTGTCAAACGACTCATTCCCCCGCCGAGGCTCACCCCTTTCTCCGGCCCGCGATTCCTCCCTAGCAACTTCTCTGGTTTTCTGGGATTCGAGTGCCGCCCTAATCTCCGCCTGGAACCGGTCTTGTTTCCTCTGCTGATCTCCGATCATGGTCTCGTGATCAGCTCGAGCCCTTGAAATCCTCCCTTCTACACGCTCGGTGAGAGTATTAAACTCTCCACCCAACTTCTCTGCCGCCTTATCCAAATTCTCCAAGATCTGGGTAGCTAGTGTTTGTTGAAACAATGCCATCGACCTGCTAACGGCTGATTCCACTTCCAACGAAAGAGAATCTCGCAGCTCAGCTAACCCTTGCTCCAAACTTTCAATACATTGCGTATTTCCGACCACCATCTTTCTTCCCGGAGTTAGATCGGAACTGCTCTTATACCAAGATGCTAGGACTCAACTTTACTAACTGCTCACTGAAACAAATGAGGCAAGAAATAAATCAATAAAGGATAGATAGTTGTATTGATTGATCGCCAATGCTTACAACCCCTTTACATTCGAGAGGTAAAGGTACTCTCCCACTTACCCAATCACTCACTCAATTCTTTGCATAAGCTTCTCTCTCTACATCATGGTTTATTTATACCCATATTTACATCTCAGTGGATAAAGGACTAACTAACTTGTCAGACCATATTAAAATGACTCAAATATCCTCAGCTACTGTTGCAATGTATCTGGACCCTCTGGACCCTTCCTCCTTCTCTGGTAAGTAAACCTCAGTGGTGGGCGAACCTGGGCTTAGGCCTTAGCAGATTTTTAGTGGTATATTTTAGGAAAAAAGGGATGTTGAATATACAGCATCTAAGAAACAAAAATCATGGGTAAACTCCCATCAATTAGAAAAAATAGATTAATAACTATAACTTAATAGACTAAAACAGGGGTGAAATTGGATACAAAAGCTATTTCAAGAGTGAACCAAACCACAAATGTCATTCTAGGAGTTAACCAAACATGTCTTCACAGGTATGTCGTTTTCGATCCATACCTCTTTGGTATGGCTTTCCATTCCATCCTAGTTTACCGAACCAAACAAATTCCTAAAGAAAAAATCTTGGGTTTTCATTCGGCTATTTATTTATTTGTTGTATAAAGCATAGGTTCATCTTTTTTGTGGAGGGGTCCTTAATGGTTCATGTCCATATCATATTGTTGTGACTCAATACTTTTATCTTTGTTAATTCATATGCTTTCAATGTAGTCCTCTCAAAAGAATTTTCCATTTGGAAGTGGGGTGTGGTAATTATCTTTTTTCTTTAAAATAGCCATGATTTATGGTTATTTCTTCCTAATTTGGCAACAAAATAGTACATCCTCTGTGTTTTTGGTTGACTTGTCTTTTTATGCTCTCTTGCCAATGCATTACTTTAAACTTTAATATATCTAATTATCAAAATTACAAAAATTTGATATCTTGAAAACATACATTGAGACAAATTTAACAAGATCCCACATAATTGTATTTTTTCTCAAGTATAAATGACGAAAGATAGTCAAAGTAGAGTATGTGACTCAGGGAAAAAAAATGCGGTCGCGGTCGCGGTCGCGTTGTCGCGGGAACGGCTTGTAACGGGGAAATAGAACGTTTCGCGGCCGTCGCGGCGTGAATTTTCAAAAAAAATTCACATAAGCTTCGTTTTAACTTTGTTTTTCTTCTATTTTATTTTTATATTATATCATGTCCATAACTGTTATAAATACACTCTTTAGGGGTACTTTTGATGATATTTGAACATAGAATCCTTTACAAGATCGTGTATAAGTAAAATGGAAGACAACACTACCAAAAAGAATAGTGCAATTAATAGTAAATATGTGACTGAGTGTGGGAATAAAAAGAAAAAAAAAAGAATAAAAAGAAAAAGAGCATAAAAATTAAAAAAAGGGAAGAAAAGAAGACAGAGAAAGAGATATTTATCTCCCCTAAAAAAAAAAAGAGATATTTATCTCAATTCTCACGTAGTCACGTGAGAGTTGAGACGTGAGAAAAAAAAAGAGAGAAAAGAAGATGAAGAATCACATCGACAAAGAGGAAAAGAGAGCACTAACCTGCTTCAGCGACGGCCGCCGTCCACCGGCGGCTATGATACCAGAAGCAGCCGGAGGTATGTCGACGACATTGCTTGCCGTGACGTGACCGACGAAGTAGGGGACATCATTTACCTCCCACACGCAATTAGGGTTTTCTTTAAAATTAGGGTTTCCATTTTAAACTGCAATCTGAAGTAATTCAATGCAATTACTTGAGGGGTTTGCGTCGAATTAGAGTACAAAGAACCCAGGTAAGATTTAATTTGAGAAATTTAAGTCAGTTTTATGCTTTTGTTATCATATTTCCTTCTCTCCCTCGCGTTTTTACACAAAGCGGCCAAGAAAACGTTCTAGAACGCCGCGAATCCGTTACGTAACGGCAGAACGGCTGATTTTGGTGTGAATTTCCTTGCACCGTTCTAGAACGGGTTTTCTCGGAACGACAACTCTCAAACCCGTTACAAAGCGCCCGTTGTAGAACGGAACGGCCGAGTTTTTCTTCTATGATGTGACTAGTGCCAAAGTCAAAATGTGTCAACTAAAGAAACATGGAGGAAGTACTATATAACATTTAAGCTGAAATTTTACCAATGGGCAAGCAAACATTTGATACAAGTGAAATGGCTATACCGAGTCACTTCTTGATAAAATGGCTGTAAACTTCAATAGAACTTGTTATAGTACTGATTGTGTTGTTTCCAGTCACATTTCTACTCATGTTAAGTGCTTAACTAATAATTCACTTATTGCAATTGGAAATCCTGAGTTCTATACTTCTATCAATAGTTAACATATGCGAGCTTCCCTGCATGCATTTAAGCATTATGAAGCTGAACGAGTCATTCAAGATTATGTATTTATGTAGATGAATATAGATCAAGATCTTTCGAATTTGCTGTCCCAAGGCTAGATGTAGATGCATTTTTCTTTCCTGCTGCTTATGTTTTCATAAATTTTCCATTTGTAGTTTGTTTTCCTAGTTCTTGTGGTTTAAGAGGGTATTAGGGGTTGGAAGAAGTCTGTTAAGAGCCTAACTTGTGTTCTAACATTTTCTGAACTTCCTGCCTCCTCCCCCTTGCCCTGTGTATTGGGATGTAGCGCTTGCCATTCATTGTTCGTTAGGGGAAGCTCAAAAACGTCAGGGTTGAAATATGGCTTTCAAAATAAATTCTGAATTAGTGGATCGTGATGGAATCGGAGTTTTGCGAATTCTTCCTGGAACTAGAAGATTGTTTTGAGATCTTTGAACATAGTGTTTTTCTATCTCTTTTCATGCCACTGTGAGTTTTTGAAGAAAAAGTGGAACACTGAATATTTAAGATTCTGTGAAGTTGAATGTAAAATGGATCCACAGCTTGTTATGCTGGTTGCTGAGTTTTTACTTCTATTACTTCAGAATAGGTTTTCGACTGTCTATTCAATTTCTTTCTTGGATTGAGCTTCCTCACGTTTGTATATTTCTAAGTAATCTTTCATTTGAAGTTGCTTATGCTATATATATATTAAACTTCATGAACTTAGTTCCTGACCTATTCTCTGTCTCTCAAATATGCCATTATGTGCCTATTTTCTATTTATAGTTCCTGTCTTTTCTGTGTCAAGGTTCCTTATTTCATGATCTAAAGCTATTCTGTTTCTGGCAGGTAAATAAGTGGGGAAATGTGATATATGATGAATTTGTCCGGCCTATTGATCGTGTTGTTGACTTTCGAACTGAAATCAGTGGAATTCGACCCCGTGATTTGAGAAAAGGTTTGCCAGGCATCTCTTGTTCCAGTATCTATTAAAGTATCAAATTCTTGGACCTTTGTGTCTTTCTTGGCTGTTATCTTATTAATATCTTGTTGTTGACATTTGAATCGAAAGAACTAAATAATTAGAAATTTACTCTTGACAGCGGGACCCTCGTAAAATGTCCTATGCTTAGTTTATGCATTTATTAGATGGAACATAATAGATTTGGTCCAAACAATTGTGTGACTCTGCTTTGGGCTGTCGATATCTGTTGTTGAACCTATTCACCAATCATGAGTGCAATTTAAAATCAATTTGAGAGTGTAAGGCTTGGTATGTGTCTATTCACATAAACTGCACTATACAAACATGCTCTTGCATTTGGGTTTGAACTAAACCAAGAACCTTTGTGTTATGTTTGCAAGGAGACAACTCTTTCTCTACATTATTGAAAAGTTAGCATATGGATAATTGAAGAAGAATATATAAGTGCAGATTTTTTTGGAGCAAGGATTACATGGTTGGGTCTTGAATAAGGGATTAAATGATTACTCCTGCGTTTCCTTTTGCTTAATGCTCCTCATTTTACTTATGAATGGTCCTTGCAGCAAAGGATTTTCCTACTGCTCAAAAAAAGGTGGCAGAGCTGATTAAAGGGAGGGTTCTTGTCGGCCATGCTTTGCGAAATGATCTCAAGGTTTATAGTTGTTGTACTCCCTGTTTGCATAAGTAAGATTTGTTGCTCTCTTTGCTTCTGAAGTTTTGTCGCTGTGATCTATCTTCTCTTAACAGGCATTGTTGCTAAGTCATCCAAGGAAAGATATGCGTGACACTTCAGAATACCAGCCATTTTTGAAGTATGTATCTTGCTTCTGAAATTTGAATTGGTCTTGCCCTTCCGTAGGCTTATCTTTTCATTCCCTTTTCCTCTTTATAAGAAGTGAATTGAGATGACATATAGAAAGTACATTTCATATAAAGTTGAAATGCTCTTCTAGAATTTGAATCACTTAAACTTGACCTGTTGGAATGCTTGAAAGGTAATAACATATTGAGGTTTTTTCCCCTCTAACTTCTAATTGTTTTTCTTGAATTGGGTAGAGAAAGTCATAGAAAGGCACTTCGGCATCTTGCTGCTGAGTTTCTTGGTGTGCAGATACAGAACGGAGAGCATTGTCCTGTGAGTATTCTATCCTGATCCATCTAAGGAATTGTCTTAAATTTATTTATGGCCTGTTTGGATTTGGTCATTTCATTTGTAATTCTGTATTTGGCCAAATAGCCTGTTTGGGAATCCAAACAATTTGGATTTGGATTTCGCAGAATTCCAGGAGCAAATAAAAAAGCCCAAAAAGTTGGGATTTCAAATCCATCCTAAAAACCTGTCATTTGGAAATTCAGATTCTCAAGGTTCACCTTTCTCTCTTTATTGCGACAACATTTCAACATTTTCCAAACCCACTCTCTCTCCTCTTTCCTTCATTCTCTCCTCCGTTATCATGGCATCCTTGAACCTTCAAACAAGATGAACATCTTCCACTGATAATTGCTTCATTCTCTTTCAAAATCTGGAATTCAAATTAACAGATTTTGCCAAACACTAGATTTGCAATTAAATTTTGGTATTTCAATTTCAAGATTCGAATTCTAGTATTGAAATGAAATACTAGTTGCCAAACACTACCTTATTACATTTTGGTATTAGGAACTAAAAGTCCAACACTCAGTAGATATATTTTGTTTATTTTTCTGCTGAGGAAAGGATTCTCCTATCTGAAGATGATGCTTTTGCTGCTTATATCTCTTGTTAAGATGTGCTTAACAAATTCATTATTATGCTGGGTGTTTCACTAGTGACACTAACTTCATACATTCTGTATTTGGACAAATTACGTTTATATTAGTGTGTAGAGTAATCTTTCTATGTGGCTTAAATAGCGTGCTGCATTTTATACTTCTACATAACTGATGGAAAAGCTTCTTGTATTATAGCATAGAACCTGGGAACTTTCTTTACGTAAGATTATGAATGTTTGAATTGGTCTCAGATTCTCAGTTCTCGCAGCTCAAAGATTGCTTAGAGTTTGTTTAAAAAATTAGCTGCTATGGCTGTAGAAATCTAACAATGTACTGTGGGTTTTGATTATTAGATTAGTAACTCCATGACCTGTTTATTCAGTCAAGCTATCGAATTAATATAACTTTACCTAGAATATCAATATAGTGCTTTTGCACAGGTCACTTTGGCACTTCTGTAATTTGACCACAAGGGCTCTTCCAAATTCCCTGGTGATAAGGGCCGGCTTCGAGTAATTTTCTCACGATTTTAGTTCATGGGCATCGATCTGCAGATTGAGTTAATATTGTTTCTGCGACTGAGCATCATGTCTTGTAGCATGTGGTTAAATCTTCAAAACATGTTCTTTAATTGATATGCTGTTTTAGTGCCTGATTTGTAGATTTAACAACAGGCGAGAACGGAAAATATGTTTATAGTTCAAGACTTTGTGATACTGCAATGCGTAATCCTTATAGTTTGGCCTTTCTTAGATGGTTTTGGTAACAGCCAGGCTCTTGAAAGTTGAAACATCACTTATTGATCTCTGGTAGTAATGGAACTTGTAATAGTTGTTGCAATATTAACAGTGTGTTTGGAACTTTGAATGAGGGTATTGGAGGGTACCGAGAATCAAGGGTCCATTTTTGCTTGTATGGATATGGATATGGTGAAGGGAAGGGAATAATAGATTCATTTCTCTGTCCCTTTTGATAAACCAGATCTCCTCCCCTACCTACCACTTCTTCCCTTATTTGGAGGAGAGAGAGAGAGAGAGAGGACGAGAGGCATCTAGTTATATGGTTGTCCAGTGCCCACCAAGCTAAGATATTAAAGAAGCCACTACTTAGTGATATAAGACTAGTGAAAGTCGTGCATTGAGAACTTGATAAGTCACATTGGTAGTAATTTTCATTGATGAACTTAATGCACATTGATTGCACCTTTTATGAAGGATGGGGGGATAAAAGCCAGTGTTACTAGAGAGAATTGTGAAGCCAAATTCACCCTCCAGCTCACTGAAAAGTAGGGAAGTTGCTAATTGAAATAGTTTCCGACACCCAAAATCCTGCAATTAGAACTACTGATTGAATTGCGAGCACAATCACCTTAGAAGAAGTCCTTGCATATTTCTGAAGTTACTAATATAAGTGCGCATTCTTATCGGCCAGAATGTACTGCATATATGTGAATGTTTGATGCCATTATTGAACTCAACTAGAAGTAGACGTCCTCCTAAGTCAAAAGCTCCAGCCAACTTAACCCAGAAGTTCCAAAGAAGTTATGATCTCCAAAAATAAATGTGATAGCATATCTAATTAGAGCTATTTAATAGTTAGCCTGGTAACATTGGCATAATAAGTAGCCCAACTTCATACTTACAGAAGTCCAGGGAGGAAGCTGCTGAAGAATGTGTAGCCCTGGGATGACCTTTATTAAACTAATCCAAAGAACAATTGCTCATATAGAATAATTTCATCTTAGAGTTCAACTTTATTGTTTTTGGGACAAGGAAATAAGGTATATCTAGCTGAGCAAGAAGGCGAGGCTAGAAGAGATTTAAAGACTAATCATGATGTAAATCATGTAATTTCTTTTACTTTCTAAATTATTAATGTGAACATTCACTAATATGAAATCAAACTCTTAAAGAGAATTCTTATTGTTTGGCTTTACATATGCAAAAGAGTGTTTATACTTTATAGGGTTCTTAAATCGTTGGATGAACAAAAAAAGTGGAGGGGGTTGCCTTTGAGCATAAATACAATTTACAAGCTCATTGTCAAAAAGAGGTAACAAGTCAAATCGAGATTTGAGAAATGAGTTTGGCGAAATATATTAGTGTTTTGGTGCTAAAAAAGGATGCACCAAGAGTTATGATGATATGAGTGGGCTTTGGGTCTTTAATTGAACTCTTAGTGGACAGACTTATATTGCTATTTTAAGATGGCTTACTAGAGAATCAGAGAAAAGTGGATAAGAGTTGAGCTATAGCTTTCCGAATTGCTACTTTACCAACTGATGGAGTACTTTCACTTTTGGTGCTAGTTCTGTGAACAAAAATCATAAAGGTATTTTAAATTTGAAGGTTATGGTATCTTCAATCATGTATTCATGTACTCTAGCTGTCCAAATTGTTTAACAATATCTAAATTTGAAGAAATTTAGAATCTAGGGGTCAGGATTCTATCGGTATATTAGGAAAGGATCTACTAGAAGAAACTACAAACATTATAATGGATATACATTGCTCATAATTAGGTTATTCTTCTAGTGCTGCCTATGAAGTGAATCATAATTGCAGCCATAGTCATTGTCACTTTCGTTCTCTCTCCAAGGTGGCGAAGTTTGCATTTTTGTTAATCAATGACAATTAATTTGGTTTTGGCTCTATGATGGGGAATTTGTGGAAGACTAGTTGAATCCCTGTTCTTACAATTTAGAATGGTTGCACAAGTCTACTGTATCTAAGGCAATTCAGATTTGTTCTTCATCGGGAACATATTATGCAGTATGCATCTTGAAGAAGAAAGCTAAGGAAGGTGTTTAAAGTGAGGGATGGATATGGAAAATTCTGATGGTGGAAATATGACTGCCAGTGTGACAAGTGACAACCATTTGAGTACTTGTAACTTTTGATAGGGAGTGATGTCTATGGTTGATGTGGAAGTGGGAAAAGACAATGATGTACATAACATTGATGATGGAGCTTTGACACCAAGGAAATAAGGTGTCAAAATTACTGCAAGTGGTCTAATGAAAGTTGATTCTTTATTGTGGTTGGTGCTAGGGTCTGTTTTGTTTAATTTTTTTTTTTTTTACTATTCTAGAAAAAATATAAGAAAAGTTCAGAAAAATTAAGGGAAGTTCTTAAAATTAAGAAAATTTCGGAAAATTCAGAAAAGTTGAGAAAAGTTGAGAATAGTTAAGAAGAAGTTAACGAGAGGTACAAAAACATTCAGAATAATTGACAGAAGTTCAGAAAAGTTGAGAAAAAAAATAATTTCAAGAAAAATAAGTTGGTTAATACAACTGCTCATTTACCCTCAAAAAGAGAGAAAAATAAGTTGGATAGAATAGACCCTTAGTGTAGGTACGCAAAATCTTTGGGTTATGTTTTTGAGAATTTGTGAGTTTGTAGTGTCTTTGACGAGTTAGGGGTAAGGTTGTGTACTTTTGGACCTCCTTAGATCCCGCTGTAGTGTGGTTGCACTGATTGTGATGGCTGGTGGAGAGTTTCTGATAGGTTAGAGATCAGTATATCAGTAGACTTGTATGACAAAGAAGGTTTCACAAAATATATGTTGTTGGAAATGGGAACAAACCATATTGTTAAGGTAAAGCTGTTGATGATTTTGTTAGTAATTTGGTACATAATCTGATTTACTATGGCAGCAACCTACCTGGCTATATTTGATAGAACAGCTATACATGTTCATTGCTAGAACAGCTTCATGCTGTCAAGCTCTAGGTCAATTTGGCCTATATACATGTCTGATGTCTCATGGAGTCGTGGTCCAAACTCAAAAGTTAAAAACAAACTTCTTAGGTGAGGAAATGAGGACTTCATCTTTAAGTTCTGATAATGTTACTTTTTGGGCTTCGCCACTATTGAAAGCCAAATCTATCCTGAAACTGATCCATCTTTAGAATCTGAATTTTTTAGAGTGAAATTATAATTGAAATGCATAATTGAATTTCTATATCTTATTCCTTGTCAATGGTTGCTCAACTTGCTTTGTGACTTCTATCCCAGCTATATATGATGAACGTTTCAATGCTTCTTAGGCTGTCAGGTGACATTAATTAACTTATGTAACTCGCTTCTTCTGTCCATTTTCTCTCAGGTTGAAGATGCTCGTGCTGCAATGCTGCTTTATCAGAAACACAAAAAGGAGTGGGAGAGGAGTGTCAAAGATCGGTCAAGGCTTATGGAGAAGCAAAAGAAACGCAAAAATAGGAAAAAGTCAAACAACAAAGTAGCTGCAGAGGTGAAAATTGTTCCAGTTTTTTTCGGACGTATCTATTTACTGAATATTGTTCTATAATTTTTTCCTTACCTCCGTCCCAATCCCACAAAATACATCTGCAAAAGTTCCATAACAGTAGAGGGCTAATTTCTAGATTTTCTACTCACAGTGAACAGATTCTTCCAAAGATAAGGCTCAATCAAACAGTGAAGAAAGACATGTGCCACCTGACAGCTTCGCCATTGGCTCCTTTTTGCACCTGACAGATGATCAAACAGGGACCAAGAGAAGTGGCGACCCCAGAGAACTGAAATTGGAAGCAGCACTAATTTGTTTATTTGGACGAACAGCTGTGATTTGTTAGCTTAAAGATGGTATGCAGAAACTCTGAGCAAAAAACAATGTATCAAGTGGAGTTAATTATTCCCTTGGTCACTTAATATCGCTTTGATTCTATGTAATCTGGCCTGTATTTTAAATGGTGGGTCTGTAAAGTGGGCTTTTTTTGTGATTGCCTATGTAATAATTTTAAGTAGGCATTTCTAGTGGCTGCATATGTTATGATTATAAGAAAGTAGGCAATGGCTTTCCTGTCTCCTTGTAGTTTACCCTTCAGTTCCTATCTTGTAGTTTCAGACTTTTGTACTATTCACAAGATGTAATTTTACCATATTTGTTTTCTTGAAAATTCTACACAGTTTGAATTTCATACTTCAATGTAAACTTTTGACTTTTAATATATTTTATTATTAATCAATGCAAATCATATAAAGTGAGATCTGGAATATATATATTGACATAAAGTTAATAAGATTTAATTGGAGTATGTTTAACCCTGTGTATATATCATAATGATCAAAGTGAACCATGCGAATAATATAAAATTAAAAAGTGTATTAAAATAATGGAGGAGAATCAGGGAGATACATAATACTAGCTGAGCAAAAATATACAATATGATGTTCTAACCAGATGGTATCATATCAAATGGTTTGGCTAAATCAAGTGTAATATTATAAAATCAAGAGATTAACTAAGCCATTTAGAAGAGCAGGTTTGTTAGAATCCAACCTCTATTTACTTAATATTTTCCTTACCTAATGCTTTCTAAACTTTACTAATAGTTTTTTAGGATGTATTTTCACATTTAACCTCTTTGTAAGGTATTGATAAATGAAAATTCCTGACCTAAAATTTGCAAACCCTAACACTAAAATACCCAATCCCCGCCACCCAATGTAGGATCGCTGGTGGCCGACCTTAGCGCCGCGTCGCGCACCGACGATCGGCGAGCCTGCTCCTCGTCCATTGTTAGTCCTTCATCGTCTCCCTCCTCGTTCCCCCATGTCGAGTCCTTCCCCCCTCCCCGTTCCCCCGTGTCGAGTCCTTCCCCCTCCCCAGTTCGTCGTTCCGTCGTTCCCCTCCCCGTCTTCCCCTTTCGTTTAGGTTAGTCCTTTCCCCTTCCCCGTTTTCCCCCCACCCCAGTCCCCAGTCACTCCCTCGTCTCCTTCCCCGTCTTTCCCCGTCTTTCAGGTTATCCCTTTCCCCTGACACGTCCCCAGTCACTTCGTCGTTGTTCTATGTCGTGGTTCTGTTTGTCGTTGTTTAGGTTAGGTGTTTGGCGTGGTTTTAGTTTTCGTGGTTCTTAGGTTTTAGTTACCACTTCCATGTTCCCCTGTTCTCGATTTCAGAGGTCGATAAGTTCTAGCTTCCCCTTCCCCTTCCCCATTCCCCTGTTCTAGTTTGAAGTGTTTAGGTCTTAGGCCCCGCTTCCCCGTTCCCCTAGGTTTGATGTGTTAGAATTTTGTTTTCCCTTCCCTGTTCCCCGCTGGTGTTCGTTGTTTTTTGTTCGATCGGTTCACCAAGGAAGCAAGTGGTTGCGTTTGGTTGTAGGCAAACGCTTGGTAAGTGAAGGTTACGCGCAGTTTTGTTTGGCTTGCTTCGTCTCGAGCGGCGCAGGTAGTGCGGTGTTGTCGAAGGCGTGGTGTTATGGTTCAGACAGTCTTTATCTTCGTTTGTTTCGTCTATGTTCTCAGTTAGTCTTAGTTTAGGTTTATATATCCAGATCCAATATTCCTTGCCATGTTGTGTATGGTTGTGCTTGGATGATAGTTAGTAATGATAAGTGGGCAGTAGAAGGTTCTTAGTTTTCTATGACAAGGGATGATCTAGGAAATCTGGTATTGGGTAAGATGAGAGGTTGTTCTCATTTTAAATCTGTTGTGGTTCGATCTTCTAGTTTCGAGATTTCAAGGTTGGATCCTCGGATCCGTAGGTCGGGTGAATTACTTCAATATAATTCGCCTCAAGTTCATGTGATGACTTCCGGAGTCATCACACTTCAAAAATGCATCTTGTGGGTGGCCCTCCAATTTCATTTGGGAAAAGTTTCGACCTCCATTCATTTTGAGTTTCAGTCTCACGAGACTATACTCTGGATACCCTCTCAGAAGGGTCAGAAGTCACCAAAGGACGTGAATTCTTTGTTACTTCAATCACTAGAATCCCAGGAAGATATATCTGTTCAAGGACCTTGGAATTTAGCGTCTAGTAGACATTGGGGTCTACTAGATGAGATGTGGCAATCTATTTTTGAAGATCGTCTGGGTTTTGTCTCTCAACAGGTTCCCTCTCATATCAAGTATTCTTTATCAAGACATAAAACCCAATCCCACCTACCATCGCTCGAGAGAAGTTTAATTTGGACTGGACAAGTAATAGTTTGTTTTTGTTTCATAAAGTATGTAAGAGCAAATGACACTCACTTTAGCATATGTTTGATTTGTTTTATGTTTGGTTGTATTAGCATTAGGCTGTACTTTTGTTTATAATTAATGTAAATTTTCTCGATGTAAAAAAAAAAAGATAAATGAAAATTTCAGACCTTACATCTACCTTCAAAGCGAGTTGCTCGCCGTTGTTTCAATTCCCATACTTTAATTTGGTATTGTAGCTTATGCTAAAGCATCCCCAACCCGTTCTCGTTGTCTTGAACCTGCTTCTGCCTCCTCTGCGTACACGAGCGTCGATCGATGTCTCATCTCGTGCTCTTGTTGACAATAGGCAAGATTGTCTCATTCGTTACATGGATACAACCAAGCCCTTTCCAGCTCAAGGCTTGTACCCTTTCCGCCCAATGACAAGAGTGTGCCGCACCTCCGAGTGTAAAAACATACGGATTATGGCAACATGTGGCAATAATAAAATTGTTGGGCTTTCATAAAAATGGTTGTGTCTATGTGCACTAGGCAATTTTGTAGTTTGATTTTGGCATTATTGGCATGTGTTGTTGCCTTGTAGGACATCAACTAGCATGAAAAGGCAAAATCACATATGTGAGAAAAGGGATATTAGCACTTTGTTTGGATGGGAGGAAATGAAGAGAAAGGGACAGAAGAGAAAGAGAAGGGAACAAGTTCCCTTGTTTGATAAGGGGTTGGGGCAAGGAAGAGGAGGGAAAGGAATGGATTCGTTTTCCAGTCTCTCTGATAAACACCAACCCTTAAAATTGAAGTGATTTGGAGAGAAAATAAAGCTTCACCTTTCTGCTCCCCCTCCTCCTTTTTTGCTCCCCTGTTCTTTTTGATGCAAATGAGGAGCAAAGCTCCGACAAAAAATTAAACTTCTTGCTTCCCTTATCTTTAGCTTCCATATTGTTATCTAATCAAAGTGCAAGATACCAGAAAAGATGGCAGGATTTTATCTATTTCTAATCCTTAGTTGAGTTGTGTACAATTAGTATGAAACTATAATATCTTTTTCGTTTTTGGATTAGCGTGATAAGAGACTAGAATCAAACAACCAATGAATCTGTGAAAAAAACTCCGCCCATTGTTTTTTGACTTCAGAAAAATTTGCATTAAATAAAAACCCGAATTACAAATTAGGGAATTACAAACTAGGGATAGTACATCCAAACAATAAAAAAAGAAACTAAACTGAGATTTTTTACTTGCTCTTACATACCAAATACAAGAACTTTAATAACTTAAACTTGGAGAAAGCTGCTTGATTTGGAGGCCTGTTTTGTTGGATAACTTCGTTCTAACTCTACTGTCGGTGGTTGACAATCGCCAGAACAAGCAGTGATAATGGAGGAGACTTGGTAGATTCTTTGAAGATAGTAACTTGCATGAAAAAAGTAACACATACCTGACGGAAGTAGTGGGAGGAGTGGACTTCTTCCACAATCGGAGCGACAAACAACAAGCGAGATTTGGAACTCGTAATATGACCAATCCCAGCGACCTTCTGTCACTTGATTGGAATTCTTGGATCGGGATTCCTGAAAAAGTCACGTTCCCTTGTGACTCAATACCCTCTTGAGTGGGTATTTTGGGTTTCTCCTTTGGGTAGGAATACCTCAATCGAGTTGACGTGCTATGAACCCCATTGGCAAATTGGGGGTTCACCTTCAGATTCATATTTTCCAAGGTAATAATTGACAAGATCATTACCAACCTGAATTGAAATCTAACTATTGTTAGATCTCGAACAATCATTCAATTTCCAAAATCGAAGAAAACAAGCCCCAATCATGAAAAACCTTGCCACCCTCTTCCATGGTCAGTGATTTTTGAATAAGCTACTGGAGGACTCCTAAAGAACTTTGGGTCCCTCTTTCAACTTTCATTTGTTCGGGTTCTAAGGTGTTACCTAAATCATTAAAATCCTTTCCCCTACTCACCCTCGAAATTGAGAATCTATTCGATTCAAAGTATGCCCATTGTTGAAGGTACATATGATTCAAATTTTGTTCATCACTCTTTGCCATTCAAATCAATAGGCTTCCCAAGTGATACTCAATGAACCAGCTATATGCAACTTAGACATTCTAATTAGCAATTGCAATAATCATTTAGCAAGAAGACAACAAGAATATCACAAAGGTTTTTTTTTCTTGCTCCGCATAAATGCAACAATAATTGCCATTTGTGTGCTTTTAAGTTTAAATAAATTAATTAACTAAGGATTAGGATGGATTCTTCGTCCCCTCAAAAAAAAAAGGATGGATTCTTCGAGAGGACCATGTTGCAAATTTTCTTTAACAGCGCATAAAGTAGGTCTATCCAATAGTTTTAAACCAGTCAAAAGGTCCTTTTGTATTGTTTAATGAAGCCCCAAGAGCACAAGTGTAGAACCATTATACAAGTAATTATCACCTACTTGTTATTTTTAGTATGGAGTTCTCCTTGAATTGCTATTTATAGTTCAAACAAGAAGAAGTATAATGCAAGTGCATCTATGTTTCCCAACATGAAGACCTCTTCTATAACAACACTCCTCTTCTTAGCTGTCCTGCTATTTGCATTCGGTAAGCTTCATTTCTTGCAAATTTTTTTATAGCTCTTGTTTTTTCGAGCTTCTTATGTTATTCTATTAACTTTTCCAATTGTAATAATTATTTTCTCCATCAAGATTTACTAGAAGTACTTCTCATATGTTATGATGAAGTATACCAAGTACACTCGAGGAAAATTGGGTACATTTTAAAAACTTATGCTCTCAAGTCAAAGGCGGATCTAGAAAACATATTGACAGGGTCAAAATAAAATTAGTAAACTTTTATTGGGTTCAAGTTATTGATTATACAAAAGAATATTGAAAAATCACAATTTTTACTCTGAAATTTGTCAATAATTTAAGGTTTAAATGGGGTCAATTAACATCTCTACCATCAAGGTAGCTCCGCTCATGCTCCAAGCCATTGATTAGTGTTTCGTTTAATAAACACTAAAAAGAGACTAGTGTTTGTCCTCCAATATTCTTTTCTATATGGGACTCTCCTAATCATGCAAGAACATTCATCCACATGGTTACATAAATGGTAGTTTAACCATTAATTCAAGACATGATCACCACCATTATCATATAAATATGATGATATGTTCGTATCACAAACCCTTTAATAAGTAAAAGAAAAACATAAGCATCATATTACTAAGCAATGATTCGGAATATTACTATAACTAGTTTTTGAATTAAAAGATGAGATGATTTAGCTAATATTTATTTGCTTTGTGGGTTTTTTTGGTAACAAAAAGGGTTAAAATCAGGGGAATGCCAACTGTGCTCTTTTGGAACGGTGGAAATGGAGAGATGCTCAATCCCTCAATGTGCTTCAGACTGCAGGACTAAAGTCCCACATTCAACAGGGAAATGCATTGCTATCGACACTTGCTGTTGTGTCGCAAGAGCCCAAACACATAATTAATTCTCTTATTTCCTACCAAGTGTTGTGGCTTCAGTTGTAAGTGAGTGAATTATGATGTATCTCTCTCTTTTTGAAACATCCAAGGCCTTTTATTGGTTTTAATTTTTGAGTGTATTAATATTGATGTACTTTTTTATAATCATGTAATGAGACTTTTTCTTGTCTTTTGTTTTTGATGTTTGGGGGTTTACTTAGGATGGTCGCCGAAAAAATATGTAACCTTTGATCTGTATGATCATTTCGAATCTTCTACCCGCAGATTTATACGATTCAATATAGTTGTATAATTATTCTGCTATCTATACTAATATATTAAAAAGCATTTCTAAGCAAGTCCACGAGATCCACGTGACACTCTCCATTTAGTTAAATTTTTTTAGAAACATGCTCCATATAAGATTCGACCACGTGACCTCAAGTTAATATACTAAAGTTCTAACCAATAAGCTATGCAACATTAGATAATATTGTTCAGCATGAAAATGTTAATAACCCGGGGGATCGCCCGAGACTAAAAAACTAGTTTTCATATTAATAGTAGTTTCACACACTCACATTTAATTCTCCTGGGGGACATTTTAACTTTTAAGATTGACTGATTCTTCAATACTAAACATATAGACCGTGCCATTTTTTTAGTGATGGTGTAACTTTTAGGAAAATTTGTCAAAAACTACCTTATAAATGTACACTTTTATTAAAAACAACCTTAAAAAAAAGTGGCAAATAACCACCTTAATTATAAAGTTTTTTTTTTGGTTGCAAAGACGTACCTTATGCCGGAAAGTAGACTTTGACTCATTGACTCCGGAGATGACGGGCATGTAACTGTCACATGTGACATGACTTCAAGAAAACAATAAGAATTTTTTTTTTACCCAATGATCCTACCGTGCGTACGGTAGTAGATTCTAGCATAAATAGTATGAACTTGCCAAAGGCGTAACCCCTTGACTAGAAGTCTACTCGGGGCGTGCCACCTATTGCTGGAAAGCTAAGTCTAGTTTCCAAATCCACTGAAATTACTCAATTATAAGAAACACATCAAAAGTTATAGTCAAAAGAGTAGACGTGACTCCTTTTTCACATTTCTTCTAATGATTTTCCGCTTTGTTTTCGCTCAAACTCGTACTATAAAATATCCATAGCGATTCTTATATGATGTACCTTCCTTACAAATGCTCATGATGCTCAAACTTGACTAATCATACTCCAAATATGATCTCAATACCTGAAATTCATCAGAAATACAAAAAACATATCTAATAGGAGTGAAATAGCATAATTTGAGAATATAATGCAATATGAACCTAAATATGAATCTAAATGGTATAAAATGCAATGTAAATGCACCTAAAAATATGAAATATCACCCATTACCCACACTTTTCAAGCATTGTTCTTCAAAACACCTTCATATGATCATTTAAGGGTTTTTGGGTGCTTATGTTATCCTAATTTATCATCAACATCTCCTCACAAACTAGCTCCGAGGTCCACTCCATGTATTTTCTTGGGTTACCCTACCAATCATCGAGGTTATAGACGCTTTGATCCTTCTACAAATAAAATGATAATTTCCCGACATGTCACTTTTGTAGAACATTATTTCCCATTCAGAACTCAAGCCCCAACACTTCATGCCCCTTCATCAGCCTAAGAAATTACATCCCCTCTTCAAAATCCAAACCTGCAGCATCTCCTTATGAGCCTAGCCCATCCAACGCCTCAAAATACTACCCAATGCTCCTCCCCTCATGCCGGGCCTCAACCCACAACACTGGCTCACGGGTCAGTTGGGCCTAACCTGAGCCCAGTGCGTGGCACATCCCCAGCACGAGGCCCCTTGGCCCGCCTCTCCTAATCCATCACCAGCCAGCCCAAGCCCAAACTCTCCATTGCCTCCTCGTGCGAGCCCAGTGCCGCGGTATACTTCTCCTTACCAACGCAGCCCACAAGCTGCAGCCCATCCTCCCTTTTCACCTCAAATGGCCACCCGAGCCTGGCACAACATTCGCAAACCTAACCCGCGTTATGCCATGGTTACCCTTACTCCTATTTCTCGCTCCCCTCTTCAAAAAAATCACAAAATTGCCTTGTCTGATCCAAATTGAAATACGGCCATGAACGATGAATTAAGTGCTTTAATTAAAATAGGGACTTGGAATTTGGTGCCTAGGCCTACGGGGGTGAATATTGTGAATTGTATGTGGCTTTTTCGACATAAATAAAAATCTAATGGTGAACTTGAAAGGCACAAAGCTCATTTGGCTTGTGATGGCAGGTCACAGGATCAAGGTGTTGATTGTAATGAAACTTTTAGTCCTGTTGTTCACCCGACCACTATTCACACAATCTTGAGATTGGCCATGGCTCGACATCGGTCTATTCATCAGCTTGATGTTAAGAATGCCTTTTTACATGGTGATCTGCAGGAAACAATATTTATGCATCAACCTCTTGGTTTTGTTGACAAAAGGTTTCCTAATCATGTTTGTCGACTGTGCAAGGCTTTGTATGGTCTTAAGCAAGCACCTCGTGCTTGGTATCAGCGTTTTGCTAACTATCTCCTGCAGATTGGTTTTATTATTGCTAAAAGTGACACATCCCTGTTCACTTACAAGCATGGTCATGACATGGCCTATCTTTTACTATATGTCGATGATAGTATTTTGTGCACTTCATCTGATTCTCTGCAGGAGTGTCTGATTAGTACTCTCAAAATAGAATTCCCCATGTATGATTTGGGCGCATTATAAAGTGAACCCATCTCTCTTCTTCAATCAATGTGGGACACTCACATGTGGTGTGCACTATACATCATAGTTTCAACACTCCCCCTCACATGTAAGGTCCCTTTTTCAATTGGCCCAAAGTAAATTAACGATCCCAGTTGTGGGCCTGGCTCTGATACCATGTTAAATATGGGCCTGGGCCGCACCCATCACAAGGAGATAGAGTCCACTTCACAAGACAAAAGGAGTTTCCACCTTAAAACCATATGGCCATGAGGGGAGTAGCCCCACTCAATTATTTTTTTGGAATCTCTGTTACTTGTACTCCTTCATATATGCTTCTTTCTTAGCAGAAATATGCACAGGATATATTGGAGCGCGCAGGCATGGGATCTTGTAAGCCTGAAACGACTCCCGTCAACACCAATGCCAAGCTGAGTGCTGATTCGGGTCCTCCTGTATCTGATCCCACTCATTATTGATGTTTAGCTGGTGCTTTACAATCTTACTTTTACTCGCCCTGATATTGCCTATGCAGTTTAGTAGGTTTGTCTATTCATGCATGATCCTCAGGAACCTTATTACAATGCATTGAAACGCATGTTGCGATATATACATGGCATCATTGACCTTGGGTTACACTTATATCCTACAACTCACTTGCGCTTGATCACTTATACAGATGCATGTTGGGATGGTTGTCCTGATACTTGTCGTTCTAGTTCAGGTTATTGTTGTTTTCTTGGTGACAATATAATTTCCCGGCATTATATTCTAAGAGACAACCCACCTTATCTAGATATAGTGCAGAAGCAGAGTATAGAGGCGTCGCAAATGTTGTTGCAGACAGTGGCAGATCTAGGATTTTACGGATGGTGGGTCACTACCATGGTTTGAAAATGTGGTTTCGATTGCGGTCGCAGAAATGGTAGCGGATTCGGAACGAAGAAGTTGACGATAGACTGCATCGCAATTGCCATGTCGTGATTTTCATAATAAGTTTTTTCAAGTGCTATTAAATTTTTGTACTAAATATCATGAAACAAGATCCTTTCTTAAATCTGTTCCAAAAAAGAAATTCCTGTAGTTATTACTTTTTTGTTTTTTTTACTTGCAACATTTTTCATTTTAAAAAGTTGCATAATACTTACAACATTGACTTTTTTGGCAATATATTCTCTCTTTCTTTCTCCTAGTAGGTGGGAGCTAGGTCATTTTTGTCACTTTTTATTTTCTTTTCTAAATTCTTGTGTCATACTTCAATATTGCAAATAAAAAGAAAAGCGGAGGAAGTCCATAAAAGATTAAAAAGATCCAAAACATTATATGAATCAAATGTTTCATCCCTTTTGTTATCAAATAAATAAATAAAGCAAGGCCAACATTGCCATTCAATAACCTCTTGTATAAAAGCCTAGCCCTTCCCACCAAAAAAGTTAACTTTTAAAAAGTAACTCTACTCTTATTTGATCTAGTAAATAACAATTCACTTTTAAGAAGCCTACTACTAAATAGAGTACAAAAGAAAAAGAACAAAAAAAAAGAGTAAAAAGAAAGAACAAAAAAAAGGAACAAGAAATTACTAACCCAAACCCACGTGGTAGACTGGTAGTCTCCATCCCTATCCATTTAACTTTCCCTTCTCTCTCTCTTCAAAACTTTTTTCACTTTTTCTTCTTTCTCCCTCTCTCTCTCCTGAGTTTCTAGTTCTCAAACTTCCAAACCATGCTTTTTTTTTTTTTTTCTGTTCTCTCATTTCCTCTTCTTCCAGTCAATCGATTATGGCATTTAATCTGGGTTTTGCTCTTCTTCCTTGCGGTCGATATACCAGAAGCTAGAAATTCTGGGTTTTTTTTCAAAATAAAAAATAAAAAATAAAAAATAGAACTTCGTTTTTTTCTCAGATAATGGTGGGTCACGTGACCCACCATGACTAACCGTGGCTCCGCCACTGGTTGCAGAAGCTTCCTGGTTACGTAATCTTCTTCTAGAGTTAGATTGTGCTCTTCGGCAGACAACCATTGTTTATTGTGATAATGTCAGTGCTATTTATCTCTCTCGCAATCCAGTTTAACACCAACGCACCAAACATGTTGAGATGGATATACAATTTGTTAAGGAAAAGGTGGCAATTGGTCAAGTACGTGTTTTGCATGTTCCTACTAGATATCAGTTTGCTAACATATTCACCAAAGGACTTCCGCGACAGTTATTTTTGGAGTTTAAGTTCAGTCTTAGCGTTTGCCTTCCTCTTGCTATAATTGCGGGGATGTGATAGAATATAAACATATTATGTGAAATATTTTTATATTTGGATATAGTTTTTTTTTGGTTAAAGGAACCAATATATTAAAGCTAAAAATAATCTATCTTACATATTACCCAAAGTACCATGGGGATCATCTTCCCTAAACGACAACATACACATAAATGTTCAAAGGTAATATCCTCTAAGCCGATATGTAATTCCTCCCAAGGTGGTTTGCAAAAATGGTGGAATACATTGACTTCCATGCTCCCGTTCCGAACTGACTTGGCCAAAATATCTGCTTCCCTTGTCTGCTCCCGTTCAACTTTTTGAACCAGCTTCACTCGGCCCTCCTGCAATAACTCCCTGCATACATTTGTCGCGTAAGTGTATCTGTCCTTTATTTTAGCTTCCCCATTGATATTGGCCACTGCTACCATAGAATATGATAGAATGATGCAGTCATCCCAACCCTTCCTACTGATCCATTTTAAGGCTTCCATAATGGCTATGATCTCAGACAGATTAGCATCATTGCTCACAACATTCCCACAAAGCCCTTCAATCCATTTACCTGAACTATCTTTACAGATAGCTCCCATTCCTGCATGACAAGCAGCAAGGCAAACAAAAAGCATCTACTAGAATAGTAAATTTATGGTTTGGGGAACTTTTAAGTTGAGGGGTTGTTTAAGGAGAAACAATTGTAACAGGTCTTGAGCAATTGTATTCAGTGGCAAGGAAAATTGATTGATGCCAGAAGTGGTCAATTTTTAGATCTTTTTTGTTGAACACTCATTGGTTCCTCCTAATCCAAATTCTCCAACATAAGAATGAAAATACAGTAGCCCAAGGAGTATTATAAACGTCAGGTATGTTAATAGTAGAGGTCACATTTTTTGAAACCCAGGTATTGAAATCAAGAGCAAAGAAGTTAGTAGGCAAGGTACATTTTTTCCACACCTCCAAGGCTTTAGGACAATCTCCCATGACATACTCTCTTGTTTCAGGAATTGTTTGGCACAGGGAACAGTTAGGGCTATCACTAATCCATCTATTATGGAGCATGAATTTAGTAGGCTATTATTCCATAGACAAGCCCATAAGAAATTTTGGATTTTAAGGTGACAAGGAGCTGTCCAAATACAGGTCCAATCAATCTTAATGGACTGAGTATAGGAGCACTGGTTTTGCCATTCCTCTCTATATATCCTCTTTGAATCAAAAAATTTTCCTTTGCCATCCCAACATACAAGGATATCCTCCTTTTCATGTTGTCCATACTCCAAATTATATTTTGACATCCATAGAGATATATGGGGGTTAAAGTTAGCTCATCCAAATTCCATCTACCATTATAGATGACACTGTTGACTCTCCTTACGTTTTCATGGTGGGTCATAGGGCCCTGGAAAATATTTCTAAGGGGGCCAAAAGGGGTCCAGACATCATGCCAGAACAACACAGAGGTACCCTTTCCAATACTCTAACCCGAATACTTATGAAATATATCCCACCCTTCCCCACATCTTGCCAAATGTGGGATCCATTTTTGAAAGGTTTAGGGGTATCCTTATTTCTGCAATATTTATTGAAGATCACTTGGGCAGCAAGATTACTAGAAGAATGCATCTTTCAATAGAGCTTAATTAGTTAATGCAATCCTATTGGATATAGCATTTTTCCTTAATCCAAGACCCCCATATCCTTAGGTCCACATATTTTTTTCCAAGAATTAAAGGCCATTTTTGGTTTTCCTTCCTTTGTTCCCCAGTAGAAGTTCCTCACAATAGACTCAATGTTTGAAATAATAGTTGAGGGAATGCAGTTCATGGAATACGCAGGAATGGCATTAAGAGTAGCTGGAATTAAGGTAGATCTTCCAGCTTTAGACATATACTTCGCTTTCCAGCTAGACAGTTTAGATTGCATTTCCTTCACAATATGATTCAACTGATTTTTAGATGGTCTCTTATCAGTGAGGGAAAATCCTCAGTAAATACCCAAATCAATATGAGAAGGAATGTCAAGTCTGCTGGATATGAGACTACTTATCCTAGGGTCATTATTCTTGGAAAAGTACACAATACTCTTTTGGGGGTCCATTTTGAGGCCAGATTGGTCATGGAAATTATCAAGGGTACTAAGCATGGCATTAGCAATCCTAACATTGGTTTCACCAAAAAGCAAAATATCATCTGCAAACAGGAGGTGGGACACAGAGACCCTATTCCTATGGAAAGAGAAAGGAGTCCAGGTTTCCCCCATGCAAGCTCCATTTATAAGACCAATCAAGTGCTCCATACTGAAAATAAAGATGTAGGGGGAAAGGGGGTTACCCTGTCTTATACCTCTGGATGGTTGGAAGAAGTCAGAGGGTTAACCATTGAAAATCATAGAGGAAGATACAATAGAGATGCAACTCATAATGAGGTTACAGGTATTTCTATCCAGGTTATGCTTGATAAGAGTACTATGGATGAAGTCCCATTCAAGTCTATCATAGGCTTTCTCTAAGTGTATCTTAACAACCATCTACCCCCTATTCCTTTTCCTTCCCTTCATAGACTGGAGAATCTCACAGGCTACAATATAATTATTTTCAGTCCATCTGCCAGGAAGAAAACTACTTTGGTTTGGAGATATCATGTTATGTAGAAGGGGTTTAAGTCTTTGTACTAGCTAGGATTTTGGTCACAAATTTATAAGAGGTATTACAGAGACTTATAGGTCTAAATTGCTTTATGGTCCTAGGGTCCTCATTCTTAGAGATAAGACTTATCATTGTTCTATTCAGCTATGGGGGAATGATACAAGTCTCAAAAATATTTCTAGCAAACTCAAGGACATCCTGGCTAGTGTTTTCCCAACGCTTTTGATAAAACAAGGGGTGAAAGCCATCATTCCCAAAAGCTTTAAGAGGCCCCATACTAAACACTGCTCTTTTAACCTTATTAAGGGTTGTCATTTTTACCAAGTTGATTGAACCATAACCCCCTTATAATATTGGAGTTAGTTTTATCAGTGGTAAAAAAGGCAGTAAAGTGGTTCCTCACATGGGTTAGGAGATGCATAGGGTTGAAATTTCCTCTCTCGAGTCATTGTTTAGGGCCCTTATCTCATTCCTATTCCTTCTGACAAGAACATATTGATGGAAGAATTTTGAGTTTCTATCCCCCCACTTAGCCACCCTTTTCTAGACCTAACCATCCAGTAAGACTCTTCTTGGTCTAAGATAACATTCAACTCAGATGTTAGGGTGGATTTCAGGGTCCAGTGATAGTCATTGCAAGGATCAGATTCAATTGCAATCTGGACACTAAGGAGTTGAGCCATCAATCTTTTCTTTTTATGAAAAATATTACCAGAGGAAACTTTTGCCCAAGACCTAATAACCATAGAGATGGATTGAAGTTTGGAAGGTAAGCCAGGGGGAAAGGAGTTCCAATTTTCATTAATCAAACTAGAGAAAGAAGGTTCGTAGTACCACAGAGGTTCTAATTTGAAAGGTTTAGAAATACCAACACCATTTTGCATAGGGGGGTTATCACATCTAAGCAGGACATGGGAGTGGTCAGAGCACATTCTAGTTGGATTAACATCATGCGAATTAGGCCAATTTTCAAGCCATTTCCTATTAAGAAGAGCACGATCCAATTTTTCTTAGATTTGTTAGTCCAAGTAAATCTTAGTCCCAAGCTCTGGATCTCAATAAGACCACAGTCACAAATACAGGCATTGAATTCCATACAAAGATTATTTTTAACAGGATTTCCTCCCAGTTTTTCACTTTGACTACGAACTTCATTAAAGTCACCTATCACCAACCAAGGCAGATCAATGTCCTCAGACATATCTCTTTATTCAGCCCAAGTTACTTTCCTACGTCTAAACTTAGTACTAGCATAAATACTAGAGAAAACAAAGGAGTATTTAGATATAGTTTGTATAATTAGAATTAAATACTAGAGAAAACAACGGAGTATTTAGATATAGTTTGTATAATTAGAATTCTATTCTAGTTATATTTTCTAACATGGTTATGATATAATTTAGGTTGTAACCTATATATTGTTATCAATGATATCACTCCAATCAAGGGAGTTTAACCAGATCTAACAATAATATCTTTATTAATAAATAAGTATTGTTGCAACTAGTACAGATTAGAACCGAATTACTTATCTGAAAATTGAGACGTCGTGATATGATCACTACCCTAAGTCGATAGACCTCCACAATAGGTGCGATTGGATAGCAGGCACCGACTCCAGGGTTAACGTCTCCTCCACGAACCGGCGCACTCCGGTAGATGGAGTGGGAACTGAACTCGAACAAAAGAAAAATAGGAGAATAGTGTTTTGGTGAGTAGAGAGAGAAAGAATTGTGTTGTGAATATTTCTGAAGGGAAGATGGGCTATTTATAGGAAAAATGTGAGGCAAATGAAACTGCCGAATTAATGAGGAAATCTCCAACGGTCATAAGAATTAATTCAGCACATAATGACAATTAATAAAAACCGTTAGAAAAGTGTAACAACAAAGAGAATTGAAACGGTCAAAATAATAAACCAAGTGGGCCCTAAAAAATAACAAAAGAAGTAAACTAACTTCCAAGTTTGGACCAGCATATTAAACCAAACTTTTTTCCTAACAAGTATAAATTATAAAAAGTTGATATTACAAGTTACAAAATATACACTGAGATGTGAATAGTAAACAAGATCACATATGACTATATTTTTCCTAAAATACAAATCACCAAAAACAATCAAAGTGTAAAATGTGAATACTAAACTTTAAGCAAATGGTGCAACTATTTATAAACGGAGGAAGTAATATACTGTCTTTGATCAACCTAAACAATTAACAATAGACTACAAAACGAACTGGGCAAGATATAGTGGTGTCAGAAACAGATCTGACCGTTGGGTCAACCTGATACTGACCTAACTTGAACCTGGTTCGACCTAGGGCTGGCAATCAGGTCAGGTTGGGTCAATTTCAGGTTGACCTGATTTATGTTTCAGGTCACTTACCCCTAACCCAAACCCGACCTGATTCTAATTTCAGATCGAAAATCATTACCCAAACTCGACCTTACCGATTTCGGGTTGACCCGAAACCAACCCAAAATTACCTGAAATGAAATTCAACTATACACGCTAAGTTATGAAAGTATGGGTTAATGACCTGAAATGAAATTTAGGTGATCCAAGAAATGGGTTTGGCCCAATACAAATAAGAATAACAAAATATAGGTTGTATAAGTTATGAAAGTTTGGGTTAATTTCAGGTTGACCCTACCTGAAAATAATCCGACTTCTAAATCAGGTTGTTCGGGTTATTTTTAGGTTCAAAAAGTCAACCCGAACCTAACCCATTTTATTTTCAGGTCGGGTTGGGTTGACCCATTTTTTATTTCAGGTCGAAAATCTCAACCCAAACCCGAAATTTTCAGGTCAGTTTCAGTTCGAGTTATCGGGTTGGGTCAACTTTTGCCAGTCCTAGTTCGACCTTTGAGGGTCAGTCCCCAGACCTGACCAAAATCTAACCTGGGATTACCCATACCTGACCGGCACCCGACAAGATTATATCCTGACCTGACCAGATAGACCTGCATTCAAACCCGAACCCGACCGTACTGAACTAGATATTACTAAAATTCAAATATTTTTTATATCTACAAAATCATTTAAATATGTTAATTTATAAAATTGCTTACATTTAATAATTAATTATATAAAAAATTACATTACATTCAATTTAATGGTTAAACTTTGAATATCATGTACTTGTTTATATTTTTATTTTCATTTATTTTTGAATTATTTGTGTACATTGCTCTCTTGTTTTGATTTGACATCTATTGATGTATATATCATAGAGGCTAGCTCACAAGTCACAACATGCATGTATATACGTAGTATATTAACAATTTTCTAGCTTATCTAAATTTTTGATGTAATTTTAGTACATGTCATAGTGTTTTAACTGTTGATGAGATTATTTGGTCGCTTTTTAGCTGTTAGTTTCTTAGTGCTTACTATTAAATGTCGTCTTATTAATTTTCCTGTTGCTTTGCATAATGCAAATGCTTCCATAAAATACTATAGTTTAATTTTTACACAACATATAATTAAGATCTTAGCTTGTTTGATTGAAGAACAAAGTTAGATAATTGGGTCGAGTTAATATAATATCATAAATTAAATCAAAATACAACATCTGTGTCAATGTCATACGAATTTATAAAAATCAAATTGCTGAATTTATAAGCAGCAAGCCAGCAACAACAACAACCACAAGCAGAAGCCAGCAACAGCAGCAGTAAGCCAGCAACAACAACAACCACAAGCAGAAGCCAGCAACAGCAGCAGTAAGTCAGCAACAATAGGCCACAAGCAGCAGCAGCAACAACATCCAACAAGCAACATTATCCAACAAATGCAGCAGCAGGCCACAAGCAGCAGCAGCATCCAACAAGCAACAACATCCAACAAACGCAGCAGCAACATCCAACAAACGCAGCAGCAACATCCAACAAGCAACAGCAGCACAGGACCACGACAACCACAACAAAGTAAAAAAAAAAAGTTTAAATTTTTTGGGCTCTCAGATCTTATAACAAGTTTTAAGAAACTGTTACCAGAAGATTCATCATCGAGCACTTGACTCTAGGGATGGGCAAGGGCCGGGTCTGGGTCGGGTCCAGCCGGACCCTAGACCCGGACCCTAATTTTTTTTGCGGACCCAGACCCGGACCCTAAAGGTCTGGAAAAATTAGACCCGAACCCGGACCCTTAGGGTCTGGAGGGTCTAGGGTCCGGGTCTAGGGTCCAAGCCTAAATTCTTTATTTTTGCCAAAATTTCAGTTTTAACCCTAATTTTCTACAAATTCGACTCATCAAACACAAGAATTCGCATGATGAAACAAAATACCTGAATGCCTACATCACCAAAATTTCTCCGCGATCTCGCAGCGAATAAAGTCACCAAATTTAACCTCAATACTTATCCACAACGCTAAACACGACCAAAGAGGAACCAACAAGCATGAAATTTTCACAAATATACCCCAAATTCACACAATTTACAGCTCCAGAACTCAAAATAAAAGCTGAAAAAAGCAATTAAGAGGAGAGAGAGAAAAAAAAACTTGATTGGAGAATTACCTTTTTGATCTAGGAGTGGAACGCAATGTCATTTCTTTTTCAAGTATTATATCATGCTACTCAAAGTTGAGCAGGCTGAAGGAGGTGCTCAAATTGTTTGATCAGATGAAGGAAATGCGGATTGAGCTGGATATGAAAGCTTATAATGCTATTTTGTTGCAAAGGAAGGTCGTGCAAAGGAGGCTTTGAATATTCTTCAAACCATGGAAGATAAGGGCATTGCTCCAAATGCTGTCGAATTGTCGAACCTCCGAACGGAAGCACCATCTTCTCGCCTGACACCATTGATGAAGAGCTTCGAAGGTTGAAGATGAAGAAGAGGAGAGAGAAAAGTTTTTAGGGTTTCGAATTGGAGGGGTTTTCTAAAAGGGTAGAAAATGGGTTTTCAAAGGCCCTGACCCTGAATAGCGTATTGGTCTTTAGTTTCTTAGGGAATCAATTTGTTTTTTTTAAAAAAAAAAAATTAAAAATTATATATTAAATTATTTTAGGATCTAAGGGTCGGGTCCGGGTCTAAAATATCAAGACCCGGACCCGGATCCTAAAAAATTTACTTGGACCCAGATCCGGACCCGGACCCTTAGGGTCTGAAAAAGTTGGACCCAGACCCTTCAATTAGGGTCGGGTCCAGTAGGGTCTGGGTCGGGTCCTGGACCCATGCCCATCCCTACTTGACTCCATCATCATCACAAAATGTAAAAAAGTAAACGAGCCACAAAGCAACTGTGGGCAGGCGGCAATTCCTAGGCACTTATAAAATGTCTTTGGCTCTCAAGTGTGTATCATATTCTTAATTACATGCTTAGAAAAAGCGCCGCCTCACGAAACTAGGGGCATCAAATACATAAATAATTTGGAGTTGAGAGTCTAAAATACGCGTCAGATTCTGTCAAAGATAATACCAAAATATCAAACCAGCACAGTAGCACCATCCCAAAAGCAAAACACCATCCTACAAGCACCACAACAACCACCACAATTAAAGCAACATAACATCAACAAAAAAGAGAGCAAATGAATCACAGAATAGAATCAAAGTCAATATCACTAGGTTCACCTAGAACTCCAACATTAAGAGTTCCTTCATCCTCAATTGGGGAATAACCGGAAAGCCAATTTTGACAAGTAATTAAGCTTCAACATTCTTAGGCAACAAACGCGAACGATACTTAGTCAAAATTCTACCTCCCATGCTAAAGGAGGATTCAGATGCAACAGAGGTAATAGGGATAGCTAAAATGTCTCTAGCCATATGAGAAAATACAGGAAATTGAACCATATGATCATGCCAATATGAAAGAACATCAAAATCAGCATCACTAACAAAAGGAACAAGGGGGGCATCAAAGTATGCATTAATTTCAGAAGTTACACATTGAACACTAGAAGCACCAACACCAGGGCTAGCAGCACGACCATACTCTTTAGCAAGGTTTATTTTCTTATAAGGGCGAAGGGTAGATCTTAGACCAGATAGACAAGGATTCACATTACTTTGGCCAGAACTCAAATCTTTACGCTTTTCGGCGAGATCATTACGTTTTCCGGCGAGGTCTTTACGTTTGACGCAAGATCTTTACGTTTTTCGGCGAGATAGAGACAGAACCGGTGAGAACTCAAGAAAAGAAAATGCTTTCCGGCGAGATTTATGTGTTTTCCGACGAGAGAGTGAAGGAATGTGTGAAGAGTGCAGATTGAAGAGGCGCCACTGATGAGAGAGAGTGAAGGAATGAAGAAGTTAAGATTGAGAAGTGAGAGGCGCTGATGAGAGAGAGTGAAGGAATGACCGAATGAAGAGGCGCCGTTGAGTATGAGAGAAATGAGATGAGAGAAATGAGAGTTAGGTTAAATTAATTTTAGGGTTTCATTTTAGGGTTAGTTTTTATAGGGGGGTTCTTTGGGGTTGTTTCAACCGTTGGATTAGATCTAATGGTTAGGATAGAAAAAGAGGAGAGATGAGGGTTTCTGAAAAAGAAGGGGAGATTGGATCATTTTGGGCCATTGGATCAACAAGGTTTTGCTCTTTTACAAATCAAAGGCTAAAATTTAGGATCCGTGTGTTTGTTTTTTGGCCAATGAGATTTGAGAATGATAATGTTTATGGATTATGGCAAAAAATTTATTGAATAACCAATTAACAATATATTGTTATTATTGTTATTATTATTATTATTATTATTATTATTATTGTTATTGTTATTGTTATCATGTTATTTTATTATTATTATTTCGAATCATAATGCTTACCATAATCGAGTCATTTGTATTTTATATAAATCCAGTAATTGATCGTATATTCGTAGTTAATATATAACTCATTATTATTATCGTTAGTTATACTATTAGAGCATGTTAAGAGTCGATACTCATTAATAAACAATCACGTATTAGTTAGAATGGTTCCAATATTATTATATCGTACTAACATATATTTAAGCCTACTGATAAAATAGTTTCTTTATAGTCACATATATATACAAAGTTAAGAGAAGACCATAAATACTATACTAGTATTAACTATAGTATAACATAAAAACAATTAACTTAAATAATCTTATAACTTATAAAGACAAGGGAGTATTATGGTTGTTAATCTTATACTAGTATTAAACTATATGGTTGTTAACAAGTTACTATTTAGTAACTAGTAAGTACTTGTTAACTATTTTACTTATGATTGTTACTTGTTAACAGTTAACTTATTGATGTTACTTTTTAATAAGTTATGGTTAGCTTTTATAGGGGAGAATGATTTGGGGGTATAATTTATTATTATTATTATTGTGCAACATATGAACCCTCGTTATAATCACTTAGGCCTCATATGAACCGTCGTTGTAAACATATGAATGTATGATTGTCATTTGTTATCGTATTATAACATATTAAGAGTCGTTATACTAATTTATAATCAATAGAGTATTAGATTGGTTTTACAATTATTTTGATACCAATCTTATATGAAAATGATTCAACATATTGATAAAATAGTTTGTTTATACTTTATCATATATAATATAGTCACAACATAATACATATATACCATTTATGTTTGTTATTGGTATTGCTATTATTAGCATTGTTGCTACTATTACTATTAGTATTTATATTGTTATTGTTATTGTTAGTATTCTTGTTTTTATTTGTATTACTATTGCTATTGTTAGCCTTGTTACTATTACTGTTATTATTTGTATTTTTACTATTATCATTGTCGCTTTATGTTTATTAGTATTATTATTCTCATTACCATCATAGCTATTTACAAACTTATATATCAATCATAATGCTTATAATAATAAATCATTTATATAAAGTTTGGAATTGATCGTCTACTCGTTATTATTGTCGTTGGTTATAATATATAATATTAAAACATATGAAGAATCGTTCTACTCCTTTACTCATTGGAGTGGTTTTACGCAGTTGATTATTCGAAATAAGAGTTGACTAAGAGAATACACTAAACATCACGGTAATAGCGAAATTGAATTGGTTTTACGGTAATATTTATCGCACACACATATGTATATATATGTCGATCTTAATATTTTTATTAATATGATTCGTTTACAAAATCCATAACAAAATCAAGATGGCGAATGGACCCGATGTTTCACAATGATCGAACTAAGGTCATTACTAATTCAACCCAAGTACACTTGACTCAACTCAAGCGTACATGAAACCTAAATACGACATGCGTAAACCCGGTAAAAAAATGTCTACGGGCGAGCATATCCAGGAACGGATCGACTTGTAAATGAAACGCTCAGACCTGTCCGGCACCCGGGATTCCCATGATTCAAATGTGTTCGACCCAGTTGAACAAAACCTGACCAATCACGACCTGGGGCATTGACTGTCAGAATCCTGACCTGTCTGGGTCTGACCTGGTTCGCCGTGGGTATACCTAGAACCTGTTTGAGAACCTGTTTTGACACCACTAGCAAGGTTTTTTTTTTTTATCCATATGAGCCACGAAGGCAGTACAAATTACAAAGAAGGGGAGGGGGGATTTGAACCTGTGACCTATCGTTCACAGCACCTCAATCTTAACCACTAGGCCAAGACATCCTTGGTACACCACTAGCAAGGTACCAGCACAATACAACATTATGCTAAATAGATTGCGTCTGGATACTTCAATTTGGTACCATCGTACCACTATGACTATTGAGGAGGCTTTCTAATGTTATCTTCCCCTTAGAATATAAATACAAAGTCGCAACTCCCGTAACTAGCCACCTGTCCCTGAAATTTAAAATCACATGTCCGTTAATAATAGAAATTGGCAGTCATTTAGTACCAAAAAGATTCTGATCAATTAGTTAGGCTAAGTGCATGCGTATAACTAAACTAATAAATGGTCAGAGTAACATTAGCTAGCCATTAGTAATTAGTAAAATAATAGCTTAAGATACTCTTTACGTTAGAATAACAAAAGGATGGATGGTTGTGTTGGTCCAATGACGCTTAGCCGCATAATTGAGGCAATTATTGTCATTAGTGAATAATCTTTACGTATATAATTATGTAGTGTTGTTGCATAATATTCATGTTCAGCAAAAAAGAAAAAGGGGGTGATAACAATTGCATGCTGCAAAAGATTGCGCAGAAAAGTAGATCTACATACAATAATATGAGGTTAATTAAGTTCTCCCAAAAGAAAAATAATAAAATATACAAAGAGTTTTGGTCTTGATCTACCCTTTAAATGAACTAAAGCTAGCCTTCATCATATTATTTGTGGTAACATTTTCTTCTTCTATAAGCTATTTATGTAAGAAAGTTTACATATCCAACACAAGTACAGTGTATTTATGTTTCCCAACATGAAGACCTCCTCTACATCAACAGTGATCTTCTTGGCTCTCCTTATGGTTTTCTCATTCGGTTAGCTTTAAACTCTTTCATATCTAAGAATCTAAATTTATCTTTACCAAGTGGTAGTTTGGTCGTACATATATAGAAAGTTATGTTGAGTAAAACCATTCTTTGCATGTAGTCCCGTTTTCTAGGAGTGCAAAATTGTGTTTGATTGATCATGGGAATTAAGTCTTTGTATGATAATTTTCACTTACCTATAGGGTATCTACATAAGTATTTCTTCATTTTATGAGAAATAAAACTTCATAAAAAGTTAAAAATCCTACAATTTTATCTGCCAAACATGTCTTATTCTTTACTTCTTAAACTTTTCTACTTCCTATGATTCTTATACCAATCAAACACAAACTAATTTTTATGTCACTCCTTAGCCAATTTAAGGTGAATTAAGTTTTTGCTAGGACTAGTGAGTTCAATGTCTACTAGCTTTATTTATTTTCTTTATTTATTTTATTTATTTATTCAACGCTTGTCAATTATTTATATGAAATTATTGGTTTTTATTTGAGCTTACTTGGACTTCTAAGCCTATTTCAGGTGTGAAATGAACATGGTTTATTAAAGTTTGTTATTCTTATTTAAACTTATTTGAACTTATATATCATAAAAAATAATATATGTATATGGTCGGGTGGTTGTGACTACTGAGTAGCTTTAGACTTTATTTTTTTTAAGGGAATTAACTTTAGACTTATTTATTAAAAAGAACGTTGTATACTACAAAAGTTTGTGTGTGTTTTTTGACAAAAAAAATTGCTTCCAGTAAACCTTGACAAGATTCCAATACATGATTTAATTACAAGCTATCTTTTCGTTTTAGAACATATTCCCTCTTTTAATTACCTCACATATCCTACAGCAACATGAGTCTATTTGGTCCACTAACATATACCTATTTTTTATTTATTTTCGCTTTTCTACCTGAAAGTCAAATAAAGGACTCAATCTCAGATCAATAAAGTATCTCATTCCTATAATTAATAAGAAGTTCCACTTACTTGTAGAGTATTTGCTTAAGTGTCTCTTTTCATGAAGGTTTTATTTTTACTGTACAATAGCTAGTATCATGTGTTATTTGGGGTAGTTACTTTTAGATTCTAGGTATAGACTACGGATACATAATGCTAGTCAATGAACTAATAACTAGGATTGTTAATAGAGTGAGTTTCTATGCGAGCAACTTGAATTCGATTAAGCATGAACTCGGTTAAAACTCGACTCTTGTTGACTCGATATTTTAGCAAGTAGAGTTGTCCAAGCACCTTTCTACTTGATAAGTTCATAAGCAACAGAGTAATATTATATTATTATTTGTATTAAACTATTAGTATTACAAAAAGTTGCATACATTTGTTGTATTTAATATACCAAGCTTGCTTGGTGGAGGTGGTGGGGAACTCACCTTATGACTTTGAGGTCACAAGTTCTACTTGTGCTTGGGAGTAGGGATTCCCTTAATCCCCCCTACTCTCAGGCGTTGACCTGTGTAGCTGGGCTGGCTGACCTGTGAGAGGTGCTGGTCCTGTAGGGTCCTTCTCCTTACCAAGGGGAACCTCCCAAAAAAAAAAAAATTTGTTGTATCTAATATACAGTAGCATAAATGAAAAAAATGGTCCATGGTGGTAACTTCTAGTCTTCTAGTATCATTCTTATAGCCTTATAGGAGTATCAAGATAATAATGGTTTTGCAAACATGGTTATTTGATGTTTTAAGCCATATGGAGGTGCTTAAGCTAACATTCTTTCATCTTGTTTAATTGGAATTGACAAATGAAAAACAAAAACAGAGATCGAATCAGGTGAATGTCAGTTATGTGCTTTCGGAACGGTGGAAATGACGAGATGCTCAATTCCTCAATGTGCTTTGGACTGCCGGCGCAAAGTCTCACATTCAACAGGGAGATGCATTGCTATTGACACTTCTTGTTGTGCCCCAAGAGCTAAAACATAAATACTACTATAAAAGTTTTTATTTCTATGGTGGTCATAATAAAGATGCATGATTATGGAAATCTAATAGATTAGAATGATTCTAGGCCCACATTTTAAAACCTGAAATCATTTCGGATTACTAGATTTTCATGGTCATCTTTATTTATGACCACCATAGAATTTTCATAAAAGTTGTCGTTTGTTGTTATCATGTACGCACTTCATGTTATAACTATGTTATACATCATGTTCAACTCTCACCAAATAATAATGAACTTCTCTTTTTCCTTTTGAACAAAAAGTAAAAAAAAGGTACCTTTTTCCATCTATCTATGCTACTACTTATAAAGAAGTTAAACATATTATATCTTATATTGCTTGCGATTTAGCGATAGAAAAATTTTGTGGCAAAGCAGTGACGAGTAAATTCCAGTTCGCAAATTAGTGACAGTAGCTGAATTTGACACTAATTTGCTACAGTCTTGATCAGTTACAATGAAGGTCGGGACTATAAAAATTTCAGTCACTGATTTGCAATGGATGAAATTTGTGACTAGGTTTATAGTGACGGAAAAAATCAGTTGCTAATCCATTGCAAAATGCCTTTTGCGACGGATTTTCTTTGATTAGCGACTGATTTTTCCGTCGTAAAAGAGCCTTTCCCTTGTAATGTATACAACAAAAGAATACAAAAATTACAACATAAAAACTATAGAGTTGGGCTAGACGTAGACGGAATATTCCTTGTGCCACTACTCCGGTAAATAACTATTCAACAAAGGAATAAAATATTGAGAAATGTTGTTACTAGACAAGTACATAAGATATCTTGTGACTTTGAGGACACAAGTTCTATATTGTTTACCTCAAGCTTGCTTGGTGGAGGTGGTGGGGAACTCACCTTGTGACTTTACAAGTTCGAACCCTACTACTTGTGTTTGGGAGTAGGGATTCCCTTATACCCCCCACACTTTCAAGCGTTGACTTGTGTCTGGGTTGGCTGATCTGCGAGAGGTATTGGTCCAGTAGGGTCCTTCTTCTTACCAAGAGGTTCCCAGTGGGGGGCCCAAAAAAAAAGGGATACTGCAATAGCATGGCAAACCTCGTGGACCCTCGTCCAAAACCACCTATCTTCATCTGTATAGAGTTGGCATGAAACCCCAAATCTGGAAATGAGACAACTACTCTCCCATTTGAGCACCTCCTTCCTTATGTTCAAGTTCTCAAATCACCAACTGATTTACCTAATCTCACGTAAGCCCAAGCAAATGCTAATAACATAGTTATCACATAAATACTGGCAATCATAGGTGTGATGATAAGAATTGCACAGAAATTACTGAGCCGGATAGTAAGGTGGTGAATAGAGAAACCAGGATGGAAGCCATCGAGAACGTGATGAAGTTGAAGGAATTATGTCCTCGACTCTAATGCAATTAATAAATATAATATGGATCATATTATGGAGATAATGAATTCATTTAATTGGGTCGTCTTTACGTCTTGCTAGAGAATGCTATAGACCTTTGGGTTAGTAAATAATAAACCCAAAGCCCACTTAAATGGATCCTACAAGGTCACATATTAGTCAATTTGGATCAACAAAAGAAAAACCTAGAGCCCACATGGGACTCTAGGGTGGCCGGCCTAAGAGGAGTAAGGGGAGGGGTTTCCTAACCTAATTATTCCTATAATTAGTTCAGGAAATCAGAAAATAAGGATGATACAGTATCTCTCAATATTTTCTCTCTCATCTTTCTCTCTCTCACAAAAGTCACGTAATATTTACTCCAAGAAAAGAAGAGCCGTTCTTCCTTCCAACTAGCATTGGTGGAGTGTTGATCCAGATTGGTGGACCAAGTAGAGGAACTGAGGTTCTTTCTCCGGGATCTTGACGAGCTTTGTGGAATTCACGCATCAAAGGTTATTTCTAAACTATTATGTGATCCTTAATTGTATATGCATGAGATCCTGTTTTAAGTGCTTATGAATTAGATTCATGAAATTCCGCTTATAGTACTTATAATCCTACAGAAGTTCCGGCAACTCTCACGGAGAGAGTTATCTCCCTCTTAGGTTCATAGTTTTAAGTGCTTGAAAATTGCGGTTGAGCACTTGAATGTCGTCCTCAAGTGTGGCACGCAGCCAGGGGCAGATCAAGAATTTAAATAATGGGGGGCACCAAAATAATCGACCAAACAAGTAATTCCTTGCTTACCTCATTGAACCGATTTTCAAGTTCTTGTAATTGTAGATCAATGATACTTAGAAAAAGTTCAACTCGAAATGATGAAGATTTGTCACTTGTGATCTACTACCACGAAACTTCCTTCTGCTAGCGAGAACATACTTTTCCTCCATATTATTAGAAATCTCAATGCCATATTTAGTCATAAATAAACTAACTTTGTTCATGTGAGTATCCCATCCATCGTCCCTCATGCTCTGCAAATTTATCTTAGTAACATTACCAATTTTCATTGCATTCATTATATCTTGATCACTTCTTTGTAAAGCTAGGTCAACTCATTTGTAATTGCAAATATACTCTTCATTAAATGTGCCACAAATATAAAATCAATTGACATCAGCAAGTGCGTAAGTGACTCGGCTCAATTTTGGTCAACATTATCAGAAACATCTCAAATGGCATCAAGTCACTCAAGAATTGTTGGGTATAAATTAAGCACATTCAAAATTGTTTAAAATTAGAACCCCAACGAGTATCACCCAACTTACTCGGACTAAGCTCCTAATTTAAGCCATAGTTCCAGATTCATGTTCACCTAAAGATAATATCGTTACCACATGTTCAACTTGTTTTTACCGAACAAATTCTTTTCGTTTAGTGAACCACCCACAAAATTCAGTATGGGTGCAAACACATCAACATATAGCCATCTTTGCAACGGCAACAAGTGTCTATTGAAGTTGGTGAGCAATACAGTGAGCACAACGTGCATATGGAGATTCACTTATAATTAAAGTTTTAAGGCCATTAATTGCACCTTGCATATTGCTAGCGTCGTCGTAACCTTTGCCTCGAACTCTAGAAAAACTGAGAGAGTGCTCCATTAGAAGTGACTTGATTGCCTCTTTCAGAGTCACAAATGTGGTATTGGCAACATGTACAACACCAAGAAAGCGCTCCATAACCTCACCTCTTTTATTAACATATCGCAAACAAAGAGCCAATTGTTCTTTATCAGATATATGCGCAGACTCATCAGAAAGAATAGCAAAACAATCACCATCAAGTTCTTTCATAATTGCTTTTGTTGTCTCTGTTGCACAAGCATTAATAATACCCTTTTGAATTGAAGGAGCTATCATTTGGCAGTTACCCGGTGTATTTTCTAAAACAAGTTTAGCAACATCTTCTTTTTCTGAGGCAAGAAATTTCAAAAGCTCGATGAAGTTACCTCTATTAGAAGAAGTTTCACTTTCATTATGGCCACGAGCAGGCAAACCTTGAAGTAAAAGTCACTTCAAACATTTAATAGAAGCTTCTAGTCGCTCTCGATATTTAATCTTGTTCTCCTCTTATTGGTCAGCAAAGAGAGATGGAAGGTTAGCTTTTTGATTATTAAAATCTCATCTCATAACATTATTATGAGCACTCATATGCCTCCAATATGCTTCTCGTATGCATCTGTTTTGTTCCAAGCTCTAAATCCCTTATTAATAAATGCATCTCCTCCAGGTGTGTTTTCTTTCTTGAATAAATAGCAAGAAAAACAACAAACTGCGTCCTTTTCAACACTATACTCAAGCCATTATTAATATTTCTTAAACCAATTTTTGTTAAATCGACGATTATTTTGCCAAAAAGGTCGATAAGGGAACTCATGATTTCTAGGCTGGCAAAGTTTCTTGCGACATAAACGAACGTTATCTTGGTCATCTGGATGGAAATTTATTGTTAGTTTTCTAGGCAAACTTTTAATTTGGCAAGATGAACCAAGCATCCACTTCAGTCAATCTTTCTTGTTCATTCGGGGCTTGAGTCTCTGGATTTGAATTAACTCCAACTTCCGGTTCATCTTTTTGATTTTTTGGGATTATTATTAGTTTCTTGAATTGGTGGTTGATTAATTGACAGAGATTTTTTTTTGAAATCGATCAGGATATGGCATAGAGGGATCTACAGAGTTTGTGTTAATTCTTTTTGAAAAGAAATTCGCAATATCCCATTGGTTTCTTCTCTTCATTCGGAAATTTATTTTATAACTTTAATCAGATCATAGTTTATCAACCACTTCTAAAAATAATAAGACAATAATATAAAATCAAAAGCATACAATTAAATCAATATAATTCATATGCATTTATTGATGATTCTAATTTGAAATTCCCAAAAATTATAATATTATTTAGTTTTGTAACAAATTGAATATTGATTCATATTTTTTAAATCACAATTGGACAAACTAATAATCAAATAAAAAAACAATCTATTTTCATTGAACTTCAATCAAGAAAGCAAATAACAAATTTGAAACAAAGACAAACAAGTTACAAGCCAATTGATATTGGAAAAAAACCGAAAATTTTGAGAAAGAAAAAGAGTACTCACTTCTCTGGTTTATGTCGAGTTTTTGTTGTCCTACTCGGCACTTGCCCCTACAGAATACTGAGTACAATTTGCAGACTACAGTATTTAGTCGTGTGTCGCCTACAGAGTACAACATACTTGCCCGGCCAGTCGTATAAGTATTCATAGTCTCACTTTTTTTTGTTTTCTTTGGCAGGTTACAAACTTGCAGCACGTTCCAAAAGCGCCTTTTTTAGGTTTTAGTAATGTTTTGGGAAATTGAAACTGTAGGAAACTCGCAATCTAAGTAGCAGTATGAGAGCCTAACGCGACACGCTGCGAGTTACGTGGTATTATTTGTTTTTTTGCTTTTCTTTTAAAAAAATAATGGAGGGGGTACGTGCCACCGAAGACCCCACGTGGGTCCGCCCCTGTACGCAACGTTGCTGCTGCTTCCCCTGTATGAAAAAAGCCCGGTAAGTCGAGGTGGAAAGAAAGAGAAAAGAAAAGGTGACACTTTAGTGGCCTAAGGGCGAACCTATAGATAGGGGTCCTAAATAGAGGTTTTCATCTTCCTGTCCAAACATAAAACAGACGGTCTTTGGTCTATGTTATTTGATGTTTTGATTTTTCGGTCCAAACCAAATTTTTATTTATTTTATCATATATTTTTATCTATTTCATATATATAATATATAAAAAAAATATTACTTCCTCCGTCCCTAAATAGAGTTCTCGTTTCTTTTGGGCACAAGTATTAAGGAGAAATCATAAGTGGGACCTTAGTTGTATTAAATTAGAATTATAAATTGAAGTTGGTACACCATTTATGAATTGTTTATTGAGGAGAGAGAATGTGGGCTACTCTACGAAGTAACCTTGTTTATGGGGAAGTGGGTAATATAATAAAAAGTGAAAGCTAAATAATATTTTACTTGGTGGATCCATACCAAATATGGAATGGGAAATCTATTTGGGACAAATATAAATGGAAAAATGGGAACTCTATTTAGGGACGGAGGGAGTATTATATTATTTATAGCGAAAATTTTCAAATATAAAATAAAATATTATTATAAAAACATAATTTTTATAAAGTGAAAATAATAATAATAAAAAAAGTAAAAATTGGTCCCAACCAATCAATATTTGTCTTGGTGCTTTCACTTTACATGTTTGCCAATGTAAATCTTCAAATATAAAATAAAATATTATTATAAAAACATAATTTTTTATAAAGTGAAAATAATAAAAAAAAAGAAAAAATTGGTCCCAACCGGTCAATATTTGTCTTGGTGCTTTCACTTTACATGTTTGCTAATGTACATTTATTTCATTATTATCTATAATTGCATATTAATAAAATTATAATAATTGAATATTAATAAATTACTCGTAATCAAATAAGACCCTACATGACTATTTTTTTTCTTATATATTAGAAAATATTTAGGAGATTAGTTTTACTCATCTTAGTGACGAAAATGCAAGTACCAAGAACATTATGCAACAAAAGGATTAATTTATTTTGTTAATTTTTATTATGCAACAAATATTTTAACATAAGTTAAGTTTTTATATTGCATTCATTCAATTGAAAAAGGAAGTTAATAAGATCAACTTTTTTATATTTCACTTTTTAGCCTTTTTTCTTGTATTACTGAGTAAATCTGTAAAGTAACTTATATTAATGAACTTACAATAATTAATCTACTTTGAAAATATTTTTTAGCCACAATGTCAAATAATTAATCTAATAATTTTTTGAAAGTGCATGTTTTGATTTTTCCTGAAAAATCCTTTTTAGTAATCACCTAAAGTTTCCGTTCCATCATATCCTTCCCCAGTCATACATTTTGCTTTTTTTTCTCTTATGAAAACCTTCCTAAACTTCAAAATTGTTCTACCTTTGGTCATCAATACTTTAAGAAAGAACAAATCGGCTCTATGTCGGCACAAAACAGGGTTTTTCAACATCCTACAACAATCTAAATCATTTATTGTGAAATTCATAATGATCTAGAATTTTGATTTCGAGTTTGTTCATGTTCATACTCATGTCTTGAATTCCATTGTTAATCCGGCATATAATGGCATACCGACGACTCTCTATTTCATGGCTTTTCATGAATTTCAAGGTTTCTCATGAATTTACAAAGTTGAAGAGAGGAAAGAGAAAAAATTTCCTTCATGTTTTTTCACCCAAAATCGAAGATCCGATTTCAAATTTGACACCATTTCTATCACAAATTCATGATTTCTTCATGAATTATGACCATTTGATGACGAAGAGAAGAAAGTCTTAGATGAAGAGAGGAGATAGAAAGTTTCATTGGAGAAGGAGAAAGGGAAGAGAGGGTGAGAGATAATTTTTTTCCAGAATTATTTTTATTATCAAAATTATTTATTTTTTGGAGATTCTTTTCTATTTTTTTGAGATTTTTGGAAATTATATAAATCATTTTTAGTAATTACATAAAATGATTTGTGTATTTTGTATAACATTTGAAAACAAAAGAAAAGTAAAAACAAGAAGTAAATTAAGCTTGTGACTCGGTATCATGTCGTGATTTTGTTCGATTTGGGTGGATGTGTCCAAAGACTACTGTTGATGTGAATGCATTGGAAAATATAACGACTTACATTCAGTATGTGCTCTTACTCAGTCCGTCAATGATAATGCTAGTTTCCTATTTGCGCCAATCTTTCAAGAGTAATATTCTATCTAAATACTTTCGTCAAATTTGATTGTTGCATGATATGATTTTTTAATAGTATTACTTTCCTTATTCAATCTTGCAACAACTGTCATTGGTTGATCCTAAGTATATGTGTTGCCAAAGGGTCGATTTACGTCTTTCATTCGGTTAGAGAAATAAAGGAGCGGAAGTTAAAGATTAAACTAGCCATGACGATGCATGTAAGTTGATTTTGGATATTTTAAATGAAAAAATGTATTATAAGTTAAATAATAGTCTAAATCATATGTTTGTCAAGCTATGAAGTGCTTTAGGAGGTTTAGGTTGAGCGGCAACAGAGTTCGTCGGGATACTCTTTTTTGGAGGATTGTTCGGGTGTATATATATATATACACACACGCGCGCGCGCACACACTAACCAATCACTACTACATAAATGGTCTATTGCAACCCCTAAAAACCGTTGCAATAGACTCGTTAACCGTTGCAATAGAGCTATTGCAACGATTAGACAACCGTTGCTGTTGCTGCCCTTGCATTAGCTCTAAAGCAACGGTCTTGAACACCTAATGCAACGGCCAATTGCAACACTAATAAACCGTTGCAATAGATCTAATGCAACACATGTTTATTGTCTAATGCAACGCCTCTATGGTATCCCATGAACCGTTGCATTACATACTAAGCAACACATTTCAAAGTCTAATGCAACGCCTCTATGGTATCCCATAGACGGTTGCATTACATATGATGCAACACATCATTTCAAAGTCTAATGCAACGCCTGAGTGGTATACAAACAATCGTTGCAATTTCCTTTTTTTGCATATTTAGGCTACTGCAACAGATCTATAAATATGTATACCTGTTAATTTGATGTTGATACAGAGCTAAAATAATTCTAAAAATTCCAAATAATCCTAATAATACAAATTTAGATTTCCAAAAAGACCCATAAATATATTCAATATCATCCAATAGTTTGAAGATTTACAATACCAAGTACTTAATATAGTACTATCATATATATAACAAATCCCAATAGAAGTTGATCACCAAAACATATTTACTTCCAACCCAAAATATATATGTACCAAAAAATATCTAATTCTAGCGTAAATATATTACCAAAAAATAAGATTACTAGCTAGTTGCCTAATTAATTCCAATTCCATGCTCCACATTTAAGCGAGCTCCCCAACCAAAAGCTTGTCATTCGCGCGATACCAATTGTTCTTCATGTGATACATTTTCCGCTCCTTCATGTACCTATAGAATTATATAAAAGTTATCACAAGTATATTGTTTGCAATAATTAGTTTTTTACCTATATTAGTAAATCAACAAATTAGTGGATATTGTTTTTAGTACTCCACTAGAAACTCTTCATTCCTTCGTAAACAATTGATCCATGTTCATAACAAAAGAAATTACTTCATACTACTTCAGAATTAAAATTCTCACATAGAGGAAGAAAGTAATTATTCTCAACACTAATATCTTGAAAATGCGAGTTGCGAAAACAATGTGGAACCACAAATAACATAATCACTCAGGAAGCTACTGCATATAAGTATGAAGTCCAAGTTCTTGATTAATAGCTTCATCTTGTCCCCGACCCCCAAAAAGACAAATGTTCATGACAATTTCATTGATACAGTTCCAACAGAGAGCACTAAACTACTAATCTTCTGAGAAATTTCAGCCTTCCTAGTTCCTAATGATTTTAACCAAATTGACAAGTTATATGGCTTTTGAGAACAGTAATTGGATATCTGGACCAAATGTACTTTAAGAACCAATCAACTCAAGTGTCCAGAAAGAAGCTAATGAGACCCATAAGTAACAGAAATTCAGAGCGCTACTTCTCATATTCTTGGATCAGATTCATTTGTCGGACTTTTGGTTTCTGAAAAAAACCCGTGAGTTACCCTCTCTCACCTCTCTCACGATATGTACTTCTTTCCAGCTTTTCTGCCTCCGATAATCTTTATCTTCATTCTTCAATAGTTCAGCACATCAATCATTCATGGAATCATTCATTACCTTTTTTTTAAATAGGAATCATTCAGTACTGATTTATTTAGTGTTAGATTTTCATCTCTACTGCTTGCATCTGAATATTACAATGAAGGTTGTTATTTCCTCTTGTTTCTCTTATTCTCTCTCCTGCAAAAGAACCCAATTCATCCAAGTTCGTCCATCTTGAATCGCTAAATAATTTCGTTTTGCTCATCACTAGTTTGCTTCATGCCTTCAATTTATTCTTAAGACTTCATTACTCATTTATTTAGTGAGTAACTAGCAAAAGAGTTTGATTCATAAAAAAAGATGAAGTATTTTTTGAATTTTGTAACAACATAGATTACTAACTAATAGATTTTGTGAAATTTTTGTCATTCTTGAACCTCATATAGTCATACTTCATGTCTTGCAATTGTAAATAAAAGCTTTATTTTTTTCATGAAATCAATACTTTATCACCCATTTTATAATTACAAGCAACAATTTACAATATTCAATAGCTGTAAATAACTCTTAACATAAGAAGATCACACTTTGACATGAAAAATTAGAATTCAAAGCAAAATGCACCCAAATAAATTTAAAGTAAGAAATTCAAGAGAAAAAAAAAGAAACTAACCAATTATAATCACACTCATATAATCAATCAACCCAAATCCTTTCAATTATACGCATTATTTGCAATCAAGTTCCTGATAATATTCTGAACTTACAAATGAAACTAAATCCAATTAACAGAGAGATTGGAAAGGGTAGTACCTCATAGAGCAAAGAGAGGATGGAGAAGAAAGCAGTAACACCACCAGCATCGCCGGCGCGCGGAGGCGCCAGCCGCACAAACCGAGGAGAGGGAGGATGGGAGCAGCAACATCAAGCGAGAGGAAAGAGAAAGGTGCGAGCAGGGAATTACGCACAACAGGGAGGGGGAGAACTGAGATCCGGCAACTGCGACGGGCACCAGCGTGGCTGGCAGCAACATGACGGCATCACGGGGGTCCAGCGGCGTGAGGCGTCGCGAGCAGCGGCGAAACAGAGCAGCGAACAGGCGAGGAAACAGAGAAAACGCGAGCTGCAGGGTGAGCTTCGGCGAGCTTGGGGCTCCGGCGAGAAGGCAGGATGGTGCGAGTGAGATGGTGATGTTGGCGCGGAGCCGCGAGAGAGAGAGAAGAGGTAGATCGGGGGAGAGGTGAGATAGGTTTGGGGTTTGGGTCTCCACGGGGGAGGAAAGAGAGATTAAGTGAGGGTTTTAGGGTTTTGGTCATTAACCGGCAACAAAAAAGTGTAAGGAATCTTAGAATTTTTGGGGAAATAGAGAGGGAAAGCTAATCAGCGCACTTATTGCTAATCCAACACCGTTGCATTAGATATTAGGATAATGCAATGATATAAACACTGTTGCAATGGTTATTAGACTAATCGTTGCAATGGTTATAAATGGCGTTGCATTTAACTGTAACCGTTGCAATAAGGGTTGCATTAGTAATACCCGTTGCAACAAACGTTGCATTAGCATATGTCGTTGCAATAGAGTGTTGCTTTATGGTTAACAGTTCCATTAGACCGTTGCAATTGCTCCAAAATGTAGTAGTGAATTAATTTTGAACTATTGTCATCGTATGATTATTTGCTCTTTTTTCTTAATATCTTTTTATTTAGTACCCTTAACAAAAGGGAGTTCTTTGTCATGCGTAACATTTTTGACGTAATCACTATATATCCTGGTTTGGAGGATTTTAATGAAGTAAGTTTTTGTTCATTTACAGTTCATTTCAATTATTTTGGGTCAATTAATAACCTATTTTGGCTATTTTAGACAAACTTTAGTGCATTTAGCTCATTTGGAGCTACTTTAATATAAATATATATGTAGTAAATTATGTTGCGTTACAATTATTTTCATGTTTTTCGTTCCTTTCAGTCCGATCCTTACACGGACGAATAAACCAATGAGATGAAGAATAAGTGGGAAAAATACTTTATTGATTATTTATTAGTTGAGGTTTTTTCAATTGCCATGTTTACTTGTACCAATGATAATGTTAACTTATATATTTTGTTGATTATTTCATGTTGAATATTGGTTGCATAATTATATGTAATGAATGAAGTTGTGTTGGATTTGGATGATTGAATGATTGGATGATATTGGAGATATTGGATGAATATTTGTGTTGGATCTGGATGTAGGAGGAAATTGGATGGAATTTTGTGCATATTATGTTCCCAATTATGGGTTTTATCCAATTTAAAAACGGAACTCAACCAAAATTTATCTAGAAATATCTGGAAAAAAAAATTACATTTAATTTATACAACAGCATTGCAGAGCCTGTACATCAAATGAGTATTGTGCTGCGTGCATTAAAAAAACTAGTAACCTATTGCTGCGGTTTCTCGCCAAAATCGCAACAATAGATGCATTTTTTTACAAAAAATAGTCTATTACTGCAGTTATGGGTAAAGAACCGCAACATTATTATAATAATCTACTAGTGAATATGTATAAAATTATTACATACTTCAATATATTATATTCATATGGTAATACGGTCCGAAATAAGATCCATATATGATATGCTAATATATTTTCAGTTTATTCTCCATCTGTTCCCTTTTTGTTCTTCCTATTTACTTTCACTAGTATAGAAAAGATGATTTGCATCGGTTTCGGGACCCTCATTTGCGTCGGTTCCGGGTCCGACGCTACAGATCTCGACGTAAATTGTGCAGAAGTGATCTGCGTCGGTTTGATGTTCGATGCAAAATATGGGCCATTTGCTTCGGTTGAAGGCCAACAATCGACGTATATGGCATTTTTTACGTATAAAAATATGCTCATTTGCGTCGGATGTTGCCTAAAATCCGACGCAAATGACTTTTAATTATTATGGAAAAAACTGTTATTTGCTTATGTTGTTAGGCAACAATCGCAACAAATGACTCTTTTTACATAACTAAAAAAAAAGTCATTTATGTCGTATTTTAGGCAACATCCGATGCAAATGAGCATTTTTTTTATAAAAAATAAATTATTTTTGCACTACCAAGCGTTTTCTACTGATTTCAAAAGTCCACCTTCGCAAATTATTTACTTTTTACTATTTACTTAATTTGTTACATTTACCAATACACAATTTATGCTACTAATATGTTTAAGTACATATTAGTAAAATTATAAATGTTTGATATTCTGAATGTAAAATTGAGACGAATTAAACAAGACCCCACATGACTATTCATGTTTTCTTTTATATATTATAAATAATTAAGAATATTATATTTCCTTTTAAATAGTGCAACACATTCCATATATAAAGAACAAAAGGGAATGGAGGGAGTATCATATAATAAATTTTAAATTCACTATATATATTATAGCTATTAAATAAGTGTAGTGTTAAAAGCTATAGGAGATTATAAATTATGTTAAGTTTCTTTTTTGACATAGGTAAATTATTTAAAGAATCAAAAGTAGAATTATTGTATTATTTTAATACGAACTCAATTCTGTCCCACAATTTGTGTACCATTTTTATTTATGGTTGATTATAAGATCCTCAAAAAATAAAATATTAAGCAATAATTAAACATTACTAACACCAATTGATGCGTGATTTTATGATATATTCCTAAATTAAGGAGTACTTATCATATTATAGTGAAATGTATTTAATTTTTATTTTTAGCTATAAGGGTTGCATATATCAAAGTCATTCTAATTGTAATGTAGTGGGCCATAGTAGTTATAATAATTAATTGGATAAAGTGGCACACAAGTGGTACATAAGATTTTGATTCCTATGACACATCATAATTTTTTGAATTCCTCAATTTCATATAAATTTTACTTGTATATGATGTAGAAGAAATGCGTTATATACACTCCCCCGTTCCCTTTTAATCTATACAGTTTGTACTTTCGCGCTATGCACAATATTTACTTTGACCATCATTTGTGATTTTTATTTAAAGAAAAATATAATTACATGTCGGATCTTGTTGGATTCTTCTCAATACATATTTTTATAAAGTGTCAAATTTTTTAATAATATGTACTTACAGTATATTAAATATATTAAATGTTAATGTTATGCGTTGACAAGTATAAAAGTCAAATGGTTTATAAATAAAGAGTGAGGCTAAATACAAAATTGTTCTTAAGAGATCATATGAGAGTAGGATTATTTAGTAAATTCACTTGCAATGGGACCCAACTAAACCTGTCCGACGGGCGGGTTTCGGGTTCGGTATCGTAGATACATGACGGGTCAAAAGCGGGCCGAGTGTATCTTTGAGTCAGGTCAAATACGGGTCAGGTTATATGGGTTGTGGGTTGGGGTTTGGTCAAAATACTGACGCCTTCTTATCAATTTTTTATTTTCTATTTTTCATATAAAATGATTATTTTTCGCTAGTAAAACTATAATTTCATCTTTACTATGATATTAATGATCATATTAGTAACATACTGCTCCGTTCTCCAATAGTTTTCCCATTTTTCCAATGCACGTTTGCCAATGCACATGTTCTATCGTTAATATCCTTAATTACATATTAGTAAAAATTATAAAAGCTAAGTTTGATTTTCCTACTATATATACACAATAATGAGACAAATCAAATAAGACCCCACATGACTATGCTATCTTATATATTGAATTTTTTTTGAGGATTTTCTTTACCTATGAATAATGCAAAAATCAGAAATGAGAAATCTATTAAGGGACACAAGAAGTATATATGATATAAATCAATAAAATTGGTAAAATTTAGATCAACAATTGTACTATAAGCGATGTTATTAGTCATAACAAATCAAAGATATTGAAGTTGATGTGAAAAAAAACATTTATTTCATGTAGATATATATTTATGTTTGATTATTATTAGTCACATTATTTACAATATTATAGTTTGCATTTAAAAAATATTAACTTTTAAAATTTTATTACTCCCTCCATCCTAGAATAGTATGAACACTTTTCTTTTATGTTTGTCCCAAATTAGTTTGAACATTTCCATTTTTGACATGGTCCCACTATCTATACAAATATATTAAAAAGTGTTCCTATCAAAGGAACGGCGCCACATGCCACTCTTCTCAAACTTCTAATACACAGGTTATGGTTTCATTTAAAAATATTAACAATGTGTAGCTACATACTAGGAATTGAACACATGATCTTTCTAATGAAATGTGAGAGTTTACCCACCAATACACTATAATTTCAATGCTTAATGTTTCAAAGTAAAACATAATAATGTCTTATATATATGTAACTATAAAGACATAGACAAGCTTTTTGATCTCAAGCACTTTTAAGGTAATAATATTCTCTTACCCCAATTCCATTGAAATTGTTATTTTTATCCCCAATTCCTTAGAAGTTTTTTTAAAAAACGATTTATCATGCCAAAACGTCCATTTTCCATTTTCGCACCAAACATAAAATTACGAAAAGCTAATAAAATCAATTATGAAATTTATGAATAATAATATATTTGAAAATTGTGACTGACTCGGGGCATCTCCCTGGTCAACATACTACTTATTATTTTATTTCTTTTACACTTTGACTCACACTCTATCTTTATCAATAAAATTACGTTACCCAACTTTCTCTCTCCTCAAATAAAAAATATCCCACCAAGTCCTATCACACCTACTTTTTTAATAAAATAATATTTGATAACCACACTACAACTTATCTTCTTAAACTATGTGTGTACACACAAATTTTAACAATGGTATGCAAAACAGAGTCAAAATACATGTGAACAAAATAGTCAATTTTATTGATTTGAATTTGTGAGTACAATCTCTAATATTGTCTCCTCTGATTCAATCTCCACTTGAATTTTATTAATTTATGAACTAATTTGGTGAGTTCACGAACTATTAACTTGACTTTCTTGAATGAGGGCCGTCGAGGTTTGATCTCGTCCAAGGTAGAACTTCTAGAGTAGAATGGCACGTTGAATACTTGTTGTTTTTCTTCTACGGAGAGGATTTAATGTTGATTTGTTGTTGCTCACGAACAAATATGATCTTCTTGAATAAGGGCCTTCAGGATTGATCTCATCCAAGGTTGATCTTGTTTCCTTCTTCCGGGAGAGAATTTGATGTAACTTGACTGGCAAAGAGAGTACTTGAGAGGTTTAGGTTGTGTCTTATGTTTTTCTCCTTGCTGGCAGAGAGAGCCCAACTTTCATTCAATGGGACTTTGACCCAATAATAAATGACTTAATTAAAATAGGCTAAATTTAATAACTAGCCCAAATTAATTAATTTTGATGATCATCTATTAACAAAAGTCAACATTTGACTTTAATGGGCCAAGTAATAATTATATGGCATTTAAAAAAAAAATAATGCCTACAACGTGTCACAACTTCCAACAGGTGTTCAAATCTTTCTGGGACGGAGAGAGTGTAATTTGAGGTCGGATCGGTTTGACCCTAACCCAAAATTTCCAGGTTAATCAGATTCCGAATTGAAAAGTCTTATCCAATACCCAAAAAAATCGGGTTGGGTCGATAAGTTTTGGATAGGTCTAGACCCAACCCATTCCTCTTTTTTACTTAAACGTTATACATGCCTTTTTAATTTTAATTTATAGTGAACATGTTCCGGTATGGGTATGGAATAAATGCCTTTGGAGTGAACCGGTATCTCCCCAGTACAATAAGCCGGTTTGATGTCCTGCAAGACAGAACACGTAAACTAACCTCGGGGGTTGATCCGAGGAACGCCCCTCCGATGCCTAAGTCAGTAAAGGGTAAAGCCGGTATATCTCAGGTAGAGTATATGAGTGTGTGTGAAACCTTATGACTCAGATCATGGGGTATTTATAGGAGCCGGCAGCGTCCTAAGCAAGGTAGGACACTACTCCTATTGGTTGAATATAATTCTATCCTCTTCTAATACTTATCTTTAGGCCCATAGGCACATAGAGTGAGTAATGGATCACACCCAGGCCCATTTGATGAGGGCCCAAGCGGTTAGCACCGGTAATGTCTTCATTAGACGCCGGTATAATAGGAATACCGGTATAATACATGTACATACCATAACATTCAGGGAACATCCGGGCATATTGACCATGGTGGTCGATACCGGTTTAATCGGACCGGTAGGTGGCTTAACAGCCCCCGTACAACTAGCCCCGAAGCCGGATACGACGTGGTCAAGCGTATCCGGTTTTAAGATCATATAGGTCGGCACTTGACTTGTTAGCTGACGTGGTGAACGCAAGGGGAATGGAAAGATAACCCTCTACTCGCGCCACGTGTCGATAGCCCCCAAGTAACTATTGTATTGATGGAGGTTCTAGGAGCAACACGTGTAATCATCAGATCAGAGTAGCTGAAGAGTTGCTTTAATCATACCCGTTCATCGCATGATATAAAGGGCTTTTTCCCCCCCATTTCTCCCTTCACCTCAAACTTCGAACTTTCACTCAGGCGAAAATTCTCTCAATCTTTCGAATTCTTCTTTTGCTCACATCATCTCTAAGTCTTGCTCAAATTTCTCGAAAGTGAGCTTAAATTGTTCAGCGCTTCATTCCGCTCCAGACGTGACCATTTTCACAAGAATTCCTGCCGGTTTTGTCAACCTGCACCATTCTGTTCACTTTTGAAGTGGTTCGCACGTTTCGCTTGAACTTCTCTTTCCAGGTAAACACCCATTTTCTTCTTCAGCACTTTTATAATTTCAAGCATGTCTGACACTTCATATTCCCAAAATAACTCTGAAAACCCTCCTTCCCTGACCGATAGCGATTTTAGCTCCGGTAGGTCTGCTACTGCTAGTCCTGGGTCCTCTCTGGGTTATGAAAATCCACCGACTCTAGACGTAGTTAAAGAACGTAGGTCTAAGTCTGGTAGGGACTGTAGAACCTCAGGTAGGGCTGAACCATCCATCCTCTCACCGGCAGTATCAGACAAATCCCCTACCTTAGACGCATCTCCATTGGCCACCGTTATACCGACCGGTCAGTATGGTAGCATGCTAGGGGTCGCCGAAAAATCACCCAGACTATTCCCAGACTTGGCCGGTAGTGTGTCTCTCACTAATCCCCCTGCCGAGGCTAATTCTTCAAGGCCGACATTAGACGTGGAGGAAGAGGGGTCGGCAAGCAATGGGACTTTGGACGAGGTGGATGAGGAAGAAGATAACATCAATGAGGATGATGTCCTCAGTGTGGAACACGCTATGATGGAGGATGACTCCACCGATTTGGAGGTGGATGATGATGAAGAAGATCCACCGGAAGTTATACCGGAAGACGACGAGGATGATGAGGAAGTGTACCGCCCTTATTTACCGGTAGTAGGGAAGGGGAGTCCTGCCTTTGAGGAGATAGATGATGAATGGCGCCAGACATGCCTGGCCCATGATTTCTACCGCAAAGCGGCTGTTGCATTCGCTTTTCCTGAAGGATATACGCTGGCATTACCTGATGAAGGGAGCGTGGTGATTGATTGCCCTGTTGGCCATGTCGCCGTTTACGCCCATCAACTGGATTTTGGGCTGAGATTTCCTATTGACTCCTTTATTGCGAAGATTTTGAATGCCTTCAACATCTGCCTCGCTCAGCTCACACCGCTATCCTGGCGAAATCTGATCGCCTACGCTTGGACGGTAAGGTTCAAAAGATTTCCGAAAATGCTTAACCTTTTCCGGAAGCTGCATTGGCTGAAGGGGGATGGTCTGCTGCTGCCGGCAAGGGCAAAGGCAAGAAGAAGTGTTCCAGGGCCGACAAAGAAGATGGTCTAGGTGGGGGATGGCTTTCCATGTATACCTGTCATCACAAGCTGACAGTGTATCTCAAGCTGACCTCTTTGAAGGAATGGCAGTTTCGATTCTTCTGGCTGCGGGTTCCGCACGATTTTCTCCTTCGGCGGTATTTTGTTAAGCCGAGAACGAGGATGGAGCATATACTGGATCGCGGATTAACTCCCCGGGAGAGGACAACTTTTAATTATTTTGACAGCCTTCCCATTCAAGCGCCTAAGGACGGGGCGAAGCCGAAGCCGGTACCGAAGACGTGGCTGCCCCATGTGTCCTATATCCTGATCAACCCGGCTCTTTCAGCCCTGGGTTTTTCCCAGGATGATCCTCATGGTAAGTTTCAGAGTTGTTGTGGAAGTCTGATACCGTCTTTTTCATTGTCTTTGCCTATATCTTCTATGTTTACCCCGTTATTGTAACATTGGTTGCTTTTACCTTTCTGTGCAGGCCGGGAGTACTTGATTAGGGAAGCCTTGCACTTGAACGTGAATTGGATTCCGATATCCAATATGCCTCCCAAACCACATCGCCGATATGCTTCCATTCCGGCCTCCTCTGGTAATCAAGACGGAAAAAATGCCCGGTCGAGGAGACGGCAACAAGTCTGGGGAGGGTAAGGCTGATGGTGCCGGTTCCGGAGCCGGTGAAGAAGTTGTGGGTTCGTTGACCCGTTAGGCCTGGGGGTAAATTCACTCCGGCCTTGGATATTGGGGAAGACGAGTCCTTGCTCTTGGACCGTCCCTTAGAAGGCGTGACTTTGGGGTACCGGCTACTACGAGCTATGCAGCTAAAGCTCGACATGCCGGACTTGGACGTGCAGGCGTTACCCTAGTGGAAAAAACTGCTTTTGTTACTTATCAAATGCTCCGGTTAACTAATCAACCCGAGCATTTGTGAAAATTTCAATATAAAAATTTACAAATGCTTGGGTTGATTAGTCAACCAGAGCATTTGTCCGGTTGACTAGTCAACCCGAGCACTTGGACGGTGGACCATCTCTCAATTCACGACATTAAATTTTATTTCGACCTCCTCATCAGTCTTTCCCTCCCTCCCAAGTACCCCGCTCAATTGAAACCTCCCACTGTACTCCTCCGACGTCCCTCCCTCCCTCATCCTTCGCTTAATTTGTGTTAAATTCATTGTAAGTTTTCTATTTTCTTGAAGTTTAGTTTGCTTGCTTGCTTTCGATGCTTTTCTCGCTCAAATTTTCTGTTTTTGTGCTTCGCCACCTTAGGGCTATTTGCTTGAGTATATTGGTTGTTGTTTGCGTCCTTCTCCTTCGCCTTCCCCCGAATAGATCTCTGCTTCTCCCGCTTGTCATGCTTTCTTAGTTGTCGAAATTTAGGGTTTTTTGTTTCTTTTCTACCAATATTTCTGGATCTCGAAGTTTTTGGATTTTAGGGTTTTCTCGAATATTCTTGGTAATTTCTCCAATCTCTTTATTCTCTATGAATTTCTTCATTATTTTTCGATTCTTTCTCTGATGTGTTTATTGTTCAATTACAGGAGGAGATGGAAAAGAGGAGAGAGATTGAGGGGCAAGTATCAAAAATCTCCTAGTCGAACTAACGAACTGTCTTCTTCCTTCTTTTACAAAGACAATCTCGAATCTTCACTCAGATTCGCTGCTCAATTCGCCAAGCTACTTCAAGTTCGTTCTTCAAGACTGAATTTTTAGGGCTTGATTTGGAATTATGGTAACCTTCTAATCGAACTTTAGGTTTTCTATTTGCTTGTGAAATTGAAGCAAAAAAATATATAATTGTTGTGGTCCTTTTTCTGTTGTTTCAGCTAAATCTACACAATTAACAAGGTTTGAATGCCTTGATTATTTAATTGCGCGAAAAATCTGAATTTTGCAGAAGTGTTGAATAAATCTACGACTGAATTTTGCAATGGATTATCCACAAAAAGAAAGAAAACCAGAAAATAATATTATGTTTTTTTCCTGCTTTGAACGGACATATATATTATGCTTGTTTAGTTATAGTACGAGTATTGAACATTGTAGGTGCTTTTAGGTATATATTTTCATTGGACAAAGTTCATTGTCTATGAAGATTAGATGAATTTGCATCATGTTAGAATCCAATTAAGGGTCTCTTAGAGATACAAATATGACAATGATAACCTAGTATTGCTGGACATAATCTTTTAGCGATTAAAACAGAAATGAAAAGAAAAATAAAAAATTGTAACAGTAAAAGAGAACCAGGGCGGGGGGCGGAATATCTATGCGATTTAGGAACCTTTTCGAGTCTTGTCTTTTAATTTTTGATGCCCTTTTTCAGCTCTTAAAATATTCTATTTGCTGTTCAAGTATATTCTTCATAGAATTTGACTGATGGGATTAAGTGCTCTCTTCCTGCTTGATTATCTTTTTACTTATGTGGAAAGAGAACTGGATACTCTTACCTCTGTGTTGGGCACCCGTCTGCATGGAATGGATGGCCCAGTTATGACCTAGGTTCCACTTATGTGTTCTCCCACATGCAGCGTGTTCTGGAGAAACTGCACTCGTAATCAATTGTGATGGTGTACACGAAAATCCTTCTCTGTCTCCTATGTCACACTTTTAAAATAATTTAAACTCAGGCTTTCATCTTCTGATTTAAAGTCATTATGAGAAGACAAGTCCTCATATGTGATACTGTGTTCTGAAGGAATTAGAAACCTATTGCGCTCCGTGTCCCCACAAAAATATTCTGTTAATTTGTGCCCGTATTTTGATTTCTAAGAATTTCCAGGCTATTTTCCTACAACACATTTCTTGATGCAGTACAAGAACCAAAATGAAGAAAGAAATGCTAAGCCATGTGACATAGGCTAACATCTAGGCAGTCCTTTCTCATTATTAATTTTAGGTACTTATTTTGGCTTTCAAGCGTGAATTAGTGACTAGTATTAGAAAGAACAAATTTATTTCCCCGAATATGAGTTGTCAATGATGTTTTGATGGTATGTACAAATATAGGAATATTTAAGCAGTTTATGGCCCTGTTGGGCGAGCTTGCTGCACTAATACTAAGCTTCCTGTCCCTTTTTCATGGTAGTATTTGATTTCCTCTCATTTTGATCATTGTTGTTTGTAGCTGTCATATATATTTATATGCATCATAGCTCAAACAAATCAAAAATTTCCTTCATTAGCTCAGTCACAAATGCTTTTTTTGTTGCACTGACGTCAATCAGGGTTTTGAGAGGAATTTGTGTGTCTGTACATGTCTAAATATACACTTGATATTCTGTTCAACCCTTGATATTATACACCGATAACTCCTCTCATGCACTCCGCAATCACGACCTTCTTAGCTCTTCCGACGCTGCGCAACAGATTTATTTTCTCTTTCCCTTTTCTTAATCAGGATCAATGTCACATGTGGTTGAGATGATTTAGTGTTGTTGATTTTTTTCCAGGCATTGGATCAGAATGAAGAGGAGGATAATGCACTTGCACATGCTACCTCTCAATTGCAATTTTCTTGGATCTAATTTGATGGGAAGCTCCAACATCTGTGGAAAAGCCCGGTTACGCAGGTGGAACTCGCTTCTATGAAGCCAGGGTTTGTATTCTTCTCTTTCTTCGTGATTTACACCTTTTTTTTTTGTATTTTTTTGATTTTTTCTGGCTGAATTTAGTGTTTGTGGTTCACTTATGTGCTAAGTTGGAGATGTAGAATGGAAGAGTTTGGTGTGTTTGTTTTGATTGATTCTTGAGAAAGGGGATTTTTGAGAAATTGGAATGTATTATGGATTAGGTGATGAGTGACATTGATATTATGCATGTATTACGGATTCGGTTTATCTTTACTTTCAATTTCATAGTGTATGATTGATTTCGCTGTTTGCATGATTATTGATATAATTGCTGGGGTTTGTTGTCAATTAGTCGTAATTCATGAAGAAAATGGGTCTTTTGATGATACTTGTGTGTTGTGAGTAATAAGTGTTTCACTAATTGTACATGTCTAAATATGTTTCTAATTTGGGTGTCTTACTGTCGTGTGCGTCTGATGGTGGGCTATCTGTGGAATGTTGGTTGATTGCTTGCTGTTTATTTGGGTAATTAATAGTTAATACATAGTGGAGAACTAAAAGTTCCTTTTTTGCTTGCACAATACTGTACCTAGCTCTCTAAGTGAGTTATATGCTATCATTACAAGCTATTTTTCTAGGTGATATTGTACAACTTGCTGCCCTTAGCTTGTCATGGTTGCGTTCTAATTGTTTATGGTTCTTTCTGATCGAAGAAGAACCTTGGTTGGCTTTCTATATCAATTCTGAATAGCTAAACTTGTGAGGATATCTTGATTCATTAGGGAATTCCTGAGCAAGCTAAAGTTCCTCCACTTACTCAAACTCTTGCTGCTGCTACTGGTGGGGAGGCTAGGAACCCACTTGCTCCAGCTGGGAATCCACTTGCTCAGGCCAGGATCCTACTGCAAACATATTAGAGCTGCCGCAGAGAAAGGTATGCAGCTTTAATTTTGGCTTCACCTATGTTGTTGTACTTCAAATTCAAGAACTCTGCTATGGGTTCTTTTAATTTTGGCTTCACCTTTGTTGAGCTAGAATATGCATATGAGACTAGTCAACTAAACCCACCTCATGCAAGTGGCTATGGGTTCTTTTATTCTCTCTAGATTTTTTATGTAGTAAGAGTGACTTTAAAGTGTTTTGCTGCTTATTTTGTCCTAATATCTTGATAACCTTTGATTTATGGTTAATTTATATAGGTACAATGGAGGAACTTCACTGTCGAGGAAGCTGATTTCTTAGGGCGCATTTAACAAAAAGTTCAATGTTGAAGTATATGCTCCGTCTCTTAAGCTAAGAGATTCGAGGGACAATAGCTAATCAGACTTAAGGTGATGTAAAAAGGTATGGAATGCTAGATACATCTCCTCCCCGGTCCCGTATCATGTTTGATGTAATTTTCCACTTAGTCTCACATTAAAGGATTTGTTAAGATTGAAGTTGTAATTGGTCACTCTTCTTGATACAAGCTGTTGTTGTGGTTCATTCAGCAGCTGACTATTAAATATTTTAAGAGAGTAAAGTTAGTTGCTTACAATTAAGTCTCATGAAGTTCTGTTATTTTTATATTTGCCCTTATGTCGTTCATGACTGTCTTATTATTTTGAATAGAGAGTTGCTACTGATTGTTTCTGTTACTTCTGTGTTGACTGCATGGTGCATCCTCTTGTCTTTATTCTGTTTTCCTTTCTGCATTCTGAAAGAACTATTACCTAGTTATATGGTTAAATTTTGGTGTCAACTTGTCATTTTTAAATGCTTTGCAGAACTATGCCATTAATTTAGAAGATTAGTTGTTTGAATTAAATGACTTCGTTAAATTAACTTAGACTTTGGACAACTTAATTTTTTTTGGTGTTTTATTTATCATTTATGAGTAATTCAATGATGTTTTTATTAATCATTTATGGACTCCCTATGAACTTAGAATTAAGACACTGAAAAAATTTTGGTGTTTAAAATTTGTTGCAAATGCAGGTTGGAACCAAGGACTGCTGGGAATGTGCATGTGAGCAAAGAGTTCAAAATTTTTTGTTATGTAATTTGGTTATATACATTGCATTTGAAACTCTTTTGTATTTTAATTTTTTGAGGTGAAACTCTTTTGTATTTAATATATTATTATAATTGGTTCCTAGCTTCAATAAATTAATTTAACTGGTTCCTAGGTTTATTTATTACACTGCAACGTAATGTTATCCCTAGACTCCCTGACAGCTTCTGCTGGCAGTAGCACTGCTGTTGACAGCAGCTACAGCTAGCAGTGGCTGTAATTTTTTTAAAAAGTGCAAAAGATTCAAATGCTTCGGTTGATGGTAAAAACTGGAGCATTAGATAGTTCAAATGCCCCGGTTTTCACAACTAACCGAAGCATTTGTGCTATCTAATGCTCCATTTTTTTACCATCAACCGGAGCATTTGTAATATCTAATGCTCCGGTTGCAACAGGAGCATTTGTAAGATCCTCAAAGGCTCGTATGACGTCTGCTACGGGTCAAATACGGAGCATTTGTGGCCTTCAAAAAACCGGAGCATTAGAGGTTTTTTCCACTAGTGTTAGCGGCCACGCATGCTCATCACCTTGCTCTGGTAAGTTTTCCTCCTTTAACCACTTGCGAGTATTTGTTATTCTGTATTTATATTGACGGATTTTACCGGCTTTGATCGCAGGCTGCTCAATCCGGCAGAGAGTTGATGGACTTCTACCGCTTTTATCAGAGTGGGTACTTTGCCAGCTTGGACGATAAGATGGTCAATGCCCAACTGGTTAAGAAGCAGCAGGAGGAGTTGGAGAGTATCCGTCTCAAACTGATAGAGGCGGTGAAGCTCGAGTAGGAGAACAAGAAGCTCCGGGAGAAGGCCGACAAATATGATGCGACCGCTTTAAAGGTGACTGAGCTCACCGACAAGCTCTCTGCCCGGGAGACCCTAGAGCAAGAGTTGGAGCTAGAGAAGGGTCTGAAGCTGGCAGCTCAAAAGGAACTGCAAGAGTTAAAGGAGAAGCAGGTTCGTGCTACAGAGATGGCGGTATCTGAGTATCGTCGCTCTGTTGAATTTGTGAGCCGCCTTCGGAACCGGTATAATGGCGGGTGGGCCGCTGCTATGAGATGCACTAGGCACATTTTTCCAGATATCGACTGGCAAGCCGTCGAGAGGGCCCATGAGGACCGGGCCTTCGAGAATCCGGTGGAGGGTGAGACTCTTGACGACGGCGTTACTAAGGCTGACATCGCCAACGCCGATCCGAGGGCAGAGTTATCCGAAACCGAAGACGATGTTGCCACCGCTGTCTAAGATGCCCCCTTCCCTTCTTCAGTTCTTGTATTAGGATGGGTCCTTTGCGGCCCTTTTTGTAATACTTTTGGCAGCCTGGAATTTTGCCTTTTATGGCTTTTTGTAGTGAACATATTTATATACAGTTTTTACTCAAATGAATGTTTTTATCCAAGTATGTTGTCGGCTGTTTAATTTACGTAGTTGTTTATGCTCTACATAACGGCAGATCCACACGGGTTCATAGACCGGTAAATAGATTTATCCATCTATTTTAGTCCGGCAGATCCACTAGGGTCCTTGCCGGCAGATCTGTATAAGGTCATTGACCAGCAAGAGGTGTAAGGACCATTCCCTGTAGGGTAACAGATTTGAATAGATTGTTCTACCCACTTTATTCCGGCAGATCCACTAAGGTCATTGACCTGCTAAAATAAGTTTAACATTAGTACACGCTTTCTAGTTGGTAGACCCGTGTTAGGTCTTTGACCAACAAGAGGTGTGAGGGCCGCTCCGTGTCGGCAGATCCAAGGAGGTCATTGACCGACATGAGGCATCTTGGTTTGGCAGATCCAAATAGGTCATTGACCAATCCCAAGTCATGTCTGTTTAGTTTTTCCTGACGGCAGATCCACTTAGGTCATTGACCGTCAGGGAACTTGCTTCATTCTGTCAGCCTCTCCTGAAGGCAGATCCGTGTAGGTCATTAACCGTCAGGGAGCTTTGCCTTGTTCTGTTTAAGTCTCTCTTGACGGACGTAGGTCATTAACCGTCAAGGAACTTAAAATTAATTGCACACGTAGTGGGTTGAGAGATATCATCTTATTGCAAATGGTTCTTCCCGGCTTACCAGAATTATTAATTTAAGAGCAATTAGTACTAGTTTTGGCTACAGTGCCAGTGCTACTGAGTAATGCTAATCATGGCAACAATGCCGATTTATTATTGATTGTGCAATTAAACTAGGAAAGCAATTAAACGAAGTATTTCTTGAGCACGCTGGCATTCCAGCTGTTCTTGAGCAACTTGCCAGACATATCCTCCAACCGGTATGCCCCTGGGACTATTTCCTCCTTCACTGGGTAGGGTCCCTCCCAGTTGGCCGTCAGCTTGCCCTCCGCATGGGCCTTTCTTGTGGTCGTTGTCATTATGAGAACAAGGTCTCCTTTCTTTATTGGCCGGCTCTTCACTCTTTTATTGTAAGCCTTGCTTATTCGGTCCTTGTAGGCGGCCGATTTGAGTTCTGCAGCGAGCCTTACTTCTGGAAAGAGATCGAGGTCTTCTATGTGCAATTTGTTATTTAACTTCGGGTCATAGTTCAAGATCCGCCAATTGGGAAATCCGACTTCGACCGGTAACACTGCCTCGGCACCGAATGCCAGCTTGAATGGGGTTTCCCCAGTTGCTTCTTTTTCGGTGGTTCGGTTGGACCATAATACTGCTGGGACCATGTCAGTCCACGCACCTTTCAAGTCATCCAGCTTCTTCTTGAGTGCGTTCAAGATTTGCTTATTGGCGGCTTCGGCTTGGCCGTTACTCTAGGGATGACACAGACGAGTATGCGAACTTTATGCTGTAGGGATTCAAGAAATTCTTTATTGGCCCGCAATCAAACTGGACGCCATGATCCATTACTATCCCCATAGGAATTCCGAACCTTGTGATAAGGTTATGCCAGATGAACTTCTTGACCTGATTCGCCGTTATATTAGCAGTCGGCTCAACCTCAATCCATTTTGTGAAGTAATCAATTCCTACTATCAGGAACTTTCTTCCCCCAGATGCCGGTGTGAACGGCCCTATGATGTCCATCCTCCACTGAGCGAAAGGGATCGGGTTCAGGATTGGCTGCAAATCATTTGCCGGCTGATGAATGACCGGTGCAAACCTCTGGCACTTGTCGCATTTCTTCACATAGGTTTGGGCATCTGCCAGCATTGTTGGCCAGTAGAAACCAGCTCTCAGGGCCATCAGTGCTAGCGTCTTTCCTCCGATATGATTTTCACATAATCCTTCGTGGATTTCTTCTATGATCTTTGTGGCCTCGCGGGCCGTTAAGCACCTTAGGAGTGGGAGTGAAAGACCTTTCTTGTATAGCTGCCCTTGAAAAACGCAGAACCATAGGGCTTCTCTTTTCAGCTTCTTCGCCGTCATCTTGTCGGTTGGTAAAATGTCTGTCAGTTTGTACGCCAATATTTCGTCATACTATTCCTTCCCATGACTGACTTCGTTCACCTCCGCTTTGGTGGCATCTATGCTTCTTTCCGGCAGCATCTCTATCATGACGCTGCGCTTAAGATCCATAGTACTTGAGCTAGCTAGCTTGGATAGGGCATCAGCAGCCATGTTCTCAGTTCGAGGGACCAACACTACCTCAAAGCTCTGTAGTGCGGACGTTATCTGTAGGTATTTCTGCATTATCGGCTCTCTGGCCTCGTAGGTGCCCTCGATCTGGCTTGATATGAGCTAGGAATCGGTTGTCATCCGTACTTTCTTGGCTCCTGCCGCTATGCACAAGCTGATTCCTGCTATTACCGCTTCATACTCAGCTTCATTGTTGGACGCCTTAAACCCAAAGCGGACAACATATTCAAACGTGTCCCCTTCTGGAGACGTCAAGACCACCCCGGCCCCTGCTCCTGTTTGGGCCGCTGAGTCGTCCATGGATATGTGCCAGGTACCGACTGGTTCCTTAGTTTCTTCGCATGTGGTCTCGACTATTAAGTCGGCCAAAGCTTGAGCCTTGATAGCTGTACGTGGCCGGTACTCGATATCAAACTCGGACAACTCGATGGCCCATTTCAACAGCCTACCGGTTGTGTCCAGCTTATGAAGCGCTTTTTCCAGCGGCTGATTTGTGAGCACTTGGATGGTATGGGAGTCAAAGTATGGTCGAATCTTTCTTGCCGCTATTAGCACGACATATGCCATTTTCTCCAGCAATTCATATCTTTGCTCTGCTCCAGCCAGTACATGGCTCACAAAATAGATCGGGTGTTGCTGCTTGTCCTTTTCCACCAACAATACAGCTGCTACCGTCTTGACCGACACCGAGACGTACAACTGCAACTTATCCCCCACCTCGGGGCGGGTAATGGTCGGTAACCGCTTGAAGTACTCTTTGACAGCCTCGAAGGCCCGTCCCTGTTCATCACCCCACTCGAACTTCTTGTTCCCCCTCAGGACCTTGAAGAACGGTAGGGGCTTCTCGGCTGACTTGGAGACGAACCTAGTCAGCGCCGCCATTCTGCCAGTCAGCTTCTGAATGTCCCGGATTCTTTTTGGTTCTGGGAGCTCACTTATTGCCCTGATCTTGTCAGGGTTAGCATCTATCCCCCTTTCACTGACCATGAAGCCGAGGAACTTATCGGATCATACACCAAATACGCACTTTTTGGGGTTCAGCTTCATTTGGTACTTGCGAAGAGTCGCAAAGGTTTCCTCGAGGTCAGTGATGTGGGCTTCTTCCTTCAAGCTCTTGGCAATACTATCGTCCACATACACTTCGACATTTCGGCCTTTTTGATGCGCAAATATCTTGTCCACCAGCTTCTGGTAGGTAGCTCCTGCATTCTTCAGGCCGAATGGCACAGCCTTGTACGCATAGACTCCAGCATCTGTGATGAATGCCGCTTTGTTCCTGTCAGACTCCAAGAGGCTGATTTGATGGTACCCAGAGAAGGCGTCCATGAAGCTCAGCAGTGCATGGCCGCTAGTAGAGTCGACCAATTGGTCGATTCTAGGCAATGGGTAACAGTCCTTGGGGCAAGCCTTATTCAAGTCGGTGAAATCCACGCACATCCGCCAGGATCCATTGGCTTTCTTCACCATCACCACATTTGCCAACCATTCCGGGTAGTCACAGGGCTCGATGAAATCGGCCGCTAGCAGCTTGTCTACCTCCTCTTTAATGGCAGCACTCTTCTCAGCCGAGAAGTTTCTTTTCTTTTGCTTTACCGGTCGTACGTCCTTGTTGACGTTCAAACGGTGCACCATGAACACGGGATCAATACCCGACATCTCGTCTGCTGAAAATGTGAAGACATAAGCATTGCTTCGCAGTAGACTGATTAAGTTGACTTTAACTATGTCGACCAGGTCAACTCCAATCTTGACCGTCCTCTCCGGCCTATCATGCTCGAGAATGACTTCCTCCGTCTCTCCTTCTGGGCTAGGTCACGGCAGATCTGCCGGCCTTCCCTTAAAGTTTTCCATTGACAAATCCTTGCTTGCACTAGGGGAAAAAAAAGGAAGGGCTGCGCTGCAAGGGCTGCGTTTTTTGGAAAAAACAGTCCTCAATAGTGAAGGGTTGCGGTTTTTAGGCTAATCGCAACCCTTAATAGTGAAGGGCTGCGGTTAGCCCAAAGCCGCATCCCTTTATTACTAAAGGGCTGCGATTTTGGGCCAACCCGCAACCCTTATAATTCTCGGTGTTGGGCTCACATTATTAATGAGAAGTTGAGCGCACAAATGAACCCTAAATCTCACTCTCCTCTTTCTCTCTCCCCTCAGTCTCATCTTTCTCTCTCATTCATCCCTGCTCTCCTCTCTAATGGTTGCTGCGCACAAATCTTCATCTCTCGTCTCATGGTGGCTAGGATCTTCTCTCCTTCGTCTCTCGTCTCTCCTCGCCGGCATTCGCACAAATCGCTCCTCCTTCGTCTCCTCGCGTCGTCTCCTTCGCACAAATCTGCGCATTCACACCCGCTCGCCGGCATTCACACAAACACTCGTCGCTCACCACTCGCGTCTTGTCTCGCCGGCATTCGCACAAAAACCTCTCGCCGTCGCCTTCGACCAGATCTAGGGTTGGTTCGTTTTTTTGTTTAGTTTTTGTCATTTTTTTTTGTATTTGTTGGTTCTTAATGGTATATTTCGCATTTTTTTTGTTAATTTTAGTTTTGTAGTTTTATGGAATTTAATTGAGATGGTTCGAGATTAATTTGAGATCTAGGGTTCCAGATTTACTCGTTTTTTGTTAATTTATTTTTCGTATTTTAGGTTTTTTTTAATTTTATTTTGTGGAATTAATTTGATTGTATGTTGTTGATTTTGTGGAATCTATTCTTGTTGTATGTTGTTCGAAATTTCTGGTTGATTTTCTGGAATTGGTTCATTTTCGTATGCTCGCTCAAATCGAAAACATTAAGGGCTCGCTCAAATCAAATTTAATTTTGGTATACTCGCTCTAATCAAATCGAAATTTCTGGTTGTTTTTAGGACTCAAAAAATGGAAATAAAAAATAAAAAATAAAATATTTTTTTTGGTCATCAAGGGCTGCGGTTTTGACTATTAACCGCAACCCTTTGTATAATGAAGGGCTGCGGTTTAAAACCGCAGCCCTTCACTGCTACGGAAAGGGCTGCTGGCCAAAAACGCAGCCCTTAGGGCTGTTTTGACCGCAGCCCTTCCGTTTTTTTCCACTAGTGTTGCTTTGTTCTCTGCCCTCCGCCTTTTTTTTTTTTTCTGACGACGGAGATTCTACTGGTCGTTTGTGATTGGAATTCTTAAGCGCCGTCAGATAGCATGCTCTAGCTGACTCTTGATTCCCTTTCAACCTCTCCGATTTTCCATGGTTGGACGTGTAAATCATCGTCAGGTGATAGGTTGATACCACGGCCGGAGCGTCGTGGATTAGCGGCCGCCCTATAATGGCGTTATAAGCTGCCGACACATCCACCACTAGGAATTCCACCAAGAGATCTCTGGACTGGGATCCCTCCCCCAACTTAACCGGTAGCTTGATGGTGCCTTCAGGGACGACAAATGCCCCTGTGAAGCCGATTACTGGATACGAAACCGGCTTGAGACAGGATCTCCCTAGGCCCATCTTCGCAAACGTGGGCATGAATAGAATATTGGCAGAACTACCGCCATCCACCAGGATGCGATGGACCATCGTCGTGGAAATTTGCAGAGATACTACCAAAGGGTCGTCCTGAGGGTAGATGATCCCCTTGGCGTCCTCCACTATGAACGATACGGACGGCATAATTGGCGGCGCCGGCCATCAGCCAGTATTGTGGTAGTTCACTTGGGGCCGTACCTCCTTGAGACTGGCCTTGGCTCCGTGAATACTTCCACCGTGAGACGGTCCGCCTGAGATAACATGTATCTCTGTGATTCTTTCCTTTACGGACTTTTTGTTGCCGTCTTCTTCTTTGGGTGACCCCTGTCGGTCAGTTCTCGCCTGATACTGTTTGAAGTAGCCTCTTCGTATCAGGTCCTCAATTCCATCTCTCAAGTCCTTGCAATCGTCCGTGACATTACCGTAATCTTTGTGGAAATCACACCACTTTGATTTGTCACGGCCCTTATAATACATCTTCCTGGGTCGTTGCCACTTGTCATCCTTCTTGTGCAACTCGTAGATCTCGGCCCTGGACATTGTTAGGGGAGTGTAGTTGTGGTAACGGTCTGGCCGTCCTTCTTAGCCTTTCTTGACCGTGTTACTCTCCTCCCGTCTTCTAGAGTTATCGGACTTCTTGTCCTTCCGGTACTTGTCCTTTTCTTTCTCTTTTTCTTTTTCCTTCTCCTTCTCTTTGCCGTCTCCTTCAGACCGCTTTGAAGTTGCCTCCTTATCGAACTCTTCTCCTCGGATGAACTCATTGGCTTTCCTGAGGACATTAGTAAGGTTGGTCAGCTTCTTGCGACCCATGTAGCTTCTGAAGGCAGTGCCCTCCTTTAAACCGGTCATCAGTGCTAGGACTGCGACCTCTTGCTGTAGGCTGGGGATGGTAACGGCCTCAGAGTTAAAGCGGCCGATATAATCTCTCAGGCTTTCCTTCTCGCCCTGCTTGATAGACGTCTGCTCGCCGGTAGTCTTCTCCCTCCGCTTACTGCTAACGAAGTGCGTCACAAACATGGACGTGAGCTGTTGGAAATCGGCGATAGTTGCCGGCGGAATGCTCTTGAACCAAGTCTGTGCCAGGCCAGCTAAAGTTGAGGGGAACACTTTACACCAGACCGAATCGGTGTCGGTGTACAGCATCATGTGTCCTTCGTACGCAGAGATGTGATCTTCAGGATCTGCTTTGCCTTCATACTTGCATGTCGGCATCATAATTTTCTCCATAGGTTACTGGAGTATGGCAGTTGAGAAGGGAGAGTTTCTAAGGGATACCGGTGCTCTGCGCCGAGCAACCTCGCTCTCTCTTTTAGAGGGTTGGGATGAATACTGGACCTCAGTCTCCTGCTGCTCATCATCGTACCTTTCCCCACAGGCTCTGTGGGAGTTTTTGAATGCTCTGCATGCTCCGGGTCATGCCGGCTCGGCTCACCCTGTCGGCCACTTACGAAAGATCGTATCTTCCTGACAGAGCTGTGTGATCGGACTGGGGGGCGCTTACTGGCGCGACCGCTTGTGGAGTTTGACTCGTCATGACCTGAAAGACCTCGGCAGCGCTTTTGAGTTGTTCAGGGCTGAACATGTGTTGCAGTGCTTCGAATACATTGGGCTGTGGGACCTCAGTGGCCCCCTTACCCTTCTCCGCAGGTGGCTTGGAGGATCCCACCATCGGTTGCGGGGTCTTGAACCCAGGAGGTCCATCCCCCACAACGTTGTTGTTTTTATCAGTTTCTGGCATCCTTGGAGTCTGCTTAGGATCCATGAGGCAAGTAAGTAGGCTGCTTGATCGTGGCTTAAGACTAAGGTATAGTTCACCCCTCCTTCTAGCGCCAATTGTTCCGGTATGGAATAAATGCCTTTGGAGTGAACCGGTATCTCCCCAGTACAATAAGCCGGTCTGATGTCCTGCAAGACAGAACACGTAAACTAACCTCGGGGGTTGATCCGAGGAACGCCCCTCCGATGCCTAAGTCAGTAAAGGGTAAAGCCGGTATATCTCAGGTAGAGTATATGAGTGTGTGTGAACGTACCTTATGACTCAGATCATGGGGTATTTATAGGAGCCGACAGCGTCCTAAGCAAGGTAGGACACTACTCCTATTGGTTGAATATAATTCTATCCTCTTCTAATACTTATCTTTAGGCCCATAGGCACATAGAGTGAGTAATGGATCACACCCAGGCCCATTTGATGAGGGCCCAAGCGGTTAGCACCGGTAATGTCTTCATTAGACACCGGTATAATAGGAATACCGGTATAATACATGTACATACCATAACATTCAGGGAACATCCGGGCATATTGACCATGGTGGTCGATACCGGTTTAATCGGACCGGTAGGTGGCTTAACAGCCCCCGTACAGAACATGTTTTCGAAACATTGTTTTTCTTAACAAAAAAAAAAAAAAAAACCGGACTGGTAAGAAACTAAGAATTACTTAGACTTAATAATTAAAATCTATACGTGCCTTTTGTTATTAATTTTTCGCTCGTACATTACAGGGGCTAAAACCTAGTTACTTAACATTCTGTATGCAGTATGAATTTAATTGCGCGTAATGCTACTTTATTTGTTTTTTATTTTAAAAAAAGCATTCCTAGATGTATTTGGAAAAGGAAACCACGTAGCTGAGAAGTAGACAAAAACTTTACCGAGGGCAATCAGTAATCACTATATATATAAACGAGGTTCTCTCATATCATCCACCCCTTCGTTTTCAAACTTCACCTGTTAGTACAACTACAAGTCTTGTAAAAAATGCAAGGGTAATAAGCAAGAACAACACAAGTGTTTATGCCATCACCACGCACTTCTTGAGTTCAGGCCTTAGAACTAATTCATCTAATTAAGAGAGAGAAAATTACAAAGTATGTGTTTGTAAGAATGAAAGATAAAAGATAGAAAAGCTACAGGGAAGACTTTTATACTTAAGTCTTATTACAATACATCGGCTAGAAAAGGAAAAAAGAAAGAATAGAAAAATGTAACAAACCGAACTAAGCTAACTAAGCGACATGGCATGAGTTGTTAGAAGGCTGGACCAAGTGGGCTGCAACTGTATTGTGTGAGGCTGGATCATCAGTCTGTCCAACACCCCCCCACCTCAAACTTGGATGTGGATGAAACAAGCCATGTTTGGACAATAAATCTCGAAACTGAGTTGAGCTAGGGAAGGACCTTTGTCAGAACATCAGCTAGTTAAGAAGAAGTAGGCGAATATGTAAGTTGAATTAGGCCCTCAAGAACCTTTTCTCTAGTAAAATGGCAGTCTATATCAAGGTGCTTTGTACGTTCATAAAATACAGGGTTTTTAGCTATGTGAATGGCTGATTGGTTATCACAATGAAGGGTCACAAGTTTGAGGTTAGAAAAATCAAGCTCATCCAAAAGCTGAACTACCCAGGTGACCTCAGCAGCAGCCCTATATTCAGATTTTGAGGAAGATCTGGACACATTGGGCTGTTTCTTGGATTTCCAAAGAAATAGGAGAACCACCCAACCGAAGAACGTAACCTCGTAACGAGACTTCCTGGTATCCATACAAGCGGCCCGGTCGAACCGAGAAAGCTTGTAATGTAAGCGATCGGTGGCCTTGAAAAAAATGCCTTGACCCAATGTCCCAAAGAACACATCTCAATGTGTGATGTAAGGCAGATAAGTGAGAACTTCTAGGAGACTGCATGAATTGGCTAAGTGTCTGAACTGTAAAAGCTAAATCAGGTCTTGTATTGGTCAAGAAATTCAATTTGCCAACATGACTTCTGTAATGGAGAGGATCAGAGAGTAAAGTGCCTTCTTCAGCTTGAAGTTTTAAGTTCACAGGAAGAGGAGTAACAACATGTTTAGAGACATCCAGACCAGAAGCTTCCAGTAACTCTTTAGTGAACTTAGTCTGAGTAAGAACAACCCCATGAGGTAAGTAAGAAACTTCAATGCCAAGAAAATAATTCAACTTACCCAAATCTTTGATGCTGAAGACATGATGAAGATGATATTTTAACTGAGTAATTGTAGTGAGATTATTACCAGTTATAATTATGTCATCCACATAGATGGCTGCAATGGTAATATTAGAACCATCTCTTTTGATGAAAAGAGAGTAATCACTCTTGCATTGAACAAAATGCTGCTGTAAAAGTTCAAAGTGTAACTTAGCAATAAACCATTGTCTAGATGCCTGCTTTAGGTCATAGAGTGATTTTCTCAACTTGCAAACTTTACCCTTAGGAACACTCAAGCCTTGAGGAACATGCATATAAACTTCTTCATGGAGATCTCCATGAAGAAATGCATTGTTAATATCCAGTTGAAACAAGAGCCAATTAGAAGAAGCAGGTAAAGCAATGACTGTTCTAACTGTTGCCATTTTGACAACTGGGGAAAAGGTCTCGTCATAATCTATCCCATGCTTCTGACTTCAATTTAACCTTGTAGACCCATTTAGAACCAATTGGCTTCTTACCTTGAGGTAGATCAACAATGTCCCAAGTGTGATCGGTGGCTAAAGCATCAAGTTCTAATGTCACAGCTTTAACCCAATCTGGATTCTTAGAGGCAACATCATAACAAGAAGGTTCAACATGAGTTGAAACTTGAGATAAGAAGGCTTTGGAAGAAGTATCAAGAGAGTCAAAATAGACCAGGTTGCACCAATGTGAAGGTGGACTGTTATGGACAGCAGAATGACAGACATAGTCATTAAGCCATGTAGGAGGATGTCTAGGTCTGGTAGAAGGCTTAGGGAGTGGTTGAGAGGGAAGTGAAAGAGAGAGATCATGTATAGATTAGGGAGGAGGTGAGGGAGTATTAGAGGCAGAAGAAGAAAGAGGAAGAGAAGGTGAAGTAGGAGGCTGAAAATGAGAAGATAAAGAATCAGTAGAGTTAAAAGAAGATGATGGTGATGTAGGTGTGGGATTTGAGGAAGAAGCAGGATAATCATCATAATAAGGTGTGAAAGGATCAACAAAGATGTGATCCTGATTAGTTTTGGGGAGAAAATTTTGAAAGGGAAGAGGATTAGAAGTGTTTGTGGTGCAAGAAATGTGAAAGGGAAAGTGTGTTTCATGGAAGATAATATCTCTACTGACAGTTATAGAAAAATCATTAAGGTGTAAAACTTTGTAACCTTTTGTGTGGTAGAATAACCAATGAATACACAAGGATCAGCCTTAGGATCAAACTTAGTTCTGTTTACTTTAGAAGTAGAAACAAAACAAAGACAACCAAATGCTCTAAGATGAGTGAAATTAGGCTTGTGTTTGTAAAGGATTTCATAAGGGGAAATATGATGAAGGACAGGTTGGGGCATTCTATTTATCAGATAAGCTGCATACATCACAAATTCACCCCAATATCTCATAGGAAGTTTAGATTGAAAACACAAAGATCTGGCAGTTTCTAGTAATGTCTGTGTTTTCGTTCCACCACTCCATTCTGCTGTGGAGTGTGGCTGCAGCTTGTTTGGTGTTCAATACCCCTAGAATTGTAGAACTGAGTGATATGTCCCTCACATAATTTTTTAGCATTATCAGATCTAATGCATTTAACAACACAATCAAATTGCTTCTCAGCATAGACAACAAAATCTTCAAGAATCTTCACTTAATCAGATTTGAATTTTATTAAATTCACCCTAGTAGTTCTACTGTAATCATCAACTATTGTCAAGAACATAGAATAGCCTCCATATGTGTTATGTCTATATGGGCCCCAGATGTCAACCTATAACATTTGTAAAGGATATGTGGTTTTAATGCTACTAGTAGGGAAGGGTAGCCTACTCTGCTTGGCCATAGGACATATTTGGCAAATATCATCAGACAAGTCTTGACAACCAACAGATGGAACAACACGTCTTATTTGAGAAAAGGGAACATGACCTAATCTTAGATGCCAGAGTTTGACATCTGATCTTACAGAACATGTCTTATGAACTACATTACTATTTGCAGTAGTCACAACATGATTATTAAAGTTTTGACTAGAAGCAATAGCACCTGAATCAGCATCTTTCAAGAACTTTTCAGCAATGTAAAGACCTCCTTGAAGCTTACCAAGAACTGTGGTCTTGTTCAAGGAAGGTTCATGTATCAAACAAGTATCAGTTGTGAAGGATATATGACACTTTAAGTCATGGCTCAACTTGTGAATAGAGATTAGGTCAAACTGAAATTCAGGTACATAAAGGACATCAAGCAAGATTATATGAGGTGAAAGTTTGACTGTACCAATATGAGTGATTAAAATTTTTCTACCATCTGGGACTGTAATTGTGTTATCAGGACATGTTAGGGGCTTAAGTGTTTCAAACATGCTCATAGTATGACATATATGGTCTGTGGCACCACTGTCAAGGATCCAACCAGGTGTAAATTGACTGAATAAATAGAATTTACCTGCAAAGCAAGCACCTCTTCGTTTAGGCTCCTCCTGAGTGTCATCAGTATCTGTAGTGTTCAACAAATTCATCAATTTGTTGTACTGCTCCTTAGTAAATGAAGCAGTGATACTTTCATGTTGCTGAGCTTCTTTTTCTTCATTCTGAACAGCATGAGCAAATCTTTTCTGAGTAGGATATCCAATGATTTTCCAGCATCGATCAATGGTATGGCTTGATATTTTACAGTGATCACAGAATAGAGTGGAAGGTTTTCTGTAAGTTTGTTGTCTCTTATCTCCGGGAGGAAAATAACTCTTGTAACTCTGGTTGGAAGAATTAGATGAGGCTGAGCTTGTCCATGGCTTAGTAGATTTATTATCATAAAATCTCCTTCTATCTGCAGCAAAAGCCAGTGGATCATTGTGATGAGTGTTTAAGTCACTCAACTGCCTGTGTTTCTGCTCTTGCAATAGCATCCTGTAAGCCTGTGAGAGTGTAGGTAAGGGCTGCATCATAAGCATTGCACTCCTTGTAGGCTGATATCCATCCTTCAACTTCATTAGAAATTGCATGAGCCTTAAGTTCTGTTGTATCTTTAGAAATTTACTTGTAAGATTACAGGTGCATCCAGTGCATTCACAAACTGGTATCGGATCAACATCATAAAGTTCATCCTAAATCACCTTAATTTTGGCAAAAAATTCAGCTACACTCTCATTCTCTTGATGAATTATATTGAACCCAACTCTTCTTAAAGAGCATACAATTGAGTTGAAGAAACCTGACCATATCTTTCTTCTAAATCTTTCCACATCTCCCTAGCAGTCTTGTAAAAGAACACACTCTTCTTTCTAATTGGACCTAAAACTCCTAAAATCCATCCAATTACTAGGTCATTACATCTAATCCATGCCTTATAGTTCTTGTCATTTACTGGAGGTTTGGCTAAAGATCCATCGACAAAACACATTTTATTCTTGGTTGACAAACCTAGAATCATTGACCTCTTCCAAGAAGTATAACCTTCGCCATCATTGAACTTGTAATTATTGTTGTAAGCAGGATGTATATAGAAGACAATATTACGATCTTGTGTAGGTTCTCTTCCAGAATCAGAACCTCCATTTCCACTTTGTTCAGTCATTTTTCAGAATTCAATCAGGTTTAGAATTAATCAAGAAATTCTAAAACACAATCTCACTCAACAGTAATCGATTGATCTCCTTAACTACTAAATCAAAAATTCAATCAAGAATTTCAACTTCAAACAACAACCTCAGATTTACCTAAGAATTTCAACTACAAACAACAACCTCAGATTCACCTCAAATTTCAACTTCAAACAACAACCTCAGATTTACCTCAGAATTTCAACTATCGAAGAAAAGATAAGACAAACCAGGTGAAAATCGAATGAATGAAGAAAATTTTCAGAAAATTTTGTCGCAGAAATTTGTTTGAATTTCTCCAGAATCTTTGTTTACTCTGATACCATGTTAAAAATGCAAGAGTAATCAGCAAGAAGAACACCAGTGTTTATGCCATCACCACTCACTTCTTGAGTTCAGGACTTAGAACTAATTCATCTTATTAAGAGAGAGAAAATTACAAAGTATGTGTTTGTAAGAATGAAAGATAAAAGATAGAAAAGCTACAGGGAAGACTTTTATACTTTAGTCTTATTACAATACATCAGCTAGAAAAGGAAAAAGAAAGAATAGAAAAATGTAACAAACTGAACTAAGCTAACTAAGCTGACATGGCATGAGTTGTTAGAAGCTGGACCAAGTGGGCTGCAACTGTATTGAGTGAGGCTGGATCATCAGTCTGTCCAACAAGTCTAAAACAGTCTTTTGCTAGCTCTGTGTTACCTTCCAATTTTCATAGTCAGTTCTAGTTGCCTCTCCTATCTTGATCTTCCAGGTAGCTGCCATCCTCCTCTTTCTTTCCTTCGCGCATATATATATATATATATATATATATATATATATATATATATATATATACATATATATATATACATATATATATATATATATATATACATATATACATATATATATATACATATACATATATATATATATATACATATATATATACACATATACATATATATATACATATATATATACACATATACATATATATATACATATACATATATACATATACATATATATGTATATATATATGTATATATATATGTATATATATATATATACATATATATGTATATATATATGTATATATATATATACATATACATATACATATACATATACATATACATATACATATATATATATATATATACATATACATATACATATACATATACATATACATATACATATACATATACATATACATATACATATACAGGGTTGGGATCCGGTGAGAATAGGTCCCTATGTGAGAACACTTTTTTATGTGAGAATGAATCTCATCCGTAGGTTTAGGCTTAATCAAGTGGCTCAAGTTTTTTCAAACAATAGACACTAAACTAATTTTCTCTCTCCTCCAAAACAGTCGGCCCAAGCAACTTTTTTTCTCTCTCTCTCATGGGTTCATCTCTCTCTCACTCACGTTCATCTCTCTCCTCCTAGAAACCTCCATTGCTGAACTTGCTTGCTAAATTCATCCAAATTTCTTGCGAAATTCATGCATATTGCTTCATAAGATCACGTAATTTTCACAATTTAGCAAAAATAAATGCAATTTGTAGACAAAAAATTTCGAAATTCATTCTTCGAAATTGCAAGTTGAAGGAACGAATGAATCCAAGCGAAGAACAAGCAATTTCTATAGAAAAGACCTATGAAAGAAGAAGGTAAGTAATTATCAAATAATTTTGAGATATTTTTCGTATTTTCGGTTGATTTTTGCGTTTATTTTTTCCGAAAATGCAGTAAAAATGGTGAAGGTGATGCAAATGTTTCTAGATCTAATACTCTCCTTGAAGGACGAGATTCTACAAATTCGTAAGTTATCTTCGAATTTTTGACAATTAAAACCTAAATTGAAAATTTTGTTTGAAAGCTCTATTTATATGTTTTGATGTTCTATAATTTCAACATTTTGTTCTAATTAGTACTACAAACTGAATAATCAAAATCTTATCATGTTTATTTCATGAAATGCTCTGTGTTATTTGGTGCATATTTCTGAATTTTTTGTATCTTTACCGTTTCATTGTATTATATTATATTTATTTATTTTTTAATCACCGTGGGAGTCTCTCGTCGTTGTTGGCTTGTTGCTGCTGCTGTTGTCGATGTTGATGTTGTTGGGGATGGTAGTGTTGTTAAACTATTTAGAACACACCATTAAACTACCTAGAACATAACAAAAAATATTTAGAACATAAGATAAAGTATTTAGAACACAACCTTACCTTCATAAAGTATGTCATGTGTTGGGGATTTCTCCGTCAGTTTCTAATCTCTTGCTTTGTTAAACATTGCTCATTTCAAAGCTACCACACCCTCCATGATTCAGTTCTGGAAAACTACTAGCAACACGGTGAACTAAGCTTGCCTTCAACTTACTACATTCCCCAATATCCCTGTCACCCAAAGTAACATGAAAAGGTAGGTGAAGATAGGGGCCTAATATCCTTTCAAATTGTTGTACCAAAGATGACCAATTTTCACTTGTCAACTGAAATCCCTTGGCAGAAACATCTCCGAGGATCAAAAGCATATCAGGCTTCAAACTTTCAAAAGATTTATGGTTCACATATTAGCTGGTGTTAAAGACGAACTAGTTAGAACAGAAATCAACAGAAAAGAATTACATAAAACATTTATGAAATAAAATTAAAAGTGGAAGCTTACCAGAAGACATCAAACTATTAAGATGTAGAAACCTCTCTCACCTAAAAAGTTGGGGGGAAAATAAAACCTCAAGAACCTAGAAATATAAACTCTATCGGCAACGATATGCTGGAAAGGTCACATAAACCAATAACTCCTTGAAGATAGAGCTATGCTGTCTTCAACATTCGTCATTAGGGAGGAGATTCTTCAAACTCTGGTATCAAATCCTAAGCACACCTCAGGTGGTCCTTTTTCATAATATTGCATTCTTCTATAATCCCTATTCCCTAATGTATATGTGGTTGATAGCTTATTGTTAGTTGGATAACTCTTAGCAAGATGTCTAATATGAATAGAGATTAGACTTATTAGAGCATAGAGTAGAGAGCTTTTGTCATTGGATTATGTGTTAGGTGATTAATAGGTAGGTAAAAAGTGTGTTTGAATTGCTATTAGATGATAATGACTAGAATTGCCCAAGGCTTGGTTATCAAATAGAATTTTAGGAGATCTTCTATGTTCTAAGTAGTATAGTAATATGTTATAAAATTTTGAAACAGGGAGAATACTGAGAACAAAGGCGTGAAAGAAATGCAAGAAAAGTCAATTGGTAGTCCAATTGTGGAAAAGAGTCTTCTAGATCAGATAAATTCAGAATGTATCCATGAAAATGTTTACAGGTTATTTTCTATAAATTAATTTTATCTTTTGAATTTTTCTCAATATTTTGAAATATAATAGTTAATTTTATTTTGAAAACGATGGTATCATGTTCAAATAACTTTCTCATGTGTTCTTGTTTTCTACAAGATTGATATTAGGAAAAAGTTTCATTGAAGTCACAATATGGAACAATTAGAACATGCAATTAAAATTTTTAGAACACACCATTAAACTATTTAGAACACACCATTAAACTATTTAGAACATAAGATAAAGTATTTAGAACATAAGATAAAGTATTTAGAATACAACCCTACCTTCATAAATCGCGATTGACTTGCTTAGAACACCAATAGAATTTGGACTATCATAACAACATTTATTATTTTGTTATAAGAGTACCTCATCTTACTATTTTGAAACCTAATATGCATTCTTAATACTTTTTTATATAACCCATGTTATAGTGAAGAGGGAAATGACCAAGTTGATGATCCGAGTATAACACAAAAAGATGGGAAAGAAGACACAAGCAGTCCTACTAAACAGTAAGTCAACTATCTTGCTATATTTTCAAAATGACTATGTTATGTTCTGGAAATGGCTATCTAGTGTTCTGAAAAAATATTTTTGTGTTTTGAAAATGACTATCAAATGTTCTTAAAATGTCTATTTGTTGTTCTGAAAATGTGTTAGGGATGATGATAACAAAGCAATTGACAAGGATCTTGGCGGAGTGCCCATTATTGAAAAGATACTGGAAAAGAAAGATACTCATATGTAATTTTTTAAATCAGATCTTATTTCATATTTTATTTATATGAGACAAGTAATAGTTTGTAACATTAATTATAATAATAATAACATATAAGATTTGCCAAATCATTATCTATTCTAAATTATATTTTTATTGAACTCATGTCTTAGTGATGAGGGAGTTGAGAAAGTTGACGATCCAAGTGTAACGTAAAAAGGTGGGAATGAAGACACCAACAAACTTGTTGAATAGTAAGACAACTAACTTGTTGCTATATTGGTTTATGTTCTGAAAATGACTATGTTATGTTCTACAAATGTCTATCTAGTGTTCTGAAAATGTTTATTTATTGTCATTAATATCATAATTTTCCCCTCGTGTTCTAATATACATTCTAAATATATTTCTATTGAACCCATGTGTTAGTGATAAGGGACATGAGAAAGTTGATGCTCCAAGTATAACACAAAAAGATGGGAATGAAGACATGAACAATCTTGTTGAACAGTAAGACAACTAACTTTTTGCTGTATGTCTATATCATGTTCTGAAAATTTATTTTCCTTATCATGTTTAAAATTTAAAAAGCTCATGTATTTTTGGCCTTTTCTTTTTTATATTAGTCCAATTGATGTTATCTTTTTGAATAGTAAGACAACTAACTTGTTGCTATATTGATTTATGTTCTGAAAATGACTATGTTATGTTCTAGAAATGACTATCTAGTGTTCTGAAAATGTTTATCTTGTATTTTGAAAGTGTCTATTTATTGTCATTTATATCATAACTTTTTCCCTCATGTTCTAATATACATTCTAAGTATATTGTTATTTAACCCATGTGTTAGTGATGAGGGACTTGAGAAAGTTGTCGATCCAAGTGCAACACAAAAAGGTGGGAATGAAGACACCAACAAACTTGTTGAATAGTAAGACAACTAACTTGTTGTTATATTGATTTATCTTCTAAAAATGACTATGTTATGTTCTAGAAATAACTATCTAGTATTCTGAAAATGTTTATCTTGTATTTTGAAAGTGTCTATTTATTGTCATTTATATCATAACTTTTTCCCTCATGTTCTAATATACATTCTAAGTATATTGTTATTTAACCCATGTGTTAGTGATGAGGGACTTGAGAAAGTTATTTTTATATTATGATATGTAAATATCTATGATATGTTCTAAAAATGTTATCTTAAAAATGCTTCTTATGTTATGAAAATCTGATATAATGTTCTAAAAGATTCTTCTTGTGTTCCGAAATTCTCTATGATATGTTCTAAAAATGGGATACGATGTTCTGAAAAATGGTCCTTTAAAAATGTTTATGATATAATGTTCTGAAAAATGTTTGCAATGTTCTGAAAAATGTTTCTTATGTTCTGAAAATGTCTATAATATGTTATGAAATTTGGAAATTTGGCCAAGACTTTGGCATCCAATGTGAATGAGATGTATGTCATGTTGATGATTTTTCTTCACAACAGAGCCATATGACATATGTAAGTACATTATATTCTAGAACAACTAGATTTACATATCAGAACATGTTGTATATATTTTAGAACATAGAGATTGAGTTTTAATATTCAATGACATGTTTTTTAGGTAATATGATTATTATTTACGTTGATGATTACTTAGATTTGATATTCATAACATATTATATACATTTTAGAACATTAGTTGTAGTAGTTTAGAACATTAGTTGTAGTAGTTTAGAACATTACTAGTAGTAGTTTAGAATATTACTAGTAGTTTTAGTATTCAATGACATGTTTTTTAGGTAATATAATTATTATTTACTTTGATATATTTTTTTTAAACATAAAATTTCTGTAGAAACATATAGCTAAATATGTAAAAATTAGGTTTGATATTCAGAACATATGATATACATTTTAGAACATTACTAGTTGTAGTTTAGAACATTACTAGTTGTAGTTTAGAACATGATTCATTTGCTCTTAGAATATTATCACTTGATTCTTGAACATTATACATAATGCTTAAAATTTAAAATGAAACATTATTTTAATTTGATTTCAGATTATTTTATGTACGGATAAATACTTTCCTTCAACTGCTACATTTGAAGATAGAATTCCTGCATTGCTAAAAAGGTTGAACGAAGAGATGGAGCACGCCAATGTCCCCGTATCCAAAATGATTGATCTTGTAAGTTCTTGAAATGAAATATGTTTACAGCGATTATGTTACATGTCAACTAATAACACAATTATTTATGTGAAAATTCTATCATTAGGTATTTTTTCCAATAGTAGCGTCTGAGCACTACTATTTGCTTTGCGTCAATTCACTCGATAGCACAATCGACTTGATAGATAACAAAATACTTCAACCCGGCATCTCCTTTCAGAAGAAATACAAGAATGACCCTAAGACTATGGTAACATATTTTTATACATAATCATACAATCTTCAACTTATATACCATCTACTAATGGGTTTATATCTTTTCAATGAGGGGATATGCAAGATTTTTTCATCAAACAGGTTCTCGGAAAGGATTGCATAAGTGGTTTCAAAACAAGAACATTAAAGATGAAATGGAGGAGTAATTCAAATGACCATGATTGTGGAGTATTTGTACTTAAGCACATGGAGACATATCATGGGGAAAAAGATGAAAAGTGGGAAAGTGGCTTGGAAAAGGATAATGTGAGTACTAATTTTCAACTCTTTTTTTTATAATATTAGTATAGTTATTTTTGTTTCTAATATTTGAATATGTTTCATTGTAGACTGATCAGTTGAAGAGATTGAGGGTAGAATATTGTGGGAAGATTCTTGCACACAAGAGAAATGAAGAACATCACGTTTTGATTTCAAAGTCAAAGGAATGGGCAAAACTCCATGAAATATAATGTTATCAATGTAATAGTTTAGAACATTACTAGTAGTAATTTAGAACATTACTAGTAGTAGTTTAGAACATAGGGATTGAGTTATAGAATTCAATATATTTTAGGTAATATGACTATTATTTTACTTTGATGATTTGCTTTAATCCATGATGGTTTATTAATTTTATATGAACATTGTTGTTTTCTAAATAGAAAGAAAATCAAATCACAAATTTGTTTTTAGAATACAACAAAAATTATTTAGAACAAAATTAATATAGGAAAAAATGATGTAATAAAACATGTCAAAAATTAATAATGAATCGAAACAAGTTTTTTAGGTAATATGATTATTATTTACTATAATGATTTTGTTGGAAAATATTAAATTTCTTTAGAAACCTATAGCTATATATATACAACTTAGGTTTGATATTCAGAACATATGATATACATTTTAGAACATTACTAGTAATAGTTTAGAACATTACTAATAGTAGTTTAGAACATTACTAGTGGTAGTTTAGAACATTAGTAGTGGTAGTTTAGAACATAGGGATTGAGTTTTAAAATTCAATATGTTTTTAAGGTAATATAATTATAATTTACTTTAATGATTTTTTTTTGGAACATATGAAATTTCTTTAGAAACCTATAGCTAAATATGTACAACTTAGGTTTGATATTTAGAACATATGATATACATTTTAGAACATTACTAATAATAGTTTAGAACATTACTAGTAGTAGTTTAGAACATTACTAGTGGTAGTTTAGAACATAGGGATTGAGTTTTAGAATTCAATATGTTTTTTAGGTAATATTATTATTATATACTTTAATGATTTTTTTTGGGAACATATGGAATTTCTTTAGAAATCTATAGTTAAATATGTACAACTTAAGTTCGATATTCAGAATATATGATATACTTTTTAGAACATTACTAGTAATAGTTTAGAACATTACTAATAGTAGTTTAGAACATTACTAGTGGTAGTTTAGAACATGATTCATAATCCATAAAACATAGAAATATATTCTAAACAAGAATACTTTGTGATATATAAAACATAAATATAAGTTCTAAACACACATAAAACACACACAATTGTACTTCTCTTAAATCTCACATAATCAATTGACTTTGTTAGGACAATTTCGAATATCATGGTAACCAAGTTCACCACAACCTCGACATAACCTCTTCTTCTTTTGGCTTTGCTCAATTGCTTTCTCTTTATCAACAAGAGTTACATGAGGGTTCAAAAAGGAACAAAAGAAATTGTTCTCACTTTCTGATCTTGAAGTTGTTCTCATAATTCCTCCCATAAATAAGTCTCTGAAATAAGCAGGAATCCACATTTCTCTCATGTCATACATGTCGCATAGCCAATCATTGTTTCCCAAATTAAACTCATCAATCACTTTCTTCCATTTAGCTTCAAATTCTATAGGCTCAATTTCTAAGCTCCACACACAAGAAGAAAGCTTCTTTAGGAAATCAGTGTCTTGACAAATTGTGCGCCCTACTTTATCAGGAACCTTCTTCATAATATGCCACATACAAAATCTATGATCAGCCTCCTCAAACACATTATTAATAGCAATCTTCATGGCCGGATCTTGATCTGTGATCAAGCAAGTTGGCTCATTATTCCCCATTGCTTTGAGAAATGTTTTAAACAACCACTCAAAAGATACTATATCCTCCTTAGCAATGAAACCAGCACCAAAGGAAACACATCTTTTATGGTGATCAACTCCCGTAAAAGGTCCAAAAATCATGTTATACCTGATAAGAACACAACAAATACAAGTAAGAACACATAAAGACATATCTTGAACAAATGAAATACTATTAGTACACAAGAAGTACAAATCAGAACATATAAAAGAGTTAGGTTTGATATTCATAACATTAATAGTAGTAGTTTAGAACATTACTAGTAGTAGTTTAGAACATTACTTGTACTAGTTTAGAACATTACTAGTAGTAGTTTAGAACATAGGGATTTAATTTGAATATAATGACATGTTTTTTAGGTAATATGATTATTATTTACTTTCATGATTATTTTTTAAACATATGAAATTTCTTTAGAAACATATAGCTAATATGTAGAACTTAGGTTTTATATTCAGAACATATATATTTTAGAACATTAATAATACTAGTTTAGAACGTTACTAGTTATAGTTTAGAACATTACTAGTTGTAGTTTAGAACATTACTAGTAGTAGTTTAGAACATGATTCATTTGCTCTTAGAACATTAAAATGAAGATTTCAAAACATAACAAGTAAATATTTGAAATATAGTAGCATATTATTTAAAATATAAATTTTACCATGTCATACCTATTTGTTTGGAATGTGGTATCAAAAGAGAGCATGTCCCCAAAGAGAGCATAATTCTTTCTACAAATTGGATCCGCCCAAAAAGCTCTACAAAGACAATCTTCTTGATCAACCTCATAGTCAAAGAAAAATGCACTCCATAACAACTTCTTCATTTTGAAGTTATCCACAAACATTTGAGCATCTGACCCTTCAATATATGCCTTTAAATCTCTTGAAAAGTTTTTGAAATCTTGTTTAGAAGCCCCTACATTTTCATACCCACCAACATATTCCTTCATCATTCTATAAGTTTTCACGGGACCAATGTTCACCTACATCATAAAAAGAAAAATTTGCAACATGAATATATACATTTATAGAAGATAGATTACACCAAAGAACATTGACATAATTCACACACCTTTGAATTATCAACAATCATCTTCTTGTGTAGAATGTTCATTTTCCTCCCTTCTTTTTGAAATTCATTACAACTTGGAGTGTAAAGAGGATGATTATGAGCCTCTCGAAATATTGTAACAATATAACTTCCACCATTACAATATTTCAAAACCATTTGAGCATTGCAACCAACACGAGTGATCAACCTTCTTCTACTAGTTTTAACTTCCTTAGTTTCATCCTCTTTACTCTTGGAAACATCATTAACCTTTAACTTTCGTTTCTCCTTATAACCGGCTTTATTGCATAGAATATATTGAAAAGCCACAACATTATCTTTTTTCTTTTTGGTAATGGTTGATTTCCTAGTATTAAATCTAGCAACAGCTGCATATGCTTTATAGAAAGCTAAACCCTCATCAATACTAGAAAATTTCATCCCTATAGAAGGTATCAACTCATTGGGGCAACAAGGAATCCACAATCTCGTCCCTCCAGGACTTAACATGGGAACTACTTGAGGAGTACGACACATATTTGCATTCGAAGAAGTTGTTGCTGCAAAGAAACATAGATAATATTTCAGAACATATCTATTTACTATACATATCATATAATTATTAAAATAATAATACCCTTAACGTAAAATGATCTTATATAAGTAATAAAGAAAATGATCTTAAATACTCTGAATGATCATTAAGAAGAATTTTTAAATATGTTCAACTATCATTTATAAGATAACAATTAAATATTAAAACATAACAAATGAAATAAGGAATTTCACCTGATTCAATATCTTCAGTTAAGGTGATATTAGGCTGCATATCATACTCAACCAAAGGTTGGATTATAGGAACTGATTGATCACTATTCACAACTACATCTACAAGCATATGAATTTAAGTTCAGAACACATACAATACATATTTAGAACATAAGCAATCAAAGTTTAGAACATGAGGAACGAAAATTTAGAACATTACAAACTGACATATCAATGAGTGAAAAATAAACCTGATTCAAGAACTGATGAAGAAGATCCAACTTCCATATCTGAAAGAAAACATAATACTAATTAACCTAAAATTGAAGAAGATTATCATGTTGATCCACATTTCGTAATCATAGCCATCTTTTCACACAAAAGGAGAGTACTTAAATATTAAATTTTGATGTAATTATGTCATCTAGATAATAACAGCAGCACAAGAAAACTCTTTAAACTACCAGTACAGTCTCATAAGTGATGAAATCTACTACAAGTCATGGGATTTCCTTTATACATCTCTAATCGGCCGTGGTGAATCTAGCTATTGCTAATCTAGTACATCTCATAATTAGTAGCTCTCTTCCCTACATATTGCACCCATTAACCAAGGTAATGATGCTAGATACGCTATGGCTTGGATTTTTGTGCAAACTTTTAAGGTACTTCTAACAAAGCTATTGTAGAACTTTAAAAGCCTAGTATCATATATTTTGTCTGATTCCCATATACCTCTAAAGATCTGTACAAGAGCATATCTTTCTTTGCCATTTCATCTCTTAGTTTAAGTGAGGATCTCTGGTGTTTTATTCTAATAAAGCTATTTATTCATGAATTGAAGAAATAATAGAACTCCTGTAAATGTTTTTTCCTATGCATTTGTGCAAAGATTGGCTCCTGGTTCAGCTTTGCCTCATGTGAGGACTGCGGAGCCTTTAATTATGGAAACTGTATATTGAACACTAGACTGAAACACTGCGGACTCCTGGATTCGATGGTCTTGTCTTTAAGTATGGCGTCGTGAGGTCCAAGGAAAGGGAACTAAACATTTTTTTTCCCAATCATAAAATCCTAGTTCTAAACCAAAATTAATCAATTTCTATGTATAATTGATCTAAAGCACTACAAGTTGGTGAATTCCGATTGCATCAAACTCCAGAAATGCAAGATTTATTCGAATATTCATAATTGCTACAAAATTATAGGGTTTACAGAAAGATTAACAAAAAAAAAGGTGAAATTTTGCGTAAAAAAATTCTACAATTATACTGTTTTACCAAAAAATACGAGCAATTGAAATGCTGAAAAGTTAGGGTTTCAATAGAGTGTAAGATACCTTTGAGCGATGATTGAGGAACGGCAGCATGGACGACGATACAGAGGAGAGAGAAAGAGAGGCTGTGCAAAGTTTTAGAGAGAGAAAAAAGTAGCGTGAAAGTGGTGGGGAAGAAGGGGGGTAAGGGTTAACCTAAATTACGAAAATGCCATTACTCATAATTGTATTTAGAATGGTTAGATTAGATTAGATCCAAAGGTCCAGACTTGTTCTCACATAAAAAAGTGTTCTCACATAGAGGATGTGTTCTCACAAGAGCCCTCCCCTACATATACATATATATATATATACATATATATATATTTGCATATATTCTTCATGTTTGCTTACATTCAAGATTTACGTGTTTTTGCTTTTGTATTGAATTATTGATTGATCCATACTTTAATTAGGGTTTCTCAAATATTTCATGCAACGTGTATATTATTGTTTGCAAACTACGAAGTCAACTTTTACCTATATGATTTAGAGTGACTAAGAGTGTGTTCTTCTCAACTTATTTTTCTTGAACTTACATTATTTAGTCTCGACTTTTCCTAACTTTTTTGAACTTTTGTTATTAGCTTTTCTTAATTTTTGTTAACTTTTTAAAAAAATTCTCTGATAGTTCTACTATTTAGGGTTTTCGTGGAGAATAGGGTTTTTGTTTTCTTGATAGTTTTACGAGGTTCTACAATCTTTGGAAAATTTCGATTAAATTTGTGTCTGAGTATCTTAATTGTGGAATCTTAAACTTTAGTTGTAATGATGAATTGACTGGAAAATTGTTGCTTAGCTTGTCCAATGGGGAAGCGTAAGTCCAGGCAAAAGCCGGTATCAAAGAAGAAGATCAAACTTGACACTGAATTTCCTTGCCCTTTCTGCAGACATGGAAGTGCTGTTGAGTGTAATATGTAAGTGTTGACGTAATTTCTTGCACTTTATTGGTTATATTTCATCTAAGATGATTTTGTTCAACATGGATATATATGCTCTTGCTATATGGAATTTTATTGTTTTCAGAAATTGGTTTTGCCCATGATTAATTTTCTTTTTAAGATGTATAACAGACGGAACCTTTATCTATAGGTTTATAAGCTTAGTCAATATTTTTACTCATACGATATAAGGGTTTGATGAACTTATAATCTGTTTGTTCTCATACTAATGATTTTAATCTTAATCATAAACTGGCAACAAAAAATTGAAAACTACTTTTCTAGTATTCATGTTTTTGGTTTATTTTTAACAAAGCACATATTAAAAAGAACAGACGATAACATTAAGACCTTTTTTTTTATAGCTTTAAGCTCGTCAATGCATTTAATTTTCATAAATTGGAAGCTATCAAGCTAATTGTTAAAAAATGCGCCTGTCATCTTGTTTGTAGAAATTTGAGTTCTTACCTTTATTTATGTCGATTTTCGCCTAAACGACGTGAATAGATGCGGGACGACAACAACCAGACTTATATGATGTATGCTATGCAAATAAGAGGAGAGTGAAAAAGAGAAGTGACACGAAGAAGTGTTGACGCGGAAAAACCCCAATGAAGGTGGGTAAAAAACCGCGGGTAGATGTGAGTCTACCAATCCACTATATGCAATCGTCCCTTGGAATGAGCGACGATCAGTACAACCTAATGAATTTGATTCTAAGTACAATGATTCGACTGCAGTAAGAAATGAAATAACTGTATGAAATGCCAAGTATTTTGTGAACAAGAGTAAATTGTAAGTATTTGAGTGGTAATCGTATGAGTTGGAATGAATTTTGCTTTAGCTCTCCAATCCTTTAATAATGCTTTTCCTTGCTCAACGTGCATCCCTAAAGATAGGAAGTAGTTAGCTAGAATCTTGTCACCTCCTTATGCTATTTTGGCGTAGTATTTAAACGCTTCATTGACTCACTCAACCGACTGGAATATTCCTTGACTCTGTCCTCCTTATTCTTAGACAATCAGTTACTCTTTAACCAAGTCTATGCATCACATTTCCATCGTCAACGTCAGCGTCATAGATTTACAATGTCAACGTCGATCTGCAAAAATCAGCCATAACAGTTTGCCCCCAATTATTGCAATGAGGATTACGCTAGAGTCATAAAACAATTGGAACACAGTCGTTTAATCTGCTCAGAGTACAAAAAGATAACTTTTCTGCAAAAGATAACCAAGAGTCATATGCCACAAGATAAGAGATAACAAATATCTGCAATTAATTCAAAATATATCCGTTTGTGTAGTAAAAACAGGGGTATAAAAAGCCGTGCCAATTAAACCAAAATCACACGCAAGAGTTTCTCTCTCTAAAAGAAACCCCTGAACTTCCGCCTCATCGTTCTAGAGCTTTCCGGGGAACTTCGCCTGAATTACTCCATCAACCAGGTAAACTTTGTTACTTTAATCTTCAATTTGCTCAAAATTTTTTTGTTTTTCTTCGAATCCATGGCTCCAAGTAGACGTAGCATTAGAAATTACATCAAGAATCATGAGAAAAATAAGTCGAAAGAAAAAGTCGAAGAGAAAAACGAAATTAATGATGAGCAATCAACTATGTCGGAAGACGACTTAATGAAATTCTTAGACTTAGGAAATTTACCGACTGACACAATCTTGAGAAACGCCGAATCCCACAAACGCCCTGCGGATTGCCCTCCTGGCTGGGTGGTTCTTTACGAATACCCCTTTAAAATAGGTCTTAAGTTACCTTTTCCGGCCATAGCTAGGGAACTCCTGCAAGCTTTCCAAATTAGCTCTGGTCAAGTGATGCCCCAAGTCTGGAGAGTCCTTAGCGTTGTTGATCGGGTTACATCCAACTGAGATGTACCTTTCACTCTTCAAGATCTACTGTATTGCTACGAAATTAGGGTTAAAGGAAAGAATAGAATAGCTTTGCATGTCAGGGCGAGAAGAAACGCACTAGTTGAAGGGGTTCCGTCGAATGACAGAGGATGGAAGGGTCGCTATATCTTTGTGAAAAAATCGTCTCTTGGTGAATTAGGGAAATTCTTGATCGGAGGCTGGAACAAGGAAGGTTCGTGAATTTTACTTACGATTTTCTTAACGTCACGTCGTTAACACTATTCTTACGTCACTTTTTTCGCAGGTCTGGACCCGAAACTGTCTGTTCATAGAGAGGAGTCGGAGCAAAAGTGCACTAAATTCTTGGAGTACAGCATAGAGAATCGGTCGTTCAAGAAAATATCAAGCGTCGATCAAGGCAGCTGCTCTTCAATGGCTTCTGGTAAGCGTCTGCCACCTCTATGTCGTCGTATAATGCTTCTATAGGTGACTGCTAATGTGCCATAATCCTTTATGACAGAATCTTCACAGTCTCGGCAGAGGGGCTCTCTGGATGGTCAAGCTCTTACTGACCTTTTGAAGAAAAGAAAGAGGGAGACAGATCGTTCCGCTACGTTGTCTACCACGTCATCTGGCAAACGTCTTCCGCATGACATCGTTAACGTCGAAGATGATGACGCTGCTGTACCACAAAAAGTTCGTAAGCCTGAATTCCCTGCTCCTCCTGACAATGAAGGACCCTCGTACTCTGTGTCTTTTCCTAACGATTTCATGTCATCGAATAAGTCGTTCTGGCCTGAAGCGGAGAAACTTCTCATTCCTGGAGCTAAGGACCGCCTGCGGGACCGTCCTATGCTGGGTCTAATGTCAGATGGTCTGGAGATGATTTTCCAGGTATGAACATGACCTATGTCATTGCAACAATTGTATTGTACAATTGTACATCCGCAACAGTCGTTTGATTTTAATCTTTTGACTTGCCAGGCGTCGCAGCACTTCCTGATGGTCAAGAAGGAGATGTCGAGTCTCTATCGGAGTCACCAAGTGATGAAGGCAAGGCTAGAGAAGAACGAAGCAGCGATGAAGGACAAAGACGCGGAGATAAAGAAGATTAATCTTGAAAAGCTGGAGATGAATGAAGTTTTGAAGAAGAACGAAGAAGAATTAGAAAGTTTAAGGAAGCAGTTTTCGGACGTCGAGGAGGCGTCGAAGGTCGAGATCGAGGCATTGCAAGCACAAGTCGCAGCGCAGAAGAATGAGATGGACTTGATAGAAGCTGAGGTGACTACTACAGTTAGAGCCAAACTCATGTACCAATACATGATGAAGCGTACTGCATCATGGGATCCTCAAAAAGAAATTGATTTGTACCTCAAATGGGTAGGCTCAATGAAGGACTTAGCTGATCCAACTGATTTGAACTTGGCAACAGCGGAATCTTCTGCAAACGTCGTCAATCAGGAGGATGACATTTTTGTTACCAGCGCTGCGTTAATGGCGTCTGACTTACCTTTAGACGACAATTTAGAGAAGGACGTCGCACCTGAAGCTCATACGTCGGAGAAGTCTGTTGGTGGTAGCGTGGCTGGCGAACCTGTCGTGTAGCCAATTAATGTTTTAATCTTTGCCATTATGTTCTTAAGACAGTCGAAAGTTTCGTAGTTTTAGAGACAGTTTGTTCTTTTGGGTCGTTCGTGGGAACGACCATTACTGATGTACTTTTTGGACCATTCGTGGGAATGGTCATAACATTTGCTTTCGTTTGATCGTTTGTATGAACTGTGTTTGCTAAGATTTTCTGCTGTATGTCTGGCGTCTAAATGCGATGGTCAGGCGCTTTGAAAGCCTTCCTCTGTCGTATAAATTAGACTTAGCTGAGAGAAAAATCAGATGTGCACAAAATTCGTATACTTACTTGTGGCAAACAGATTGAATGCATACAATACTTGAGTCTTATGACGTTTGTGACGACGCAGAATGTCATAGTGGCTTTATTGGCATCGCCTGGAATGCTTTGTCGTTCCAATGGACTTTTTATTCAGACAATAACTATCGGTCGCTCTGTATGAATCGTCACGACTTTATTGAAAACTTAAGAAAAATCCTGAAAAACGAAACACGCGGTAATAGTCCGTCGTTGATGTTTCAACGACTATACAATGACATGTGTATCACTTATTGAATGCAAAATGGAAACAAAAAAGAAAAATGCTACTCAACACTTAGCTAGAAGAAATATCTTTTGAGATGGATAGCGTTCCAACTACGTGGTAGCATAATGCCGTCGCGCGGAATTAGTTGATAGGCGCTGTTGCCAACGACCTTGCTAATTTGATAAGGACCTTCCCATTTTGGGCCTAGCTTACCCGCGTTGGGCTCTTGTGTGTTATGGAAGACCTTCCTTAACACCCAATCACCTTCAACAAATGACTTGACTTGAACGTTTTTGCTGAAACTCTTTGCGATGATCTGTTGTTGGGCCGCCATGCGTACCAGTGCTGCGTCACGCAGCTCTTCTATGGTATCTAAGTCGTTGACCAGCTCATCATGGCTTTGTTGCTCCGTTGCTATACCATACCTGGCAGTTGGAATACTTACCTCAGCTGGTAAGACTGCTTCGCAGCCGTAAACCAGTGAAAAGGGTGTTTGTCCAGTCGCAGTGCGTGGCGTCGTTCGATTTGCCCACAAGATAGCTGGTAGCGCTTCTGCCCATTTGCCTTTTTTGGCGGTGAGACGCTTCTTCAATGTATCAATAACAGTCTTGTTGCTAGACTCAGCTTGTCCATTGGCTTGAGGATATCTGGGCGTCGATGTCAGCAACGTGATATTTCACTCGTCGCAAAAGTGCTTTGTTTTATCGCTGATAAATTGCGACCCATTATCGCATCTAATTTCTGACGGGACACCAAACCTGCAAATAATGTTAGTATGTATAAAAGAGATTACCTCCTTATCGCGTACTTGTTGGAAGGAATCTGCTTCTATCCACTTAGAAAAATAATATGTTAGTGCTAACATAAAGACCTTCTGTCCTAGGCCTGGAGGTAGTTTACCAACTATGTCCATTCCCCATTTCATAAAAGGCCAAGGAGTTAAAGGTGGATGTAGAATTTCACAAGGTTTATACGTCATACCTGCGTGTCGCTGACAACTATCACATTTGGTGACGTACCTGATTGCGTCTTGTTTCATCGTTGGTCAATAATAGCCCATTCTTAATGCTCTATTGGATAGGCTGCGTCCTCCAGAATGGTTTCCACACGTTCCCTCGTGCAGATCTTGCAACACTTGCCCCCATTGGTCTTTTTCCAGGCAACGCAGATACGACCCAGTGACGGATATCTTAAATAGCACTCCTTGAATGATGACATATCTGGACGCTTTAAAGCGAATTCGTCGTGCTTCTGCTTTGTCTTCTGGGAGTATATCGTTAGTTAAATAATCGTAAAAACGTTTTGTCCAACTAACATTTACCTCATCGTTTGCGGGGGTGTTATCATTGGTCTCATTGACGTTGTCGTTTATCGTCTCGACGTCATCTTCTGACGAGACATCATCGTTGTTTATTTAATCGCCGCTTCTGACAGCTGTAACGACGTCCGCAACGTCTTTGCCTTTGTCTATCGCTGGCGTTGTGATATGGATGATAGGGACGGAAGTGAATGATAAGTCTCTCAGGGACGATCCCAAGTTGGCCAATGCATCGGCTTGCGTGTTCTGGTCTCTTGGTATCTGCATAATGTCAAAAGGGTTAAACATTTTACTTTTACCTTGTGCTACTTCCAAGTAAAGCGCCATTTTGGAATCCTTAGCGGCGAATTCTACTTTGATCTGACTGACTATTAGCAATGAATCGCTGTAGATCTTTAACGCTTTTGCCCCCAAGTCGCTTGCGAGAGTCGTTCCTGCGATTAATGCTTCGTATTCAGCTTCATTATTGGTCGTTTTGAATTCGCAACATATGGCTTGCACTATCTTGTCCCCTTGTGGCGACTTTAGGACAACACCAAGACCTGCACCACGAAAGTTAGAAGATCCGTCAACAAATAAAATCCACGCGTCGTGATTGACATGATTGATTCAGGAAACTTCGTCTTCTGCGATCTTCTCCAGCTCTGGACTAAAGTCAGCCACAAAGTCTGCCAGGGCTTGCGACTTGATTGCCGTTCTTGGCAAGTACTTGATATCGTAACCACTGATCGCAATGGCCCATTTTCCCATGTGACCTGTCAATTCCGGTCTACGCAAAACACTTTTTATAGGATAGTTAGTCATAACAACGACAGTATGAGTTTCGAAGTAATGTCGTAGCTTTTTAACAGCAGTGACTAAGGCTAGCACAAGTTTTTCCAAAGAAGAATACCTGCTTTCTGTATCAAACAAAGACTTACTGACGTAGTAGATGGGAAGCTGCTGGCTTTCCGCTTCTCGCGTCAAAACGGCGCTGACTGAGATGTTGCTGACGGCGAGGCACAACTGGAGCATTTCTCCATCACTGGGTTTGGACAATAGCGGAGGAGAAGCTAGATACTGCTTTAACGCTTGCAGGGCGTCTTCGTGTTTTGGCGTCCAGTCGAATCCTTTATTTTTGCGCAGCACGTCGTAGAACAGGTGGCATTTTTCGGATGACCTGGATATGAAACGATTAAGAGCAGCGACACGTCCAGTTAATTTTTGTACCTCTTTGACGTTTCTGGGGGATTGGATGTTGATCAACGCTTTTATCTGGTCGGGGCTTGCTTCGATTCCTCGTTGTGTCACGACGTAGCCTAAGAATTTCCCTGCAGCGACTCCAAACGTACATTTAGTGGGGTTGAGTTTTATACCGTACTTGCGTACGACGTCGAAGGTTTCTGAGAGGTGTCGGATGTGGTCGTTTGCTTGCTTGGATTTCACCAACATATCGTCGATGTAAACTTCTATGGTGTCGCCTAGTTGATCTTTGAACATGTGGTGGAATAGACGTTGATACGTCGCACCTGCATTTTTTAGTCTGAAAGGCATAACTTTATAGCAATAAATACCTTTGTTGGTGATGAACGCTGTCTTTTCCTGATCGTCGAGATGCATGAGGATTTGATTTAACCAGAGTATGCGTCCATGAACGTCAAGAGCTCGTGCCCTGCCGTCGCGTCAACCATTGCATCGATATGGGGAAGAGGGAATGGATCTTTGGGACAGGCCTTATTAAGGTCTGTGAAGTCGATGTAGACTCTCCACTTGCCATTCTTTTTGCTGACAACAACAACGTTAGCCAACCAGTCAGGATATTTAACTTCGCGTACCTTACCTGTATCAATCAATTTATGTACTTCGTCGTTTATAATTTGATTGCGTTCGGGGGCGAATTTACGTCGTTTCTGCTTGACTGGCTTATGCTCTGGGTCGACGTTCAGCTTGTGGGTGATTACGTCTGGGCTTATACCTGTCATATCTTCGTGTGACCAAGCAAAACAATCCTGGTTAGCTTGTAGGAAATCAATTACCTGGTTGCGCAATTCTAGTGACAAGGTCGCTCCAATGCGAACGACGCGATCAGGGAAAGCTGGATCTAGCGCCACTTCATATACATTCTGCTCATCGGGTGCGTCGGGCGCTGATCCGGTTGCTAATTGCTAGATGGACGTCTTGGCGGGCTTTAGCGACGATTTGTAGTACTCGCGGGCAGCCATCTGTTCACCTTTAATCTCCTGAACGCCCCATTTGGTTGGGAATTTGAGCGTCTGATGGTATGTTGATGGGACTGCTTTCATTTTGTGGATCCAAGGTGTTCACAGGATGACATTGTAGGCAGAGGGACAGTCTACGACGTTAAACCTTGTTGGTAAGTTGACTCCTTTGGTGAAAGTGGGCAATGTGATCTCACCGACGGTCTGTTGTGCCTCTCCGCTGAAACCAACTAAGACAGTAGACTTTTTAGTTATATCCCTATCACAAAGACCCATACCTTCGAGAGCGTTATTGAAGATGATGTTGGCTGAACTTTCGCCATCGACCAGCAGTCGTCGCATTAGGCAATTGCTGACGGTTAGAGAGATGACCAATCCGTCGTGGTGCTCTTCATCGCACACGTCGTCGTCGTCGTCGTCGAAAGTAATCGACATTGCTTCTAATTTGCATTCATCGTCTGGCCTGCAAGATTTAGGAACGGTGGACGAGGGGGATCCCTCTCTAGCTAGCCTTTTGGCTGCTGAATATGTTAGTCCGCAAACGTCCGAACCACCAAAAATTACATTAATTACCTTGACATGAGCAGGAGATGCAGGCGGATTTGATTTAGAAGGGTTTTTATCGAAGGATGCCTTGCCCTTATCACTGAGAAGGTCTTGGAGATGTCCTTTGTTTAGCATGAACGCAACTTCTCGCAGGAGCGCAATGCACTCTTCCGTCTTGTGATCATGGTCGTGATGGAACTGACACCATTTGGTTTGATCCTTTTGAGCGTCTGGGAGATCACTCGTTCTTGGTCAACGGACAGGGGCTCCGATCTTTGTTAATGCGTTGACAACACCTCCGACGTCGACGGAGAATCCATAGGATCGTATGTCGGGGTACGACGGCTGTTCTGCTCTGATCTCATTACCTGCATTTTCAATTACATCGTTAACACTGTGTACCTGGTTAGGACGACTATAGGGATGACTCCGCCAATTGCTCTTTTTTGGGATGAAGGCTTTGCGATCGCTCGCGCTCTCCGACACATGGCGAGTAGAGATAGTGTTGAGGATGGCATCGTCTTCTTCTAGACGCATCTGAGCCAGCGCTCTTGATTTTACCTCTTCGAACGTGGAACAAGGATATTTCGTCAGACGATTGTACAGTTTGGACCGGAGGATGAGACCTTTCTTGAAACATTCAATAGCGATCTTAGTGTCAAGGTCTTTAATGCTAATCATCTCTTTATTAAAGCGATTATAGTAATCGCGGACATATTCGTTTGGCCCCTGGATAATGCCATAGAGGTCACTCGTCTGTTTCTCTAGACTACGACTGCCTTCAAATTTATCATAAAATTTATTGACTAAAGTAGAGAAATTGACGATGCTGCCAGGTTTAAGGGATCCGAGCCACTTGAGAGTTGGCCCAGTCAAGGTAGCCCCGAAGGATTTGCACATGCACGCTTCAACGAGATGCCACGGGATGGATGCTTGCCACATCCTTTGCTTGTATTGAGCGACGTGCTCAGTAGGGTCGGTTGATCCATCATATGTGGTAGCCAAGGCAGGTAGATTGAGCTTCTTTGGCAGCGACGCTTTGGAAATCTTTTCGACGAACGAAGATGTTGCATATCCGTCCCGGTGCTCGACGACGTTGGGCGTGGGCGCTCCAGGGAGTTGAGACATGAGTTTCATCAGGCGTCGATTCTGCTTCTCGATCAGGATCATCCGCTTTGCCATGGGATCTTCATCTTCATTTAGGGGATTCTTCTCAGGGGAGCCTCCGTCTTGATCGTTCAGGGGGCTTCCATCAAGGAAACCTTCATCATCTTCTGACTCTGTGGTTTCAGAATCAGTGAAAGGATGCATGACGGGAACGCCGTCTGCACTGAAGCGACGTCGGGTCTTAGACGCTTTCGTCGAGGCCAATTCTTCTTGCAATTTTTGGATCTTTTCTTGCGACGACGAAAAATTAGAAGACAGTTGCTCATTAGCCTTTTTCATTTCGGCCATTTCTGCCTTCATTTGGTCATAGAGCTTTTGCAGTTCATCATTGCTCATTGATGCGGCCATTCTGAGAGAATTGGAAAGAAGTTATTGATCTGGATGTGGCCCCACGGTGGGCGCCAAATTGTTTATGTCGATTTTCGCCTAAACGACGTGAATAGATGCGAGACGACAACAACCAGACTTATATGATGTATGCTATGCAAATAAGAGGAGAGTGAAAAAGAGAAGTGACACGAAGAATTGTTGACGCGGAAAAACCCCCAATGAAGGTGGGTAAAAAACTGCGGGTAGATGTGAGTCTACCAATCCACTATATGCAATCGTCCCTTGGAATGAGCGACGATCAGTACAACCTAATGAATTTGATTCTAAGTACAATGATTCGACTGCAGTAAGAAATGAAATAACTGTATGAAATGCCAAGTATTTTGTGAACAAGAGTAAACTGTAAGTATTTGAGTGGTAATCGTATGAGTTGTAATGAATTTTGCTTTAGCTCTCCAATCCTTTTATACTGCTTTTCCTTGCTCAACGTGCATCCCCAAATATAGGAAGTAGTTAGCTAGAATCTTGTCACCTCCTTCTGCTATTTTGGCGTAGTATTTAAACGCTTCATTGACTCACTCAACCGACTGGAATATTCCTTGACTCTGTCCTCCTTATTCTTAGACAATCAGTTACTCTTTGACCAAGTCTATGCGTCACTTTCCATCGTCAACGTCATTGTCATAGATTTACAATGTCAACGTCAATCTGCAAAAATCAGCCATAACAACATTTTCGATATTTCTTTGTTAAATTCAGCTGCAGTATTGTTTCTATGTTTGAATTTTGCAATTTCGCATATTTTCTAATTAGTTGGTTTTGTTGTCTTATTTAAATGGTAATTTTAAGTAGCGTGTTCAAATATTGCAGTGATATGAAGATTTTGGTGGGTGAGGCTGCGTGCCGAATTTGCTTGGCGAGCTATCGCACTACAATAACAGGTAATGTACTATTAGTTGTGAAAATCTATGTTAACCAAAATAAAAAATCTTAACTTATCCTTAATATACTTATCCTTCTATATTAAGTTATTAATCCGTTCTTTTATCAGTATTATTTGGATAAAGTTGTACATATGTCAAATGATTTCCAATTTTGGCATATAAAATTGGCATAATGACTAGGACCAATTGAGCCGTGCAAACAAGGTAGTTTAGATAGATTATAGTTCGAGACTTAATTAAGTGATTTTTTTTATTTTTTTTTTTAAAGAAGTCCCAAAGGACACTATATTTCATTAATTAAAGCCATACGGCATCTACAATTGACAATTAACGATATTGAAAACAGATTGAACGAAATAAAACAAGAATTAACTGGTGAAGGGTTGAGAATCCAAATACATAGATATAACAATTCAACATATTCTCGTTTTGTTGTCTCATACAACTTTTTGAGTGGATCCGTCGTCGCTTCATAATTTTGTGGGGAAGAAAATTCTTGTGTTGATTTCGTAATCCGAATCCGATCAATAAACATCAATCGTAGCCCTGCATAACTGGAGACCCTATTAAACGCAAATAAAACCTTTTCTTTCGAAGGAGATCGAAAAAACCTTGTCTTTCGAAGGAAAATAACCCTTTCTTTCGAGGGAGACATTATTATAACCTAAGAAATAAAAAAAACTTAAAAGAAACAAAGATTTGGGGCTTTCCACCGGTAAGATCCGTTGGAAGCCCCTTCAAAATTGACAATGGAGGCTAGGGTTTAGGAGAGAAGAGAGGAAGAGGAGGCTCAGATAATTAAGTGATTATTTTCAATCTTAGGGTCTATTCTTGTAGGATTGTCTCACATTCGAGTAAATCGCCAACGACATATTCATTATGATATGTCAATATGGGTATTCACCCCAGGTTAATAATGGGTTTGAAACAAATTTAGGTGAATAATTTTGGATACTGTTCTTAATTGAGTGTCGAAATTCAAAACGTGTGATAGGTAGAGGTTAGTGTTACCAGAATCTTGTTGGGTCATTTCAGCAACAAACGTTTTTCAAATGCAAATATATTTTGGCTTTAACTAGGCGACATCTCTATCTATCCTTATGTATGGGGAAAGCTAATAAAGTGTCATCTAGCAATTGAGAAATAGCAACACACAAAGTTTTAGATAAAAAAATTATTAAAAAGTCTTTAGGAAACCGAAAGCTCTTATTGTCAAATTTGCCTATCATTTCATTTAAGTGTAACTTTTCATATTTTCAGTTTGATATTAAAAATACAAAAAATGATCTTAAGCTCAAATCAACCAAAGGCGTGGTTATTTAATTGAACTGTTGGACATACACTAACTAGGTTACATTAGCTTCCTTTTGAAAGAGCATGTCTATCATAAAACCAAGCGTGCTTTAAAAATTATACCGAGCCATGAAAGAATAGTTAATTGCAATATGACTACTACTAGATTACTAACTGTTGTGTACCTTTCACTTGTTTTGCAGCATTAACGGAGCCTATAGACATGTAAGTCAGATTATATTTGTGCATAATTTGTGCTTTACAAAATTGCATGATTATTAGCTAGCTAAACCTTTTTCATATGTTGTTGGTATTTGCAGTTATAGTGAATGGATTGATGAATGTGACCGTGTCAATTTCACTGCGGAATAAGGATAAAGATGGTGTAACTAGCTTAACGTTTCAGTCTGTGTCGCACGCATTTGGTGGATTTGGGCCTAAACTATTATTTGTGTATGTAAATTTGATACTTATTTAGTGTAATTACCATAAACCTTCGCTAGTCCCATTTCATATCTGTGGTATGATACCTCTAAAGGCCATTTTTGTATCTTTGGCAAATTTTCACGCCCAATTTTTCATTTGTTTAGAATATTCTCTCTATTTTTCCTATCTTTTTGCTTTTTAAATCATTTGTTTCGCTAGTTAATTTTTTTTGTCTCGATATTTCACGCTTCCCAATATCAACACAACCATCTTCATAATTCATGCAATTGGACTTGAGATCTAGTTAGCTTGTTAAGAATTTTGCTAAGACTCATTTCGAGAGAGGAGGAGAACTATTGTTGTGTAATACTTCTATGATCAATCTCTCACCACAATTGTCCACGTAGCATATAATTGTATCATGAAAAACATTTTTTCCCGTAATTCATACCATTTGATTTAAGCTTCTATTATTGAAATTATCACAACACGGAAAAAGCACCTCAAAATATGCTATGCAATATAATGTGATACAGAGAATAAAGGAAGATATGAACTTTGCGCAAAAGAAATTGATTGGATAGCAGGATAGGCTCAGTCAAAGAACATATAATTTGTTGGGCTTCATAGTCCAAATGAATATATGATTCAAAAAATTTGAACATAGTAATTTTAATTTTAAAAAAATACTTAAAATTGTACATTCATGTTCTAGGATTCTTTCCACTTGCTTAGTATCATGTTTTTGTATGATTCTATGTTATTTTCATTGATGAAGTCTAGTCCAAGATTTGAAAGCCTAGATAAATAGGTAATTGTTGTGTCAATGGGAGTTGTTAAGGTTTAGAATATAGGAAAACTCATCAATCTTCTCATTACACTTTAGAGGAATATATATACAACCTAATATCAAGAAACCTTACCGAACTAGATATCCTAACAACTTTACAGATAGGAATATAATACTAGACTCCTAATAAACATAATACTCCAATACTCCCCCTCAAGTTGGAGCATGAATATCACAAATGCCTAACTTGCGGAGTAGAAAACCAAACTGACGCCGTCCCAAAGCTTTAGTCAAGATATCTGCTAATTGATGTCCAGTAGGAACATGGGAGGTAGATAAATTACCAGAAGTCAATTCATCTAGAACAAAATGACAATCTACCTCAATATGCTTCGTACGATCATGAAGAACTGGATTCTTTGGAATATGAATAGCAGATTGACTATATGAATACAATCGCATAGGCTTAGGATGCAAAATACCAAGAAAAGACAACAAATACTTCAACCACTTTAACTCACAAGTAGTAACAGCCATAGCCCTATACTCAGCCTCTGCAGATGAAAGAGCTACAGTAGGTTGTTTCTTAGTCTTCCATGAGACAAGAGAACGACCCAAAAACACCAAATAACCAGTAACAGAACGCTGAGTCAAAGGACCAGCAGCCCAATCATTATCACAAAATGCAGTAAGTTGCATATTACCCAAAGTACGCAACACAATACCCTGACCAGGACTTCCTTTTAGATAACGCAAAACACGAAGAGCAGCATTCCAATGACAAACCTGTGGGGCAACAAGAAATTGAGATAGAGTATGCACATCATAACTTAACTCAGGATGAGTAACATATAGATAGACCAGGCGTCCAACTAGGCGCCTATATCTGTCAGGATGCGCATATGGCAACCCTTCAGCGGAAGCGAGACGATGATTCAGGTCCATAGGCGTGTCAATGGGTTTACAACCTAACATGCCTGCTTCTGTTAACACATCCAACGCATATTTGCATTGTGACAAAAAAATACCATCCTTGCTCCTAGCAACCTCAATGCCTAAAAAAAAATATACCCAAATCCTTCTAATGAAAACATGAACTCAAATATTTCTTAAAGCAAACAATAACATCACGAGATGAGCCTGCAATAATCAAATCATCAACATAAACAAGAACATGAAGAGCAACATGTCCCTGAAAGTAACTGAACAAGGAATAATCTGCAGGAGACTGGTTAAAACCATAGGACTTCAATGTCTGAGACAACTTTGCAAACTACTGTCGAGGTGCCTGTTTCAAACCATACAATGGTTTTCTTAACCTGCAAACCTTTCCTAAAGGAGCACAATGATACCCAGGAGGAAGTTTCATATAAACTTGGGAAAATTCCTCCCTGAGGTTTGACATAATTCCCAAATTGCCCCTCACATTTGGGGAATTCCTCAGATACCCCTGAACTTTGACTTTGTACTCAAAATACCCTTACTATTAACTGCGCTCTAACGCCGTTAGGGTTTTCTCTCTCCCCCCCCCACATCCTCTGTTGATGAACTTCTAAGCTTTATCTCTCCCCTCACTGCTCTCTCTCCTCCCAATCTTCATTAATTGTTATTTGCAAAATTGATAACCCATAATCTTGCTCGAAATCAAACTCTTCATTAAAACAAAAGATTTTTTTTTTGTTTAAACTATATCAGACTCAATTGAATCTAAACAGGGAGATTAATGGTTGGGCAGCTCTGCCCAGATTCAAGCCAACAACCACGAAGGACTGCCAGCACCTGTCCTCAGCAGCAGCACTCACCAGCATCAACCGCTGCTGGTGGTTGCAAGTAGCAACCACTAGCAGTCGCTGCCAGTGAATGGGCTGAGTCGCAAACAGTAGGTCAAAGCCCAACCATCACAATTCTCCCCGCCCTTCTCCGCCTATCTACGCCACCTAACGTCCAGATTCACCAAATTCCGCCCGCCGTTGTGGCTCCACCGTTGCAAGATATTGTGGGAAGAATTTTTGAATTAATTTGACAAACTTTAATCTGATTCTATTTTGTTAGTTTAGAATTTGATGAATAATCCTTATTAACCACAAAATCTAACTATAATTCAAAATTATTAGTGGCATAATTGTATTCGAAAATTCAAGAAAATAACAATGGAAAATGGTGGGAGGGGAGAGAAAAAGCTTAGAGTTTCATCAATGGAGGATGGTGAGAAGGGTGAGAGAAAAACCCTAACATCGTCAAGGCGCCGTCAATAGTAAGGGTATTTTGAGCACAAAGTCAAAGTTCAGGGGTATCTGAGGAATTCCCCAAATGTGAGGGGCAATTTAAGAATTACGTCAAATCTCAGGGGTACCTCAGGAATTTTCCCAATAAGCTTCTTCATGCAAATCACCATGTAAGAAAGCATTATGAACATCCATCTGATGCAATTCCCAATCAAGAGATACAACTACAGCTAAAAATAAACGTATAGTGCCCATTTTTGCAACAGGAGCAAACGTTTCATTATAATCAACACCTTCTATCTGGCGATTGCCATGAACAACTAATCTACCTTTCAACCTTTCAACCTCACCAGTTGAAGTGTATTTGATACGATACACCCAACCACTACTAATAGCCTTCTTACCTGGAAACTCCAAGTACCACTACGCTCAAGAGCCGCAAGTTCCTCCCCCATAGCCTTGCGCCAACCAGGATGTTTCACAACCTCCTGAAAACTTTGAGGCCCCTTTCCTTTAGTAACAGCTGCCAGAAAAACTCTATATTTGACAGAAAAATTATTATAATCAACATAACAAGCTATATCAAAGGGCGTACCTGAAGAACGAGACGGAGAAGGAGACGCAGTAGAGGGTTTGGAGTCATTATTTTCACACACCACAGTATGAGTCACAAAATAACGGAGCTTATAAGATTGAACTTTAGTGCGATGTCCACGCCTTAACAGTTCACCAGACGACGACGAACTCCCCCTCAAATCAAGAGGCGTGGAGGTGTCACACATAACCTCACCAATACGCACATGAGTCGGAGAAGCATCACCAACAATGCTTCGGGCGGGGAGTGGAGGCGTACCAACATCTCCAATACTCATGCCAGAACCATCAGCACCAAAAGGTGCACCAACATCGCCAATAGGCGCACCACATCAACACCATAATCACCATCATCAAACAAATCATCCGCCTAAAGAGATGGTTGGGAAAAATATAAATCTCATTGCTTTTGTGCCACATCAGAAAGAACAGTAGGATAGTGGAATTAATCCTAAAAAAATGACATCCCTACTCACAAAAAATTCACTCGTTTCAAGATCATAAAGCCACCACCCTTTCTTACCAAAAGGATACCCAAGAAATAAGCAACGACGACATCTAGAATCAAATTTATCCTTCATACGAGAACGATTAAGAGCATAACATAAACAACCAAACACACGAATGGCATCATAAGAAGGTGACACACCAAACAAACATTCATAAGGTGTTTTACCCTTCAATATAGGAGTGGGAGTAATATTTATAAGATGAACGGCTGTAAGGACACACTCCCCCCAAAAGAATTAGGTAACTTAGCCTGAAACCTATGAGCCCGAGCTACATTAAGGATATGACGATGTTTGCGCTCCACCTTACCATTATGTTGGGCAGTATCAACACAAGATGACTGATGAATAATACCTTTCTAGCGAAAGAAAGATGTAAGACTTAAAAACTCCTGTCCATTATCACTCTGAAGCACCTTAATTTTCTTATTAAACTGGGTTTTAACCATTGCATAAAATTCTTGCAACAATTGTTTTGCCTCATATTTGCCAATCATCAAATAAACCCAGGTAGCACGTGAATAATTATCAGCAATAGTAAGGAAATAACGAGCATTCCTAGTAGACACAATACGATTCGGGCCCCAAATATCACAATGAACTAAATCAAAAATCTTTGTAGCTTTATTATTACTTAAAGGAAAACTGTTTCTAGGTTGTTTACCCTTAAAACAAATGTGGCAATCAAGAGAACAACCCTTATTAGAATTTTTACTACTAGCTACACCAGGAAAAGTGGAAATAACTTGCATAGAGGGGTGACCTAAACGATGATGCCATAGTATACCCAAATTCGGAGCCTGAACATTATTTGCTTGCAAACCACGAGCACGAACATGTGTGAAAATATAGACTCCATTAAACCGTATCCGCGCTCCAATCAGGTTCTTCAAAGTGCGGTCCTATATGACACAAAACTTGTCAGTGAAAATAATAAATAATTTATGATGCTCTAAAAGCTGAGAAACAGACAATAAACTGCAAGTAAGAGTAGGAATATAGAGAACATGACATGATCCAACACAAAACCATCCGACAATACAACTTTGCCTTCCTCAGTTGCAGTAGCTTGTTTACCATTAGGCAAACCAATAGGAGATGAGATAGACACTAAATCAGAGAACAACTCCAAATTGCCAGACATATGATTTGATTCACCACTATCAATGATCCAATCACTAGAACAAAACATACCAGAAGAACGTTTTGAAGTTGCAGACACCTTTGAAGACTTCAAAGCAGCAAGCAATTGGTTCCATGGATCATCAGTCAGCTCGGGACATTATCCCGATCACCATCACTTACCGCACCGATACCATCACCCATGGTGTTGTGGGAGACGAACAACAGTAGACAAGTGGCTAAAGGTCAAGAAACAATACAGCCGACAACACCCAACTACTTTAATTAGACCTCGAGTTTGGTGCAGAGGTACGATCTAGAGAAAACCAAACCAGAGAAGATAAAAACACCTACGCACGACAAGAGCCGACAATTCGCAACACAAAGCAGACAACAGGGTTGCACACTCGCATAAAGGGAAGACGATAACAAAATCTGCACACTCCCACAGGCGAGAAATTGAAGAAACGGAACACCACACGCAGCACAAAGCGGACAACACTACTCGCACAAAGCAAACAACAAGGCGGACAACAGAGATAATACGTGGCTTGTGTAGGTTCAAGGTTTGAGTAGTGTGTCAATTCTTAATTGGTGTTGTAATCATCCAATTACAATTATTATTAGCTTTCTTTGTAAAGACAACGCTAGCTATACTGAAGAAATTGGAAACGCCTTGTCAGCTACAAGTTGGGCTCCACACTCGCACAATAGCAAACCAAGGCATAGAAGACAACACATCGTAGCAGCGCAAGGGGAACAGATGGCACAAACAGGAAGCAGACAAAATGAAGAAGAAACAGGCACAAGAGACAAGATAGGAATAGCATGTACAAGAAACAAATATCAGCAGGCCACAAGAGACAAATAACCGACACCAATAGATGAACAAAGGTACAGCACCAAGAAACGAACGAAAAATAAACACACCAATAGATGAAAGTGAACGGGCCAAGAAGATGCCAAAGACACACCAAGAACACCACACCAACAGCGGCGGAAGAATAAGAGACGAACCCCACATAGCACAGGAATGAAACAGCAAAGATCGAGCAAGAACAACAAACAGTCGATCAAAGCATCTAGGATCGGAAAAAAATTAATTCTCTCAAGTTTAGAGTGGATGTGCTACCATGTAAAGGTTTAGAATATAGGAAAACTCATCAATCTTCTCATTAAACTTTAGAGGAATATATATACAACCTAATATTAGGAAACCTTACTGAACTAGATATCCTAACTTTACAGATAGGATTATAATACCATACTCCTAATAAACATAATACTCCAATAGGGGTTGCCAATCAAGGGAGAGCCCAATCCCTGATCAAGTTTTGTCGAACCGACGAGCTATTTCTAGGCAATACATACAACTCTATAAATTTTATCGTACACTCAGGTGTATCGTGACCATGGTACACCTAAGGATATTTTTTTGCCCACAGCTCATTTGCAATCATTCAAATGAGCAAAATGTACTAAAACAATAAGAGTAACAAATGAACAAAAGTTACTCTTGGGCACATGGTACTCTAGATGTATGATGAATGATCTCTTGTGGCTTCAGTAGCCCGTGTAGTCAGGGATAGGGGTGTAAGCGGACTGCGAAAAGTCCAGAGTCCAATCCAGTCCAGTCCAAACTTGTCGGACTGGACTGGATTGCAATTTTTTTGGACTGGACTGGACTCGGACTCAAATTTTCGAGTCCAAATATTTTCGGATTGGATTTGGACTCATCCCTTTGGAGTCCAATAAGTCCAGTCCAGTCCAAATATATATATATATATATATATATATATATATATATATATATATATATATATATATATATATAATGTATATATATTTAATATTTATATATATAATACTTATTGGACTTATATTATGTGACTTATTTTATGGAATGAATATAATGAGCTTAATTTTTCAAATTCCATTATGAGAAAACATTGTGAATCATTGAATCTAAATCGGTGGAAAAAAATAATATAATAATTGGACTTGACCCGACCTGACCGGATTTGGACTCAAAAAAAATTATCTGGACTGACCGGGTGGACCTGGACTTCGAAAATATTTGGATCGGACATGGACTCAATTTTTCGAGTCCAAAAAACTTTGGACTGGATTTGGATTTGGCAAAGTCCAATCCAATCCAATCCAGTTACACCCCTAGTCAGGGAGATGAGATGATAGTAAAACTTTCGCCCTTGGTTACGTGGGTTGATTGTCGTGTCTCTTACTGCAAACTTAACTTCAATGGCACTATTGAAACGAATCCAGCTGCAACATGAAGTATCATAAGAGGTGTTTAAGAAATTCAGTAACACTTAATCCTTTGTCGTTGAAATTTCGACTCTCCACATTGGGATTCGACGAATTCTTCATAAATGTATAAAACACATCCTCGTTGAAAATAGAAGTCTATTTGTTAACAACTCAATCACATGCATTTGGATTGTGCCTCGGAAAATGGATCACATCCTTGCAAACATGCATCCTTCTTCTTAATTCAAAATTTGATTATATTAGAGATATTCGACATGTTTATAGAGAAGAAAATCGTGCAACAGGCCAGTTAGATTATACAATGAGTGATTGACAAAGTATCGTGCAACATGCATTTTTGTGATATTTGGAGCATATAAGGAAGAATTTTGGGTATAGTTTTTTCACCAAATACCCCTGACAAATTTTTTATACACCAGATACCCAAACTTTTTTCAGAATTCACCATATACCCCTGACTTTCTAAAAAAATACATCAGAATGCCCTTAATGACTAATGGCAAAAAACCCTAAGTAAACCTAATTAACCCTAAAAACCCTAACTTAACCCAATTAACCCCAACTCTCTCTCTCCCTAACCCACCCCTAGCCCCCCACCCCCAACCCCATCCCAAGCCCCACCAGCCCCCCAACCCCAGCCCCCACCAGCCTCCCTCCCCAGCCCCCTCCCCGCATCGTGCCTCCTCCCCCTGCAGCCCTCCCACTCTCCCCGATCGGCCCGAAATCCTCGGCAACAGCCAGCCGCATGCCCCCCGCCTCCTCACTCGCTCGACACCGCGTCGGGAGCCGAATCCTTTGCTTCGGAAGGTTTCGCGGCGGGCGTTTAGCCTCGGGGAGGGGGTGCTGGGGAGGAGGTTCTACCGCGGGGAGGGGGCCGTGGGGAGGGGCTGCGTGGGAGATCGAGGGGGAGCTGCGGGGAGGGGGGCCTGGGGGCTGGGTTGGGGGTGGGGGGTTGGTGGGGCTGGTAGGGCTGGGGGTGGGTTAGGGAAAGAGAGAGTTAGGGTTACTTAGGGTTAATTGGGTTAAGTTAGAGTTTTTCGGGTTAATTAGGTTTGATTAGGATTTTTTAGGGTTAATTAGGGTTAATGACTAACGGAGTTAACCGGCGTTAGTCATTAAGGGCATTCTGATGTATTTTTTAGAAAGTCAGGGGTATATGGTGAATTCTGAATAAAGTTGGGGTATCTGGTGAATTAAAAAATTTGTCAGCGGTATTTGGTGAAAAAACCGTTTTGGGTATATTCCAACTAAACAGGAGGATCTTGGGGAAGAAATACCGTACCACCAAGGTTAAATAATTCTCTAACTAATATTGGACATATTTTCTCTTTGCAATTTGTTATTAGTGATGCTCATATAACTCTTGCCTGTTAATGTTAATTTCTCTCTAGAATGGAAAGTGTCAACCTGCAAGTGATTTGAAAAATCAAAGAAAAACAGTGTGATGAGTCTTATTTGGGTCTGATCGTGAAATTTTAAACATTTCTAGTGTTTTTGATAATGTTAATTTCTCTCATGTTTTCAGGGAGGCTAATGAAGCGGCTCATATAATGACTCTTCTTAGTGCGCTAAATTACTCTACTAGAGTATGGATGGGAGAATGTCCATTGGATATTTAAGATGTAATTGCAGCAGATTATTGATTAGCCATTAATAATATGTGATTGTCGTTGACTTTTCTAATTAATCAGCATCAGTATAAGTAATCAAGCGCATAGAAGTAGACATATATAAATGTAATCCATGATCAATGGTATCCTGAATATAGCAGAGGATGCGCTTTAAAGCGTCGTAGTGAGACTACCTAGGGTCATGCATAAATAGACAAACTTGTTGTACCGCATAAGCAATATCAGGGCGAGTGAAAGTGAGTACCTGAAGAGCACCTGCTAGGCTGCGATACTTAGTAGGATCCTGGAACTAAGGACCAGAATCAGCACTAAGTTTAGACTTAGTGTCCACATGAGTAGCAGCAGGTTTACAATTGCTCATGCCTGCGCGTTCTAATATTTCATGTGCATATTTCTGCTGAGAGAAAAGCATATAAGATGGAGTTCTGGTGACAGCAATACTCAAAAAATAACTCAATGGTACCAAATCTGACATTGGAAACTCAGTTTTTAACTGAGAAATAAGTCTCTCTCGTAACCCTTCTGAAGAGGTGGTTAAAATAATATCATCAACATAAAGCAATAAATAAGCTGTGTCAGACCCCACTATTGGTGAACAAAGAGGAGTTACTCTTGGTGATAAAAAAAACCCATGTGAAGTAAGAAATTAGCAAATCATTGATACCATGCCCGAAGAGCCTGTTTTAACCCATATAACGGTTTTCGTAATTTGCAGACATAATGAGGGGCCCCGTGTAGGCGTGTTTTTATTTCGCCTACGCGGTGTGAGTGCGTATTTGATTTGACTACCCCATTGTATAGGTTTTATTGAAAATTGTTTTGAAGTCGCCAACAATTCTTTAAAGGAAGAATCATAAACTTAATTGGATTTTGGGAAACCGTAGGGACAAATTAGGGACTTATCCAATGTAGATTTCTCCGTCTAGACTCCATAGATGGTCAAAATGAACCAAAGATTGAGTTCGGGGGTGAGGGTACGAACACGGTCATATGAACCATGTTGGCCATTGTTGGCCTCTACTTAATACGATTCATGTTAGTGTTTATGCAAAAGAATAACTAAATAATGTTTTCAACACCCTAAAAATAATTTAGTCTAGGTTGGTTCAGGAAACACATAAAAGACTATTTTTAGTGACAAGTTATTATGCAATCGTATTACAAGGTTCCTAGCAGGTTATCCAATTTATCTGAATTAGTTAGAACAATTCTTTAGGTCTTGATTAGCAAAAATAACATGTGGGTGATAAAAGCAATAAAGCAGGACAATCATATAATATGTGTAAAATAATCAGGCAAGCATATAATATACATAGATATGAATAATAATGACATGAATATAAAATAATGTATAGAAAAGGGATTAGAATATACAGTAGAACGATTATTAAATAAAGATCTACATCATGAAATAAATTATTAGTAACTTCAAGGCAGTAAATATAATAGAATTATTCAAGGATCCTCAAGAATTATACCTATGCGGCTTAGGTTGAAGAGCGCAACGATCTTTTGGCGGAGCAATCGTGGAACCAGGAACGTAGTATGATCAGAAACTGGAAATTGATTTGATGTATTGAAAGTGTTTAAGTGTTTGGAGGTTCGTAATAGGATTCGTAAGTATTCGGAAGTATATTTGTGTTCATAAAATGATAATGAAAAGACGTCCGTAATTCGGGAAATCACAAGTATTTATAGGAAAAAGGAGCGTGTGCCTCACGCGCCAACATGCGCCTGGCGCAGGCCTACGTGTCAGGCGCACATTCACGCGTCAGGCGCACATTGGTGTGCCTGACACGGCCAGCCAATCAAGTTCGTACACGTGTATATGCGTATTTAAAAAGATAATAAAAACTTGCGTCTCACACAGGGTCTGCGTCAGGCGCAGGACTCTGTGTGAGTCACAATCCACGTGTCAGGCACTCATTGGTGCGCCTGACACGTTCTGGCCAATGTGCTGGACGCACGTGGCGCGCTGAGCGAGGCCGCCGTGTCCGGCGCATATTTCAGCATATTCCAATTTTTTATTAAACGCGTCTTTTGAAGATAATTTTCTATCCCTAAAATCCGGAGATTGAATTTCACGGAATAAAAATCTGATTTGTATTTAAAATATTTATCAAAGATAATAAAATATTTTTAGAAAATATTTATTAAAATAATAAATATTTAATTTGGCTCTTAAATGGACTTAAAATATTTTATGGGCTTCAAATACAATTAATCATCATGAACAATTAATTGGGCTTTAGAATATCATTTCAAAACACAATTTTGGATTAGTTATTCGGATTGCTCTTCCATTGGGTCGCGGCATGTTTCATCATTGGATCCTTAAATGGGGAGACACGATTATGTGTCTATACCCCGCGATCAACAAACCTTGGAGGTTGATGCATATATATCGTTTCCTTGAAATCACCATGAAGAAAAGCATCTTTTACATCGAGTTGATGAATGGACCATTTACGTGCCATCGCTATACTGAAAATTGTGCGAATAATTTGAGCTTTAACAACAAGACTAAATGTTTCATCACAATCAACACCAGCTTCCTGTGACCTGCCATCAGACAAGCCAAGCTTTGTGCCTTTCAAGCTCACTATTGGATTTTTCTTTATGTCGAAAAAGTCACATGCAATGAACAATATTCATCCCCATAGGTCTAAGTACCAACTCCCATGTCCCTGTTTTAACTAAATCACCAAATTCATCTTGCATAGCTGCATTCCAATTTGGGTCATTAAAGCACCAAAGTGACGCTCATAAAAAATTACATGCCGTGAAATGAATATTTTATTTGTGGCAAGGTCAAGGCATCGATAACCACAATGATTGCGAGGATAACCCAAGAAAACACAAGGTGTGGAGCGTGGAGCAAGCTTATTAGGAGCAGTTGCAGTGAGATTGAGATAACATAGACAACCAAAAACTCGAAGATGATCATATGATGGGGTGATGTGAAATAAGGCTTGAGCCAGGGTAAGGTTTTTGAGAGTTTTGGTAGGCAAGACATTGAGAAGATAAGTGGTCGTTTCTAAAGCATATTCCCAATATTGAGGTGAAATAGAGGCATGGACAACTAGGGTGCGGATGACATTATTTGTGGTGCGGATCATTCGTTCGGCCTTGCCTTTTTGTGGGAGGTGTGTGGACAGGAGAAGCGAAAAATAATTCCTTGTTGTACACAAAATAATTTGAATGGGTCATTATCAAATTCACAGCCATGGTCACTTTGAAAGGCTTTAGTGGGACACTCAAATTGAGTGTTGACATATTTTGTGAAGTTCAAGAAGGATTGAAAAGCTTCCGATTTATATTTTAATGGAATTATCCACAAATAATGAGTAAAGATATCCAACAAAACCAAGTAATATTTATGATCAAAAATACTACGAATAGGAGATGTCCATAAATCAGCATGAATAATATCAAAAGTACAACACATACGACTATGTAAAGTAGTAAATGGAAGTCTGACATGTTTTCCAATTGGACAAGATGTACAATAATCGGAGGTATGCTCCTTATTATAGTCTATAAAATTATTGCTCCTAAGAAAGCTTAAAGGTTGAGCTGCGGGATGGCCAAGACAGTTGTGCCAAGTTGAAGGAGACAGGGTGGTGCGGTGGTGACAGGTTAAAGCTCTCCCAAACTATTGCATCTCGTTATTATATTCCCCATTTTAAGATCCTTCACAGAAAAACCAAATGGATCAAATTGTATGGAAACTTAATTATCAGAGGTAAATTTGCGAACATATATGAGGTTTTTGATGATTTGAAGAGTTAGGAGAACATCACAAAGAGCAAGGGGGTTTTAGGGAGAGTGATATGACCATAACCCGTTATTGGAATGTGGTGTATGTTTCCAACTAAAATATAATTATTGGTGCTTAAATTAAAGAGGGGCAAGAGAGTGCCTGAGTTATGAGTCATATGAGATGTAGCTCCGGAATACATGTATCATCCGTCATCAGGGTGTTGCAACTGCATTGTAGAAAAGGCATGTCCAAGCTCAGTAGGTGTCATAAGAGGGCCATATGGAACAGTTTGGGCCGTGTAGGAATGTTGGTGGGCCTGATGTGCTTGCAATGGACGTTGAGTAAGCTGGGCTACCTGTGAGCCAGCATGATATAGGCCATGCTGCTAGGGGTATGGGTAAGGAGCCTGGGCCCAAATTTGTGCCTGCTGTGGGGGAGTCCACTGAGCAGTGGGTTGTTGGGGTTGGACGACCCAGTAAGGATTGTCGGTCCATGTAGGAGTTTGAGGTTATTGTTGAGTTTTTTTTCCCCTACCACGGCCATGCCCCCTGCCTAGGTTGGCTTTGCCCCCGCGTCCACGACCACATGTGGATCCACTACTGCCACCACCTCCACGGGCTGGTGGGTTTTGTTGAACAGGCTATAAGTTGGACTGGGTAGCCGGTTCTGGATGGAACACGAAGGACTGGGCCTGGGTGTTTTGAGCTTGTGACTGACGAGATTCCTTAATTAAGGAGCAAACATGATCGTGCAATTTTGAAGGTAGGTAGAGGGTCCGTTTGTTGAATAATATAGAGGCTACAGTATCGAAATCTGTGTTGATGAGGCCCGAAACCATACGTAACACAAGTTTTTGTTCGGAGACAATTTGATCTACGTTTGCTAGTTGATCCTTAAGGTTCTTGAGTTGTTGGCAATATGTAGAGATATCCAGAAAGTTGGATAAGTGCAATGCATTAAATTGATTTTCCAAGTACACGGCCCGTGTGTGTTTATTGTCTTGGAAAATTGCTTGAATATGATTCCATGTTTCTTGTGTTGTGGCTCCCCGGTAAAGAATAGTTTGAAGAAAATCGGAGGAGATTGTACCATAAATCCGCTTTTTCACAATCGAATCTAAACGATTCCATAAGTCTGCAGGAATATCGGGAAGCGGAATTTTGGGATTAATATGGTGCAATACATTACAAGCATGACAGTGTATTTGAACCAATTCAACCCAATTACAATATTGGGTTGTCTCCCGATCGAGGATGATGGAAATTTCGTTCTTAATGCTACTTGATAAGTGCATATTCTAACATCATGTAGTTGCATATTAGGGTGCATTTTCATGTAGTATTAGAGCATTTACTTGCATTTATGCATATTTAGGTCCATTTTCGTAAGCTACGATGCTTTCACGGGTTGTTTGGTCTTTTGATGTAATCTCAGGTACTTTGGACTCCTATTTGAGGACATGATGATTTAGGCGCGTAGATGACCTTCAAAACGATATATCATGTGCCCAAAACGGATTGAAAGTGAAGAAGTACACATGACTTTGTGTACTTGTGCGAAATATGACGCCTCTTCACCATTTCACTCGTAACTTTTGACTCAAGAATGATAATGAGGTAATTCCAACTGGGTTGGAAACTAGACTTCAAGAGCTTTCCAACGATATATTGCATGTGTGAAACAAAGCTCTGGATCAAAAGTTATAGCTGTTCAAAGTTGAGCTGAAGCCACTGTCTCGACCGCACGCCCGTGCGGATATCTGCTCGGTCGTGCAACCTGCAATCAAAAGTCACTGAAGCTTCTGCCTCGCTCTCACGACCGAGCGAGATTTCGCTCGACCGTGCATGACCCTGCACGCCCGTGCAATATGTTGCTTGCTCGTGCAACCTGCTGTAATGTCGTATCTTCCGCGTGACCTAACTTATGTCGGTTTATGTTAATCTTAGCATATAAATAGGACTTTAACCCTTATTTTCGAAGGGAGTTTTTGAGTTTGTAATTATATCATCATTATTAGTTTATACTTAGGGAAGTTAGAGAGAGAAACTTGTAGATCTCCATTGTTCTTCAAGACTCCACCTTCCTTCCATTAATTCAAGTATCTCTTTTCTTCTTCTTTTCTCCTTGTTTTATATTATGATGTTTTATTATTCTTCTCAATTTTCTTTATTTATTTCAATTATGCTTACATAGTTTTGTAATCTATGGTTAAGTTGAACCCTAGTGTGAATTAATTCATGATTATTTCTTTAAATTCCCAAACTAATTGTTGAATTGTTCTTGCTTAATTGATTGTGCATATTCCAATACTATATTAGGGATAACTAGCATTGTTATGATTCCTTTGTCTTGATCACAACGGGAGTTGGGTTTTGACGGATTTGAATATTTCAAATAAGGACATGAAGCTCTCCACGGGAGTAGGTAGAATGGATTGTTAGGAAGTTAGAGTGCCGCGTTTAATGTCTTTAATTTGCTTGATTCCACGGGAGTAGGCTTGAGTGCATATTAGAGAAGCCATAGATACTCGGGAGAGGTTTATGGTATTTTATAGGGTGTACTTTTCCTTGTGAGCATTTAATTGACTAGTTTGGGATAGAAATTATTGTTGTATTAATTCATGCTAGTGGGGATACTTAACTATAGAGTCTTTTATTTATAGATTGATTAGTATAGTTTATTCCACCATTATTCTTGATATTAAATCTCCTTTAGTCTTACCATTACTTAAGGGCTAATCATAGAACAACTTTCTCTCTGTGGGATCGACTCTGACTTACCCTACTACATAGTTAGGAGGATTAGTTAGGTTATTTATTTTTGTTAGGTGCGCGACACGCCTATTAAATTTTGGCGCCGTTGCCGGGGAGATAGTTTATTTTATTTAGTTTTTATTGTTGGTGAGACTAGAGTGTATATAACTTTTTTCCTTTCTTTTGTGAATATTTTTTTTTTTTCTTTTCTTTTTTTCGTATCATGGAGTCATATTATTATTTTGATGGGGATAATTCTTCTGATAGGCACCATAGTCATAATTCTTGTGGTTCTCATGTTTATAGTTTTGATGTATCATATCAAAATTCTCCCAATTTTTGCATGAGTTCTCATGAATTACCATACATGTTCCATGAACCCAATATTTTTGCTAGTAATTCTAGAGCAATTTTTTCTTTTCCTCAATATGAGAATGAATTGTTTTGGAAATACTATTATAGACTTGGCGATTTTGTTGGTCCTAATCATGAAATTGAAATTTGGGATATGTGCCTAGTGATTTATGAGGGTTTAAATGAAGAAACTAGGGAGGTGTTGGAGTCTATGTCTAATGGTCGATTTCTATCTCAATCACCTGATTATTGTTGGGATCAAATTGAGTGGTTGGCTCAGAATAATTATGAGTGGGATATGTCTTTATCTTCTAGAGCATCCTTTTCATCCGAGATGCATATTACAACACCTCCTTATTGCTCAAATTGTCAATCTACTTCACATGATTTTTCTTCGTGTGATGTGACGTTCGTGAATGATTTTAACCACTCACCCCAATATGAATTTGATTATTACACTCAAAATTCTCATCCCCAACCGTATATTTATGATGTTGATGATGCCGGTTGTATAGAGAATGAGAGTTATGAGGATGATGATCAAATTATAGGAGAGAGCAATGTGATGGATATTTTAAAGGAGGAAGAGCCCTTTGTTGAAATTTCCTCTTTAGAGGAAAGTCAAGTCGAGAGTGAAGTGATTTATGAGTCTTTATCGGTACCACCTATAGTTTTTGAGTCTCATGTTCCTTTTTCTAAAAAACTTGATCTTATTCCTTCTTCCCCTATATTATATCCTCCATCGTTCCTTCTTCCTCCCTTCTTGAATGACTTTTATGATAATGTAAATAATGTAAATTTAGTTTCTTTTCCTTCTTTTGAGTCATGTAAAAAGACTAACAATTTTTCTTTTTCTTCTTCTTGTAAATATAATTTTTCCATTGATTTTTCTTTTTGTAGTTTTAGTAATTTTTTAGTACTAATTTTTTTTATTTTTCCTTTCCACTCTTATATAATATGCTCTGAGATGTTTGCAGGAACATATGATAAGCTTCTTAGAGCATTGAACTATTATGAGTGATCTACTAGTCTTAAACGGTCATGCAAGACCTTAAATCAGCGCTTATCGGGAGGCAACCCGACTTTGTTCATTTTTTTATTTATTTTGGTTTGACTAACTTTGCTAATGTGTGACGAAGTCTGTTGCTAGGTACAAGCATAGCCAATTTTTTTTGGCTAAGTTCACTGCCTCATTACAACTATCGATTGTGGTGGAGGTGTCGATGCTTTTTGACACTCCCTTTGATTACCCACCCCTTTTGTAAGTTGTACCTCTCCCTTATTTAATTCCTCTTTGTTCACATTGAGGACAATGTGTCATTTAGCTTGGGGGAGGATGTTTGTCATCATTACTTAGCGCATGTTAGTTGCATCTAGAGTAGTTTTTTTTTTCATTGCTTTCGTAGGATGTTGCACGGTTTGTACCGCTCACTAGGAGTGGGAGTTTACGTGTAACCAAAAACATTGTATTGATTTCATAGTTGCATTGGCATATTTCATCTCATATTAGATTTCATGTCATTTTAGTTGCATCTATGGGACTATTGCTAGCACTTATTGAGAACCTTGCTGATATTTTACTACAATTCCTAAGCATATATAATTTATCTTGTTCATGATTCTTCATAGCACGATTGTTTCGCAATTGATTGTTTGTGGTAAGATTGATTGATCTCTCTCTGGCTCGATTTAACTTTATTGTGCAGACACCTTAAACTAAGTGAGCTTCTGTGCCTATAAACTGACGTATCTGTGTCAGTTATGTTCTTTCATGTGTGATTAGTTCCTTAGTTGTCGCATTGATCTTGATTTTGACTTAGTACTCCTTGATATTTGCTAGTGCATACATTTTGATATGATTGATGGATTCAATTTCATGATCTCAGCTCCAGAGTTATTCTTGTTTTCATATTATCCTTCCTCTAACCCCGCTGAGCCTTTCTGACTATGTTTGATTGCTACCTACATTACAAGCCATTGGCCTCATTCGATATTTGTCCTAAGCCTAGCTTGGGGGAGCGAGTATTAGTTTTGGTTTGGTTTGTATTGAATTGAAGTGCTCTATTTGTAGTTTAGAAGGATGGAAAAGTATGTTTAGTGAGCTTTGAAATTGAATTGAAAGTTCGGAAAAAAAAAAAGGGTGAAAAATGAAATGAAAAAGAAGTAGAAAAAAAAATTGTGAATAAAGTGAAATAAAAAGGGTTATGATTGAATTTCTTGAGTGAAAAGTGTTGTTGATTATATTTGGAGATTGTTGGTTGTTGCACGGAGTTGTTGTGACCTTTCTTGGTCATGTTTTCAGTTATATAATGCTCCCCCTTCTTGGTTTTTCCACCACAATTCCCAAATTATTTTCCATACCTTTAACCTCAACCCCATTACAACCCTTAAAAGTCCTCTTGATCAGTGTGTATTGTATTGTTGAGTATAAGTGAGTCAAAAAGTAAAAGTTAAAGAGTTTATGTTTCATCTGAGTCGACTTGTTTTAGGTTGAGTGTTATCATATATACTTTAAACACATGAGAGATTTGAGCGCACATGACTATAGTGAGGTCTGTCAGGTTTGGTTAAATCCAAATTGGGAGAGATGGTATGTGGTATGATTGGAGAGTCGATTGCGATACATGGCATGCTATGTGGCTTTGTTCGAGCTTGTATTGATGCTTGGTTTGTGTAGTGATTTTATCTCTTGTGTTTTCAGTTGAGTGTTTAGCCCTATTGTAGTCCTATATTGTAGGTCGTCTTTTTTTTCCAATGTTTATGTCTTATTGCTTGGGGACAAGCAATGGTTTAGCTTGGGGGAGTTTGATAAGTGCATATTCTAACATCATTTAGTTGCATATTAGGGTGCATTTTCATGTAGTATTAAAGCATTTACTTGCATTTATGCATATTTAGGTCCATTTTCGTAAGCTACGATGCTTTCACGGGTTGTTTGGTCTTTTGATGTAATCTCAGGTACTTTGGACTCCAATTTGAGGACATGATGATTTAGGCGTGTAGATGACCTTCAAAACGATATATCATGTGCCCAAAACGGATTGAAAGTGAAGAAGATACACATGACTTTGTGTACTTGTGCGAAATATGACACCTCTTCACCATTTCACTCGTAACTTTTGACTCAAGAATGATAATGAGGTAATTCCAACTGGGTTGGAAACAAGACTTCAAGAGCTTTCCAACGATATATTGCATGTGTGAAACAAAGCTCTGGATCAAAAGTTATAGCTGTTCAAAGTTGAGCTGAAGCCACTGTCTCGACCGCACGTCCGTGCGGATATCTGCTCGGCCGTGCAACCTGCAATCAAAAGTCACTGAAGCTTCTGCCTCGCTCGCACGACCGAGCGAGATTTCGCTCGACCGTGCATAACCCTGCACGCCCGTGCAATATGTTGCTTGCCCGTGCAACCTGCTGTAATGTCGTATCTTCCGCGTGACCTAACTTATGTCGGTTTATGTTAATCTTAGCATATAAATAGGACTTTAACCCTTATTTTCGAGGGGAGTTTTTGAGTTTGTAATTATATCATCATTATTAGTTTATACTTAGGGTTTTTAGAGAGAGAAGTTAGAGAGAGAAACTTGTAGATCTCCATTGTTCTTCAAGACTCCACCTTCCTTCCATTAATTCAAGTATCTCTTTTCTTCTTCTTTTCTCCTTGTTTTATATTATGATGTTTTATTATTCTTCTCAATTTTCTTTATTTATTTCAATTATGCTTACATAGTTTTGTAATCTATGGTTAAGTTGAACCCTAGTGTGAATTAATTCATGATTACTTCTTTAAATTCCCAAACTAATTGTTGAATTGTTCTTGCTTAATTGATTGTGCATATTCCAATACTAGATTAGGGATAACTAGCATTGTTATGATTCCTTTGTCTTGATCACAACGGGAGTTGGGTTTTGACGGATTTGAATATTTCAAATAAGGACATGAAGTTCTCCACGGGAGTAGGTAGAATGGATTGTTAGGAAGTTAGAGTGCCGCGTTTAATGTCTTTAATTTGCTTGATTCCACGGGAGTAGGCTTGAGTGCATATTAGAGAAGCCATAGATACTCGGGAGAGGTTTATGGTATTTTATAGGGTGTACTTTTCCTTGTGAGCATTTAATTGACTAGTTTGGGGTAGAAATTATTGTTGTATTAATTCATGCTAGTGGGGATACTTAACTATAGAGTCTTTTATTTATAGATTGATTAGTATAGTTTATTCCACCATTATTCTTGATATTAAATCTCCTTTAGTCTTACCATTACTTAAGGGCTAATCATAGAACAACTTTCTCTCTGTGGGATCGACTCTGACTTACCCTACTACATAGTTAGGAGGATTAGTTAGGTTATTTATTTTTGTTAGGTGCGCAACACGCCTATCACTACTCACAGCCTGGGCAGGGTGAAACGCCACAGGAGGTGGAGGTGAAGGTGGAGTTGGGGTTTTGGAAGCGTCATCATCGACAGCCATGTTGTTTGGGTGCTTGAGGAGTGGCGTAGGACTTTTAAACAAAATTGAATATAGGCGGAATCTAGGAGGGGAGTGAGGTCCAGTAACCAAGCAAGGGTGAAGATTTAAATTGTTTGAGAATATGGACGTGAGGTCTAGTGGAGAAGATCAATTGAGGGTGCTTGATGGACGTGATGAGGTCCAGTGATGATCCGGAATTTTTTTGCTTTGCTAAAGGTATGGATCTCTAACCTACGCTCTCGATATCCTATTAGATTGTGTAAAACTCCGTAAGTCTTGGAGTGTTTCCATTAATCAATATATAGTATTTACAAAATAATAATTCTAACCATGTTAGGAATCCAAACTATATAAGAATAAATGTATACAAAAATATCCTAAACCAATGAGAAAATATTATCCTAAATATATTCCCTATCACTTATCACTTGAAAAAAAAAAGATATATTGTGTGTTCTATTTTCTTATATCCGACGCATTATGAGTTCCCCTTATGGAGAAAATCATAATATTATCCTTTCTTCTCAGCTTTGACAAAAAATTTATGTTAAACATGTCTTCTACAATTATCCTAGTAAAGAAATTTGCCTAGTTTAGAGATGGTCAACAGTGCGGGCCAATCCAGCCTAGCCCACCTCGTGGGCCATGTGGGTCGAGCCCGCAAAAAGCCCGGTTCAGCCCACCTCAAACCGTGAAATTGGTGGGTGGATCATGGGCCGAATTTTTTGAGCCCAACCCACGAAAGCCCGCTACTAAAACCGCCCAGCCCGGTCCACGAAACCGGTCGAGCCCGGCCCATGAACCGGACCAGCCCAGCCCAAGTAATTATCCAACCAAATTATGTATATTTTAATCAAATTGTATATATTTTAATCAAATTGCATATATTATAATTCAATCAAATTCAAAAATAATGAAATTATTCATTAATATTAATAATTATATATATTTTAATTAATTTTAAAGGTTTTATGTAACAATAATGAATAATTTCAATGATTCAATAATTTTGAAAAAAGAATTTCTCATGCCGGACCACCAACCCGGCCCAGCCCGCTAGGCCCACGAACCGCCAAAATCGCTCCCCGAACCATGAAAACCGGTAACAGACCGGTGTGGGCCAAAAAATTTCAGTCCGTGGACCAGCCTGCCCAAACCGTGAATTTCACGGTCCGAACCTGGGCAATAAAATCTCTGCCCCGCCCGCTAGGGCCCACGGACTGGCCCGCCCAGCCCGCACCAATGGCCATCTCTAGTCTAGTTAGTACCTGGGAGGAACAAACCTTATTTATATTAAGACCAAAAATTAATCACTTTTTTCAGATAACATTAGTAATTTATTATAGAATATTAGTCATTCGTTATACAACATTCTAATTGGCAATGATAAAAATAAGGAAAATTTATCAGAAACAACTTTTTATAAGCCACTTTTTGTCAAAAACAACCTTTTAATCAAGAAAAACCTTAAAATAAATTTTTTTTGTCACATTAAACCCGCTGACGTCACTCCGCCATTGACCTTATTTCTCCGGCATTGACTCGGTTAATGATTGAAAAAATTCCCTCTACCACCATTGCGCTCCAATTCTTCAGCACTCGAAACGATTTTTCCTCCCTTTGTGCTCCCTATAAACACCCTCTTTCTTGTTCTTTCATCTCTAGAAAAAAACCCTAACTTTAATTTGGTTCATGTGCTCTGAGATTTGTTCGGCCAAATACGGGAGGAAGGCGGGAGGTGGCCTGGGTGTGGCTGTTGCTCGCTAATACTCTGCTCTTTTTTGTTTTTAATTTGGGATTGAATTTTGGGGTTTTAGATGGTGGTGGAGATGGAGGTGGAGGGGGTTAAGTGGAGAGAGAAAGAAGAGGATGCCACTTATGGAGGAAGGAAGGAGGGGGAGTCCGAAAGGGAGGAGACATAGGAGCCGTGATGACGTCGGAATGGGTGGTGGTATGGTCCGGTGGATTCCAGTGCTAGGTGGCTGGTGGTGGGTAAAAAAAGTAAAAAGAAAGATTTTAATATGGATCATTAATTGAGTTAATGCCGGAAAGATACGGTCAATGCCCGAGTAACGTCAGCGGGTTTAATGTGACAAAAAAAATTTTGTTTAAAGTTTGTCTTGACAAAAAAAAATTAAAAGGTTGTTTTTGACAAAAAGTTACTTATAGAAGGTTGTTTCTGACAAATTTTCCTAAAAATAACTATTTTTTTAATTAATTTGTACCTACTTTTCGGATTGTATTCACATAAAAATGTCAAGTGATATTTCTCTGTCTCATAACAAAGTTCTAATTTACTTTTCTTTTAATGTCAAACTTCGTAAATGTTGAACATAAATTCTTACTAGTATACAAAATCACTCATAGCCATGTGAAATTTTGCTAAATTCTCAAATACATTCAAAATATCAACTTTTAATTTCTTTTACTAATACACAATTCTAAGTCCAAGTCTCCAAGAGTTTTTTCTTTTACTTGAAGGCATTACAAATTTTTACACCGCCTCTATTTCACTCAATAAAGCTCATTTACAAGGATTCCAAATTCCTCTCAAATTAAACTCCAAAACTGATTTCTTACAACTCCACCATCATTTCATTCATTTGTTAGTATAATCTCTGTTTTAAAATAAATTTGAGCCCTTTAATTTCTTATTCTTATATCGTACCCTTTATTATTTGTCAACAACGACACTAAATTCAAGAATCTCCTGTTATTTCCACAACAATGGCGGAAGATAAGGCGTCCAGTAGTTCAAATTCAAAGAATCCAGATGAGGAGAGAGAAATAATTGTTGTTGTGTTCACTCTTTTATCTTTCCAACATAAAAGACTCGACCCAGAATCTGCATTCAGGCTTGAAAGAGATAAAAGAACCTACTTTACTGCAAGAGAAAAAATTATAAACAATTTTGGTCATTCTTTTTCTACACGTAATAAAGATGATGATCGTCAAATCCCACTTCAAGAAACCCAAAATCCTCCTGTTCAAAATCATCAACAATGTTTGCAGCAGCAACAACAACAACAACAACAACAACGACGACTAGAACAGCAACAACTGCGGCCTGGTTTTCCAGCAGCGGAGGAGTCCTTTGAGGAGGTAAGAAGTGGACAACGCGACAACACAGCAGAAAATAAAAAGCTGCGTAAAAAGATTGTTGTGTTTTGAACTTTAAATATTTTGATGATGATAAACACCCTATATATACTATGCTATAACATGAATATTTGTAACAGTGATCAAGCTATCAAGATTGGATGATGTGAAGACAAGGAAGCTTAGGTCTAGTTATATTAATTCATGTGTATGCAATGTAATTAACATATTAGAACTTTGTGCTAAAATTAGAAAGGGAGAGTTTTGATAAAACAAGATTTTCGAAAAACAGTTTTAATAAGAAAAAGAATTTTATTTTCGAAAATCAAGTTTAAAAGGAAAAAGATGTTTATTTTCGAAAAACAGTATTAAAGAGAAAAAGAGTTTTCATTTTCGAAAATCAATTTTTGATAAAAGATAAAAGTTTTTTTATTTTCGAAAAACATCATAAAAAACGGTTTTCAAGATTTTTTAATAAAAAAGGAGAAAAACTGATTTTTAAGTTGTGATAAAGTTTGTTTGATAAAAATTGATTTAAGATATGATTTAGAGTTGATATAAGATATGGAGAAATCCTTATCCTATAAGAAAAGAAGGAAATCAGTTTTTATAAAAGATAAAATTGGTTTTTGAATAGGAAAAGAATTTTATCCCTTTATTTTAGGAATAAAAATTGTTCAAAAAAATAATACATCTTGGAGAAGGATTTTTATTCAGCTGATTGAATTATATAAGGGATATAAATCATTGGAGCAAACCACGTTTTCAGATTGATGAGATTAAGATTTTGAGAGCTGAAAACGATCTTTCAGAGCACAGTGTACGGCACAGAGTTCTAGTAAGTTAAGGTATCTAAACATCGCTTGTAACGATCCTCTATTTGCTTGAATAAGAAGCACGCTTTTGAGGAATCATTCTTTCTTTCTGTAATCTTTCATATTATAGAGAGTAGCAACACTTAAGGTTAAGTGTTGGGGAGCACTACTAGAGTTAGTAGTGGGGGAATCGAATTGTATCAAGGGTTTGGTATTTTACGATTCAAATAATAAAAGAGTAGTTTGTGTGGACGTAGATCTCAGAGGTGAGATTGAACCACGTTAAATTTCTGTGTCTTATTATTTGATTTCATTGTTTTATTGTTTGATACAATTTTGTTCGAGCAAAAACATTAATCGAAGAATTTACGAGTGAATAACACAGCACAGCACTGTGCCATAAGAGTGTTTTTGCGAAAATCGATTAGTTTAAGCCACTCAATTCAAACCCCCCTTTTCTTGAGTGTCACCTTGTGTTCCAACAAGTGGTATCAGAGCAGGCTATTCTCGAAAGGCTCATCCCTAGAGAATAGAAGTCATGAACATGCAAGACGACTCTCGAGATAGACACACAAAGTGTCCAATTTTCAACGAAAAAGACTACGGATGGTGGAATGCTAGGATAAGGATCTACATCCAAGGATCGGACTATGAATGCTGGAAAATCATAAGGAAAGGACCAATCCTTATCCAAGCTAAAAACGCTGAAGGAAAGATGGTCGACAAGGATAAAGACGACTACAATTCAGTTGACTATGCAAAAGCCGAAAAAAACTTCAAAGCTATGAGTATTCTCCAATATGGAATTGGACTTGATGAATACTCAAGGATCTCGGCTTGTACTACAGCAAAAGAAATATGGGACACGCTGGAGTTGGACCACGAAGGTACGGATGAGGTAAAACAATCTAGAATAGATTTGCTTGTCCAAGAATATGAATTGTTTACTATGAATAAGGACGAATTTATTAAAGAGATGTTCACTAGATTTACACTAATCACTAATGAATTACGTTCTCTAGGCAAAACATATACTTCTGAAGATTTAGTGAGAAAGGTGTTAAGAAGTTTAACAAATTGATGGCTCCCAAAAATAACCGCTATTCAAGAAGCTAAAGATTTGAGTAAACTTTCACTAGAACAACTTATTGGATCATTAATGACTCATGAACTTGTCTTAGATTCTAAAACTAATGAACCAAAAAGTAAAGGTATAGCCTTGAGAACTTAATTGGAAATTGAAAATAGTGATAGTGATGATGATATTGATTTTCTTACTATGAGATTTAAAAAAAATTTCAAAAACAACAATCCTAGAAAATATGAAAATTTCAAAGGTAAGAGCACTACCACTAACTTTAAGAAAAGTGCTACTAATTCGGGTTATTTCAAGTGTGGAGAGTTAAATCACAGGATTAAAGAATGTCCCTTATGGGATGATGAGAAGCCCAAAGAAAGAAGGGAGCAATCGAAGAAAGAATTCAAAAAGGCAATGATTGCTGCCGTTTGGGGAGATTCGGATTCTGACGAAGAACAGTCAGATGCACAGTGCCATGAGGAAAAATTATGTTTGAATGCTGTACAGACATCACAGAGAAAGGCACAGTGCCAGGACGACACTCACTTGTGTCTAATGGCGAAAAGTTCGAACTCCCAAGATGAAACTGAAGACAGTGAGGTAAGTCTTCTTTCTCTAAAACCTTCAATACATCTTCTTTCAAAAAAACAACTTGTTACTTTGCTTGGAAATATCATTGATGATTGTCAAGAAATGAATGATGATTTTTCAATCATGAAAAAGGAAGTAAAAAATTTAACTAAGCAAAAGATTGGGTTGGAATTGGAATATATGGATTTAATAAAGGACTGTAAAGAACTGATGAAGAAGACTGATGAACTTGAAAAAATTATTGAAGAGAAAGATACTGAGATAAACGCTCTAAGATACGAAAAGTCTCTTGCTAACGAAATCGTAAATGACACAGTGCCATACACTGTGTTAGAAACTAAAAAATCGAGTCTTGAAAAGAAAATTGAATCGCTAAATCATGAGTTAGTTGAACTAAAGAATTCAAGACAGAAATCAAGAATTGTTCCACTAATGCTGCCTAGTGATGCTAAGATAAGTGAAGAACTTGATAAAGTTAAGAGAGAATTAGAAATTTCGAGAAAAAGAAATAGTGATCTAAATACTTCTGTTGAATTCTTGGAATCACAATTGACTATTGCTCGAAAAATGTATGAAAAGTGGTCGTATGGTCTAAAAGCTCTCGATTATTTGTCTAGTACAACTAACAATCAAAACAAAACTGGTTTGGGATATACAGGTCAGTAACACAGTGTACGGCACAGTGCCAGAAATTTCGAAAGAGACTTTCGTCAAAGAAAATATGTTGATCTACCTGAATATTTGATTTGCAACTTTTGTGGAAAAAATGGACACCTTATGGAGAACTGTAATATCAAGAAAAGGAGTGTTGCGAAAAATGTAAAGTATGTAACTCAAATATGGGTTAGAAAAGACTTATTAGAAGCTCAACGAAAGAAAAAGGGACCCAAACAGATTTGGGTTCCTAAAATTAACAAGTGATCTTTTTGCAGGCAAACGTGAGAGGAAGCAGCCTATGGTATCTCCACAGTGGCTGCTCAAGACACATGACTGATGATAAATCTCAATTCCTCTCACTAGTAGCCCACCATGGAGGGTGTGTTACATTTGGTGACAACAAAAAGGGAGAAATATTTGGTATTGACAAACGTCGGCAAATCCCTAACACACTCCATAGAGAATGTGATGTTGGTAAGTGGTTTGAAATTTTTTGTTAAGCATATCCCAATTGTGTGATCAAGGTAATTTTGTCGAATTTCATGCATGAATATTTTACAAGACAATTTGTGGCTTTGGGATTAATTTCTAGAAATTAGTTGAGTATTATGCTTGTTCTCCTCCTTTAAATATGTTAATTAGAGTGTTGATGCATGTCTTTGTGAAACACTGTGAGAAAAAGTCTACTTGATATAAAAAGGACTCGTAATGGTCTAATGATGCTGTCCTAATGTCATGATCCTAAGTTGCCGAACTAATGAGCTATATGATCCTAAGTTGCCGAGTTATTGAGCTATGAAATGCTAATTCTTTCTCCTATGGCAAGCTGATCTTTATCCCGATATTCTGATTTTCTATTTATGAGTTTGAAATTTGTGCCTCATTATTTCTTTCTTTCATATGTCTCACCTTATCGTCATTTCCCTATTATTATCCTTCTTTTCCTCACCCATTGATCCAAAGTTCAACAAGTGCTTTTAATCTTGATTAATGATAATTTATGGCGCAAGAACATCTTGATAAGATGATGGAAGAAAAAGACGCATCAGTTAAGGGGGAACATGAAAAGGTTGGAATGAAACACAAATACGTGAAAGAATGAAAAGTACTGATTCACACTGTGCAAGGCACAGTGCCAGGAGATGCATCAAAAAGAAATTGAGGTCCGAATTAACTTATTATCTTTGATCTCTTATTGATTGACTCTAATAATATTGTATGGTCTGCTTCTCCTTCATAAAAAAAAAGAAAAGAAAAGAAAAGGAGAGTAAGACACTTATTTTAGATAAGTCCTAGAGTTCAATTCAAATGTGAAGAAAATTATCAAAGTTTTGAAGATCATCATTTTGGATTCCAGTATATCCGAAGATTAGTTATATTTGGAAGGGAATAGATTGTTCATTGGCACAGAAACACACACAGTGCCACAGTGAAGAAAGTCTTATGATGTTCATTTGCGGAAGTTGAAAATCTTCAAAGAAAGGTTTAAGCACTTGTTGAGCCAATTGCCATTTCAAATCTTCAAGCTTGCATTACCTTTCTTTATCTTACTTTCTTAGCTATCAACCATGATCCTTCATGATTATTTCTTACTTCATAATTTCGGATTGTGAGTTGGATTATTTTTTTGCTTAATCACTTCGGATTGTGAGTTGGATTATGACATAGCACCAGCATCCTTAGTATCTTTTGCTTGAGCTACTTGCATTATTTTGATGACTATATCTCTGTTTTGTGTAGCTTGACATGTTATTGTTCTCTTTTTGATAATGTCAAAAGGGGGAAGATGGGTATAATACTTAAACTAATGAATGAAATTAGTAATGAATGAAATTTGGTATGTTGGCTATTGGATTATGGTGATTGATGTTGTGAATGGTGTTATGTTGATGCATTATTTGAGGGGGAAGTATTATGTGTTTGTCATCATCAAAAAGGGGGAATTTGTTGTGTTTTGAACTTTAAATATCTTGATGATGATAAACACCCTATGCTATGTTATAACATGAATATTTGTAACAGTGATCAAGCTATCAAGATTGGATGATGTGAAGACAAGGAAGCTTAGGTCTAGTTATATTAATTCATGTGTATGCAATGTAATTAACATATTAGAACTTTGTGCTAAAATTAGAAAGGGAGAGTTTTGATAAAATAAGATTTTCGAAAAACAGTTTTAATAAGAAAAAGAATTTTATTTTCGAAAATCAAGTTTAAAAGGAAAAAGATGTTTATTTTCGAAAAACAGTATTAAAGAGAAAAAGAGTTTTGATTTTCGAAAATCAATTTTTGATAAAAGATGAAAGTTTTTTTATTTTCGAAAAACATCATAAAAAAACGGTTTTCAAGATTTTTTAATAAAAAAGGAGAAAAACTGATTTTTAAGTTGTGATAAAGTTTGTTTGATAAAAATTGAATTAAGATATGATTTAGAGTTGATATAAGATATGGATAAATCCTTATCCTATAAGAAAAGAAGGAAATCAGTTTTTATAAAAGATAAAATTGGTTTTTGAATAGGAAAAGAATTTTATCCCTTTATTTTAGGAATAAAAATTGTTCAAAAAAATAATACATCTTGGAGAAGGATTTTTATTCAGCTGATTGAATTATAAAAGGGATATAAATCATTGGAGCAAACCACGTTTTCAGATTGATGATATTAAGATTTTGAGAGCTGAAAACGATCTCCCAGAGCACAGTGTACGGCACAGAGTTCTAGTAAGTTAAGGTATCTAAACATCGCTTGTAACGATCCTCTATTTGCTTGAATAAGAAGCACGCTTTTGAGGAATCATTCTTTCTATAATCTTTCATATTATAGAGAGTAGCAACACTTAGGGTTAAGTGTTGGGGAGCACTACTAGAGTTAGTAGTGGGGGAATCGAATTGTATCAAGGGTTTGGTATTTTACGATTCAAATAATAAAAGAGTAGTTTGTGTGGATGTAGATCTCAGAGGTGAGATTGAACCACGTTAAATTTCTGTGTCTTATTATTTGATTTCATTGTTTTATTGTTTGATACAATTTTGTTCGAGCAAAAACATTAATCGAAGAATTTACGAGTGAATAACACAGTGCACGGCACTGTGCCATAAGAGTGTTTTTGCGAAAATCGTTTAGTTTTAGCCACTCAATTCAAACCCCCCTTTCTTGAGTGTCACCTTGTGTTCCAACAAAGATGATATAGTAGTATAGTAAACTTCAAGCCTCAAAGAATGAAGCGCAAATCTTGGAAGAATAAAGGGTGGAATAAAAACAATACCCCTGTTTTTAAAGTTTTGCATGGAAGAGTTTCTGCAAATTAAGATCATGGATTAGAAACTGGTTATGTTGGGAAAGATAGAATAATCATGTAGGTTGAATTTTTTAATTTTTTTCCTTATCAGTTTTGTGTATTTTCCTTTTGTTTTTATTTTATTTTTGATGAACAAATATGTTGAGATAATTTTTGTAGCCTGTAGGGTTTTCTGTCTGTTATTTTAGTTGAGTATGTGTAATGTGTTAATCGTGTTTATTGGTTTCAGTTGTATTGAGTAGTAGGCATTAGTCATTACAGTGTATAAAGAATTGCACAGAAATGTTCTTTATTTCATAAATTTTTTTTTTTTAAGTTTACATAATTAGTACATTTATGGGGCTGTGATTCAACTGTTATGATTTTCATTGGACTATAATTAAAGTATTTAATAGCATACTGGTAACTAGGAATTATTACTATTAGCAAGCTGATCTTCACACATAAAATCACTTGTCCAAAAGTAAATATTTTAATGTGGTACACAGTGAGCATGATTACCTAACGACTTTAGCAAATTTGGAAGGCAAACGAGCGTCATGAGCGATCATTAATATCTTTAATAATGTATCATTAAGAATCATGAAAACTGATGTTAAAAAAGTGTAACAAGATCGCATATGATAAGGTTCTTTTTTATATTCAAGGTGAGTAAATAAAAGATAAAATACAATTAAAATTATAAGTTTGACCACTTGAGTAGTAAATTGGTGAAACTTAAAAGAATTGGGAAGTAGAATGATAGTTGAATATATATATTTCTAATGACTAAACTAATTGCTCTTAGACAATTGTATAAAATTCTATGTCCAATATATATGCATCTATCAACACATTATACATTTCCACATATGTACTTACTCCATTCTGAAATAAATTAAACGCTCTTCTCTCTTTTACGCGAGAGCTCCTACAAAGAAGCGTTTAATTTATTTCAGAATGGATGAAGTATTAAAAGACGTCGTCTATATTGTCCACACACAATCTAATACTCCTTATTATCAAAGTCCATTTCCATCAAAATCTACATAACTGCACTTAATCGCTCTTTTAACGCCATAAAAGTATAGATTTGTGCATCTCACAGGATCCCAAATTACTAGTAGTATAACCAAGTGGCATTTTTGTAAATAAATGTTATTAATATTAAGTCGTCATTTTCTTTCTTTAGTATTCTTTAAATAAGAAAAAGTTATGACTTTTCCCCTACAACTTAATACCTCGTCTCTTCTTTAAAGGATGCAACATTTGTATAGTACATGTTATCCAATGCACTACTTTGATTGTTAATATCTTCAATTTTAGAAGTAAAAATTATAAAAAGTTGATATTATGAAAGTATACATTAAAACGAATCAAATAAGATCCTAGTTGATTACATTTTCTTATACATTTGTAATACCCCGATTCTAAAGAGCGTTTTATTTAGCGTTAATTATAATTATTAACTTAATGATGTTTCGAAAAACTCTTATTATTTTATTTGAGTTGGAGCATGAATTTTTAATTGAGATGTTGTAATGTGTTTATTAAATTTATTTTATAAATATATTATTATTTAATATATTTTGGGTTTTAAGATATATAAAGTATGTTCAATGGTATTGGCCTAAGTAGGAAACTAAAGTTGATTTAGCTTTGGATTTTTTTATGGGAATAATCCCACCTTTGAGCGATCCTCCCAAAACAGTCCCACCTTTCATTATTTTAGGAATAATCCCACCTTTGGGGTGGGCTCTTTTAACCTATAACCTGTTTGACCGGTAAAAAAAACTTGTTGACATTTTTTCCCCACCAGCCCGCCCAGTCACAGTAAACCCACATCCACCTCCCACCCCCCGTAGGCAGGCAGCCAACCCCACCTCAGCCTTCGTCTCTGCCCACCCCCGCCACACCTTCCACCTTCTTCCCTGTCCCCGTCGCCCCTCCCCACTCTCCTCTCACTTCGTCGCCGCCCGCCCCTCCCCCCTCTCCTCTCCCACTCGTTCTTTGCCCACCCCTCGTCGCCCCTCCCCCTCTCCTCTCACTTCGTCGCCGCCCACCCCCGTCTCCCTTCCCCCTTCCCCTTTTCCCCCTTCGCTCCACGCCCTTCCTCCTCCTCCGGCATCTCGCCACTAGCCCCATCCCCCGAATAACAATAGTATTTTTTTTTTGAATTTTCGGAGCGGGGAGAAAGAGGAAGAAGAAGAAGAAGAAGGGGTAGGGGTTTACCATGGAAGCACGCGAGCGGGGGGGGGTTCACCGGGAAGCACGCCTGGGGGATGGGGGTTTGCCGTGGGTCAGGCTGCGCGTTAAGGGGAGATGCGAGGGGGGCTTGGGTCTGGCAGGCGTGGGCGGCGGAGGGGAGGAGCGAGACGAAGGGAGGAGGGAGAGGAGAAGGGGGAGGGGGCGTCGGGGTGGGCGAGACGAAGGGTGGGGTGGGGGGTTGGGTGCTGCGGGGGGATGGAGGGTGGGGGGGACTAGGGTTTCTTTGTGGGGGTGGGGTGGGGTTTCAAGGGGTGGGGTGGCTAGGTGGTGGTGGTTAGGGAGGAAAAGAAGCGAGAGGAGGGAGAAATGAGATAACCCGCATTTGCGGGTTCTACCAACAAAAGAAGGGTCCCATTTTGAGCAGATACACCCCAAAGGTGGGATTATTCCCAATTTTATGAAAGGTGGGACTGTTTTGGGAGGATCGCTCAAAGGTGGGATTATTCCCATCAAAAAATCCTTTATCTTTTAACACTTCTTCCTACTAATTTTGAAAACCCCAAATTCCACACCCTTTTGTCGGTTTAATCCCATCTTAATCTTTTTCTTCCTCTATCGTCATTCTCACTAAAAACCCCAACTCATCTCTCTCTCTCTCTCTCTCTTGGTCACCGCATCTCCTCTGATCGCCGAACCCCTCGCCGGTGTGCCGACCAGAACCGCTGCACGACCGCAGCCGACGTCGCGCCGCAACGCCCAGCTCCCCTTCCCTTCGCGCCTTCCTCGCTTCGTCTGCTCTGCTGCTACTCCTGTTCGTCACCCCTGCCGCTGCTCGACCGACGAACGCCGCCTACTGCCATCGCCTCGCCCAACGCGCCCCGCACCACCAGACCTGCAGCTAGCCTCGCCGGAGCTTCGAGCTCCCCTGTTCTTCGCTGCTCCTAGTAGCAGAGTTATAACATACCTTTTTCTTGCTCCTAATTTCTGGTCTCTTTTAAGATTTGCAAATCCAAGCCCAAGTTCTACCCTTTATTAACTAGTTAATTATTGGGCCTAAATCAGATTTCATTAAAAGTTAATTAAAGCTATCTTGTGAATTAGATTAAGTTTTGGGCCTAATTACCTTGATACTGATTTGTATCTATTAAGTTAATTTTGTTTTCGAAGAACTTAGAAGTTTGAATGACACAAAACCTCTTCAAAGACTCAACTGTTAGTTTCACAAAATATGGGACTTACGTTTCCTTTAGGTTAAAAGTATGAAAGATTAACTAATTGGGGTTCTAGTTAATAAAGAGTATGCTAATTATGTCATTGTTGTGGAATGCGTTATGGTGGGTTTCAAGATTGGGGTCGTAACCAAGGGATATTGATATCGGGATTCAACTTTGGAGTTGAAGAAAGTTGAATGAAGTTATGGATTTCTCGGAGTTGTTGTTTGTCGAAGTTAAGGAATGGTTATGCCGATTGAGGTAACTTTTCATGTCCAGAACCCTATGTGATTGCCCGTAAATGTTATATGTAGTGATATGCTCGAATGTGCTAATATGACTATGTGATGATAATTATGTGATATGACTATGTGTTACAAGTTGTATGCGGCAAGATGTGATACATTATGATGTGACGATGCTCATGTATGTTATGAAATGTCATGTTTATGACTCTGTTAATGAATTATGGTTATACGATCTATGGATGATTCCGAATTAAGAATATATGATGTCTGATAAGTTATGATAATAAAAGTGGATGGTTCTGCTGGTTTGGAGTCATGAACTGATTTGGTAAATGGGCAAGTTACAGGTGGAGGAATTCTGTTACGATGTACGATACAGACCAAAAAGGTCATATGTTAATGTTTACGAATTACGAAAGTTACGCTCTATCCAAAACCTGTACTTGCCAATGAACTAAAGTCACGTAAATGATCCTTGCCAGCAGACTATTCAATGCTAATGATAATGTTCTCTGTCAATAATTACTAAAGTGTTATAATGTATGTGAAAATGTTTACGAAATAAAACCGTTTTTACGGGCTGGAGTGAAGCCACTGAGAATTCAACTCATTTTAGTTTATTTTCTGTGTTTTCTCTTTTCTTCTTTTTATGCAATCATTCAGGTATTACGAAGTCAGCGCATGATTGGTTATGGTAAGAAAGCTCCGGAAAGGTTGAATTGAAGCGACTATGTTTTATTTGGGATATTTAGAATAGTCTGTAATAAGGATAAAAATTATTGCTTAAAGATGAACATTTGTATGTCTAAGAGGCCATTCTAGGCTATTATTTTATTAGTGGGCCATAACCCACAGGCGTAAGATCTGCTTTCGCTGACGATTAAGGTTATGTATTTTCAGGGACGTTAAAACATTTGTGAGAGATTTTTTTTTTGAGGGGATACATTTGTGAGAGAATATAGGATAATGCTAGTAGAGGAATAGTGGTTCCGATACAATGTTGTATCCTTTAAAGAACCGATAAAGTATTAGCAATATTTTATTTACAAAAATATCACGTTGATGTACAAAGTTTGTACATGTCAGGGATGAATTGACACTTTCTCCTAAAAAGCCAAGAGCCAGTGTTTGAATCCTTTGATTTACCAACAATCGTCTCTCTAATTCTCATCTACTATCTCGTTTTCTTTCCTTGTCTCTCTCGTTCCCTCTCAATTCTCAAACAACCTCTTTCTCACTCTCTTTGGATGGTTTAGTTGATGATTTGGAAAGATTGTGTGATTTGAAACAGAGACAAGAGGTGAGAGATAGTAAGCACATATGAAATAAAACCAAGTAAAAATCCTAGTTTTCAAGATAAAATATTTTCAATCAATCAATATATATAAATAAAGGAGGAATTTTTCGGGAGCATAAGGAGCTCCTCAAGATTTCGAGGCCATAGAGCGCGCCACGTAGGATTGACATGTCATTAATTATTATTTTTATTTTTTACAAATATAGAGTTCTACAAAAATAACTTTTCGGGAGCATAAGAAGCTCCTCAAGATTTCGAGGCCATAGAGCGCGCCACGTAGGATTGCCATGTCATTAATTATTATTTTTATTTTTTACAAATATAGAGGGAGCATAAGGAGCTCCTCAAGATTTCGAGGCCATAGAGCGCGCCACGTAGGATTGCCATGTCATTAATTATTATTTTTATTTTTTACAAATATAGAGTTCAACAAAAATTTAAATATTTATAAGGAGTTTCAGGATAAGCGAAAATTAGAGTTTGATTTTAAATTAACAACCCAAATAATTATATTATGTAAATTGTGTATAACTTTTGCTACGTAATTCGGAATATTATAATTTTTGTACCATTGGATAGTGCTCGAAATATGCTCCAAAATAAGATCCATTTACAATATAGTTCTACAACTTATGAAATATAAAGGGCCACATAGGATTGTCATGTCATTAATTTTTATTTTTATTTTTGAACAAAATAGAGTTGTACATAGATTTAAATACATATAAGGAGTCTTGGATAATCAGAAATTAGAGTTTCGTTTTGAATGAACAACCTAAATTATTATATAATGTAAATTGTGTATAACTTTTGTTACGTAATTCGGAATATTATAATTTTTGTACCATTGGATAGTGCTCGAAATATGCTCCGAAATAAGATCCATTTACAATATAGTTCTACAACTTATGAAATATAGAGCGCCACATAGGATTGCCATGTCATTAGTTTTTATTTTAAATATTTGAAAAAAATAGAATTCTACATATATTTAAATACATAAAAGAGTTTTGAATAGGGGAAAATTAAAAAATAGAGTTTTAAATAGATTTAAATGCATATAAGGAGCTTTTGATAAGCAAAAATTAGAGTTTGGTTTTGAATTAACAACCTAAATTATTATACTATGTAAATTGTGTATAACTTTCGGAATATTATAATTTTTATACCATTGGATAGTGCTCTAAATATGCTCCAAAATAAGATCCATTTACAATATAGCTCTACAACTTATGAAATATAATAGAATAAACAACAATGTAAAATTGACAGTCTGATTTTAAATAAAAAATCTAAATTATTATACAATGTAAATTGATTATAACTTTTGCTACATAATTCGCAATAGTATAATTTTTTTTACCGTCGGAGAGTGCTCGAAATATGTTTTGAAATAAGATCTATATACAATATAGTTTTACAACTTATGAAAATATATTTATTTAGATGAGCAATAACATATAATTTATTCTTTATATTAAATACATATAATAATAACTATAAAAATAGCGTATTATACATGACAATACTAATTATGTCTTTAAAAATCATACTTTAAAAAATTGAGTTATATAAAGATAAAAAATTCATATCCATAGTTTTGAACCTATAGCATTCCATGATGGCATTACATGAAGAATCAAATGATAGTTTGTCATCGAGATTGTAGAGGTATTATGCAATTAACTAATTATTTTATTCATAGAATATTTATTGCATACATAATTATTTATGTTATTTTCCATACATCTATATGTCAGATGTTATTCTTTTCTCCATGAACTTAATTCTATTAAAACTATTTGGAAATCAAGGTTCGCGTTTCTATACTGTTTAAGGTCACGGATCATAAAAAAGGGGGAAGTTTGATAAGTCTTGATATGGTCATGATTGATGAAGAGGTATTTTTTTCTCTCTTAAATAGCATTTTCAATTATTAATAGAGGTTAGTTTTACATTTAATTAATTTTATTCATGAAACTATCGTTATGATCTTCTTTTTTGCTTTCCCATCTTCCATTCTATATGCGTTAGTGTTTATGTGCTATATTAAAAGTTGAAGTTGTGGCTGACACTCATGTTTTTCTCTATTCTTTCTGTCCTGCATCTATTAAATTATTACCCTCGCTCTACTTTCTTAAAGTATCATTCGGGTATTATTCATGTTATAACTGTGTTAATTATTGTTAGTCATACCTATTATTAGGGTACCATTTAAAAATAGAGTTAGTTACAATATTCAATTGGATATTAAAAATTATAAAATTTATATATCGCAATAACAAATCTAGAAATTATAGTATAATGACAAATATTTTCTCCGTTCTTTTTCTACTACAACAATTGGTATGGGCATGGTTTTAAGGAAATAAAAAATGGGTAATTTAGCATAGAGGTACCCCTTTAGTTAACTAGAGTAGGGGATAAATAATCCTTAATAAAGTAAATGCAATTTTATGAGGCAATTTGGATAATTAATGAGGGTTTTATTAACATAAAATAAAGGCAATATTGTCAACAATAGTTGCTTTTGTTTTACCAAAAGTGAAATGGTTTCAAAAGATGAAACTACCCAAAGCGGTAATTGTTGTAATAGAAAAGGAATGGAGGAAGTTATAAATACAATAGTGTTGAAAAATCTCATTTCACAGCAACACAAAAATTGATAATAATATTAACAAAAAATTTACAAAAAGATAAAATAAACAACAACTCGTGCAACGCACGGGCTTCAAAACTAGTATATATAAATAAAGGATGAACTTTTCGGGAGCATAGGGAGCTCCTCAAGATTTCGAGGCCATAGAGCGCGCCACGTAGGATTGACACGTCATCAAATTTTATTTTTATCTTTTACAAAAATAGAGTTCTACATAGATTAAAATACATATAAAGAGTTTTGGATAAGCGAAAATTAGAGTTTGATTTTGAATGAACAACCTAAATTATTATATTATCTAAATTGTGTATAACTTTTTTCTACGTGATTCGGAATATTATAATTTTTGTACCATTGGATAGTGCTCGAAATATGCTTCGAAATAAGATCCATTTACAATATAGTTCTACAACTTATGAAATATAGAGCGCCATCAAATTTTATTTTTATCTTTTACAAAAATAGAGTTCTACATAGATTTAAATACATATAAAGAGTTTTGGATAAGCGAAAATTAGAGTTTGATTTTGAATGAACAACCTAAATTATTATATTATCAAATCGTGTATAATTTTTGCTATGTAATTCGGAATATTATAATTTTTGTACCATTGGATATATAGTGCTCGAAATATGCTTCAAAATAAGATCCATTTACAATATGGTTCTACAACTTATGAAATATAAAGCGCCACGTAGATTGCCATGTCATCAATTTTTATTTTTATTTTAAAAAAAATGAGTTCTACATATATTTGAATACATATAAGGAGTCTTGGATAAGCGGAAATTAGAGTTTTGTTTTGAATAAACAACCTAAATTATTATATTATGTAAATTGTGTATAACTTTTGCTACCTAATTCAGAATATTATAATATTTGTACCATTGGATAGTGCTCGAAATATGCTTCGAAATAAGATTCATTTACAATATAGTTCTACAATTTGTGAAATAGAGAACGCCACTTAGGATTGTCATGTCAAATTGTTTTTATTTTAAATATTTGAAAAAATAGAATTCTACATATATTAAAATACATAAAAGAGTTTTGGATAGGGGGAAATTAGAGTTTCGTTTTACATAAACAACCTAAATTATTATATTATGTAAATTAAATTTAACTTTTGCTACCTAATTCAAAACATTATAGTTTTTTTTACCATTGGAGAGTGCTTGAAATATGCTTTAAAATAAGATCCATTTACAATATAGTTTTACAACTCATGAAAATATATTATATTAGATGAATTGTAAGACATTATTTTGTCTTTCTTTTAGATAAATATAATAATAGATATAAGTATTAACTATAGTGCATTATATGTGATTATAACATTTTATTATAGGTCCAATTTACAAGATTAAACATATTATCTTTCAAAACCTTAACCTTACTCAACTAAACCAAAACAATATAGTATTGCAACAAAATTTATTAAAGAAACTTTGTTGTTACAACAAAAACTAAAATCTATAGCAATAAAGTTACATATATATATGAGAGTTTTGAATTATGTGAAAATTAGAGTTTGATTTAAGTAAAACAACCTTAGAATATTATAAAGAGCTCCTAAGCATGCCATGTCATTCTTTTTAATTTTTTTTAAGATAATAGTGTTCAACATAGATATAAATACATATAAGGTGTTTTGGATAAGTGAAGATTACAGTCTTATTTTAAATAAATAACCTAAATTATTATACTATGTAAATTGAATATAAATTTTGCTACATAATTCGCAATAGTGTAATTCTTTTTACCATCGGAGAGTGCTCGAAATATGCTTCGAAATAAGATCCATATACAATATAGTTTTAAGACTTATGAAAATATATTTATTTAGATGAACAATAATGTATTATTTATTCTTTGTTTTAAATACATATAAAAATAACTATAAAAATAGCGTATTATATGTGACAATAGTAATTATGTCTTTCAAAATCATATTTTAAAAATTGAGTTATATAAAGATAAAAAATTCATATGTTCGCGTTTATAGAATATTTGAGGTCACGGATCATAAAAACGGGGGAAGTTTGATAAATCTTTATATGGTCATGATTTTTTTTTTTTTTTTTGATCAGGAAAGAAAACTAGGAGGTGTCTCTACAATGAAACACCACCTAAAACACCCCGAAGGATGTTACAAGTTACAAATAACAAGTAACCAGAAAGAAGAGAAAGGATGCAGCCCGAACCCGAAGCCCGCAGCCCGGACCCAAGACCCGGAGCCCGAACCCGAAGCCCAGACCTGAAGCCCGCAGCCCAGCAGCTAAACCTCACCCGATGACGACGACAGCGAACATCGACCCACCACGAACCGAACCACCGAAGATGGAGAACGGACCATCGCGAGAGAGATGGCAAAAGCTGATCTAAAGGCACCACGAGCAAACCCCACTCCGCGAACAAACCAAACACTCACGAACCACCGCGATCAACTCCACACCGCGAGCACCATTCCAAATTGACTGATTTTAGAAATGGCAAAAGATGATCTAGAAGTTCGAAAAAACAAGAGTCCGACTGAGGACAGGAGAACAATGGACTAGTAGACAAAACTAAGGCATAACAATGGCTAGATCTAGGAGAAAGAGAAGAGGGAGGAAGTTAGGGTTTCAATTTCTAAAGAAATTGATTTGGGGGCTAGGGTTTTTAGGGTTTACTATAAGGGGGACTAGGGGGGTTCTAGAGAGAAGGCAGAGCCTCTCTATCTAGAAATCCCAAATCCCCGCATTTTATATGGTAATGATTGATGAAGAGGTATTTTTTTTCTCTTAAATAGTATTTTTTATTATTAGTAGAGATTAGTTTTATATTTAATTAATTATATTCATGATACCATCATTATGATATTCTTTTTGGTTTTCCCATCTTTTATTCTATATGCGTTAGTATTTATGTGCTATATTAAAAGTTGAAGTTGTGGCTGACACTCATGTTTTTTCTATTCTTTCTGTCCTGTATCTATTAAATTATTACCCTCTACTTTCTTAAAGTATCATTCGGGTATTATTCATGTTAAAACTGTGTTAGCTATTGTTAGTCATACCTATTATTGAGATACCATTTAATAATAGACTTAGCTAATATTCAATTGAATATTAAAAATTATAAAATTTATATATCGCAATAACAACTCTAGAAATTACACTATAATGATAAATAGTTTCTCCGTTCTTTTTCTACTGCAACAATTGGTTTGGGCATGGTTTTTAAGGAAATAAAAAATGGGTCGTTTAGCATAGAGGTATCCCTTTAGTTAACTAGGGTAAGGGATAAATAAATGCTTAATAAAGTAAACGCAACTTTATGAGACAATTTGGGTAATTAATGATGGTTTTATTAACATAAAGTAAAGGTAATATTGTCAACTGTAGTTACTTTTTTTACCAAAAGTGGAATGGTTCCAAAAGATGAAACTACCCAAAGCGATAATTGTTGTAATAGAAAAAGAACAGAGAAAGTATGTAAATACAATGGTATTGAATAATCTCATTTCACAGCAACACAAAATCAACAATAATATTAACTAAAAAGTTGCAAAAAAATAAAATAAACAACAACCCGTGCAATGCACGATTGCACGGGCTTCAAAACTAGTTTCAGTATATAATGCCTAATTTAGCTTCTATTTCTAGGATAAATAAGTCCATCAAAACTCTTTGTGCAATTGTAATAAACGGTAATTGGAACCAACTTCTGAAACCCCAATTTGGTTCTCATTTGAGTGTTCAGTAACAGTAGAGAAAGTTTTATCACAACTCTCATTAGATTTTTATAATTCCTGGGTTTTTTATGAATGGGTTGAAAAGATTCCTGGGTATAAGCATTCCCTTGAATTTAATTGGTCTATGATTCATATGCTAACTAAACACAACCACTTCTGAATTGCACATAAGGTGCTTGAGAAAATTGCACTAAAGGATGAGATTATATTGTGATAGTCAATCTGCGTTGTATATAGCCATGAGCGCACGAAACTTATTAAAGTAGATTGTCATTTTGTTCACGATGATGTAACCGATGGTCTTATTAATCCTTCTTATATTCCTACCAAGTTTCAGTTGGCAGATATATACACTAAAGCTCTATGAATGACACAATTTGATTTTTTATTATCCAAGTTGGACGTTTGGAATTTGGACGGTCCAACTTGAGGGGTCTTAGGACTCTATATCTATTAGGATATTATTTATGTTTGTGATTATCTATTATTCCTAGTCCGAATAGTATTAGGACTTGGTTATTTAAGGTTGTATATACTGATTTTGATGATGAATGAAAACGGAATATGAATTGACCAAACTTAACACTTTATTATTTGTCAACAACGACACTTAATTCCTGAAACCTTGATTCAAGAATCCTCTCTATTTTCCACAACAATGGCGGAAGATAGAGCATCTAGTTCAAATTTTAAAAACCCAGATGAGGAAAGAGAAACAACTGATGCTGCGTGCATTCTTTTATCTTTCCAACATAAGAACCTCGACCCAAATTCTGCATTCAGGCTTGAAAAAGATAAAATAACCTACTTTACTGCAAGAGAAAAATATAATAACTATTTTGGTCATTCTTTTTCTTCACGTAAAGTTGATGATCGTCAAATCCCACCTCAAGAAACCCAAAATCCTGGTGTTCAAAATCATCAACAACGTTTGCAAAAACAACAACAGCAGCAACAACTACAACAACAACAAAAAATAGAACAATTACTGCCTGGTTTTCCAGCAGTGAAGGACATCTTTGAGGAGGGAACAAGTGGACAACGCGACAACACAGCAGAAAATAAAAGGCAACGTAAAAAGATGAAACAGTAGAATAGTAAACTTCAAGCTTCAAAGAATGAAGCGCAAATCTTGGAAGAATAAAGGGTGGGATAATAACAATACCCCTATTTTTAAAGTTTTGCATGGAAGAGTTTCTGCAAATTAAGATCATGCATTAGAAGCTTGTTATGTTGGGAAAGATAGAATGATCATGTAGGTTGAACTTTTACTTTTTTTTTATAATAAGTTGTGTATTTTCCTTTTATTTTGTTTTATTTTTGATGAACAATTATGTTCAGATAATCTTTGTAGCCTGTATGGTTTTCTTTCTGTTATTTTAGGTGAGTGTCTCTGTTTGGTAATACTACCTGAAATGTAGCTGATTAGTTTAACGATTTGGCAGAAGTCAGAACTAGTTGCATAAGTTAATTTACTATTTAAATTTTGTAATTTTTTTATTATATATATTTCAACACTAATTTTCTTCAATGTATTTAAACAATAAATAACAATGTAAATATTTGAAATTGTAGCTGATTTAAACAAAAATATTTCGCTACTTCTCCATAAGCAATTATGAAACAAATTTCTTTAAATTTATACTATCATATTATGCGTAGAAACCAACATAATACAAAAAAAATACGATACTTGTAAAATTTAATAACAAATCATTTTCTACTCCATATTTGACTAGCAATACGGTCATGAACCAAATTTGTAACACCCCCAAATTTCTCTCTTTTTGAAGAATATATTTTAATATAAAACCCTTGAGAGTATTACCGCCACGTGATAACGTTAAAGGCTAAAATTACTAACTACTAACTACTAATTTAACAATGCAGTGGAAATAATAGAAATAACTTCTCTTTATTAATATATATAACTTTGTTGCTACTATGACAATAAATAAAATAACAACTATTAAACTATATATTATTCCTGACTAGCTCCCCCATGTGAAGTATGCATCCAATCATCCTGTAAATTATGCTCGCCAAAATAGGGTCATCACATGGACAAAGCCATAAAACAAACAAACAAAAAGCGTGTGAGTAAAAATACTGAGTACATGTATATGCGGAAATTTAAACACTTTATTTAAACATTCAAAATATTTTTATAAACCTTCCTTGGATACTTATAACACTTATATAGTATAAAGTATATAACTTTTATAAAAACTTCTTTCCTTGCCTAGGTATCTTTCCTAAAGTGTGCACACCCCCCAAGTTTAGTATTCCTTATTGAGTCTATTACGAAGGGAACTACCTTGTCCACATAACTTATACAAAAAGTAAATGGGTAAATAATATAATATCTACCGTTCTTGCTAATAAATAACAAGCCGTTGCCTCTTTATAATTGCGATCATAAAAGATCATATAACTAATAAAAATCCTTTGAAAATAATCCTCCTTTAAAAAAGAATAATAATTCTTTATAAACTAAGCCATATAAAGGCATAAATTAATAACTTGTTCATGCAATAATTTGGAAAACCTTTGATAATACGGTCAACACCATCTTCATAATATTTGGTTGAACAAGATTGTGTTTATAATACCAAAACAATGAAATCATCATCCAAGTTCTATATTACTGACGCATGCCATTCAACGCCAAGATGGCAATAGCTTACTAATACACCCATGATAGAATAATAGAGACAAGAGTTTATGATCTATGCTCATATGTACACATGCTTTAATAAATAATATAGTTCCTTTAAGTCGGCTATCAGCTATTCCCGACTTGAATACTGACGAAAAGTTATACATTAGTTAACAACATTCTTGTGGCCTATTAGTTTATCATGAATCGCATAGTGTTTATACTAATTCATACAAAATATGCACGACAATCCAAGATAACAATCCTAGGAACATGATACTACGTATGCAGAACAATATTTAAAGATCTACATATACACGCACCTTGAAAATTGAGCAGTAGGTGATAGCCTAGTGGTGTTAGCATCACCTCCGATCCCAGAGATCCTGGGATCGAGTCTCACCCCTTGCAAGGAGGGATCCCCAATTTCCCCCCTACTTGTAAGGGACTTCATCTTACCTTATTAAAAAAAACGCACCTTGAAAATTAATACTACTAAGGGAGAAGAGAAAGGGTAGGCTAAGAGGGAGAGAGAGTTTAAACTTGAGAAAAGAGATTTATTTCTCAAATTTGGTGTGAAAAAGATGAGGGGTGGAGGCCCCTATTTATACTAGTGACATAGGTAAAGTTGTACTAGGACTCGAGGACTAAAAGATGGGTTTTTTGAGAAAAGATAAATAATTTTAGCTAAGATCCAACTATTTTTTTTATAATCGTCTAGCTAGGATTGGGGAAAAATATAGATTATCCCCTAAGATAATTAATCTAGAAGCTTAAGCAAAAGATAAAAAATAAGAGGAAGTAACAGACTTAGATGAACAACTCACTGGCATGAGTTGCCAGCCGAAGTCAACACTTTAATTTTTTATTTCTTTTTTTTAAATCTTTTTGTAAATCTTTTTAGATTTATTTTAAAACACTTTTTATTTTATTAAGCAAACTAATTGGATTATAATTAGTAAACTTAGGCCCAATATTTTATTTGGGCTAGAATTTATTTGTAAAATCCATAATCTATTATAAAAGCCTATTTAAAAACTTTTATAATTAGTAATAAGCCTTTTTCGTAAATAAAACCTTTTAAAAATTATACTTAATAACTTACTAAAAAATACGGAGTATTACAGACTACCCCCTTAAAAGAAGTTTTGTCATCGAAACTTAGAGCAAGCAAATAGCAAATAAAGCAAGTAATTCACATATACCACAAACTTTCTATAAAGGTAAGTTGGCTCACATAATAACTCATAAAATAAGTCAAAATTAGGTCAAAATTAGGGTTCTAAGTCAAACGCGCAAAACTCTATCGCGTTCTTTCCCCCTTAAAAGGAGTTACGCCCCCGTAACTCTACTACTAACCTCTGCAAACAACTCTGGATATTTCTTTCGCATCTCAGCCTCTGCTTCCCATGTTGCTTCTTCAAACTTCTGATTAGACCAAAGCACCTTAATGATTTTAACATCCTTATTCCGAGTACTTCTAACCTTACTGTCTAAAATCTTAATCGGCGTTTCTTCATAAGACAAGTTATCAGTAATTTGGACTGTTTCAGGTTGCAACACATGCGATTTATCTGGGATATACCGTCTCAACAGAGATATATGGAACACATTATGAACACGGCTTAATTCAATGGGTAGGGCTAGTCTATAGGCCACCTTTCCAACTCTATCCAATATCTCATATGGGCCTATAAACTTAGGGCTAAGCTTCCCTTTCTTTCCGAACCTCATCACACCCTTCATTGGCGAGACTTTCAATAGCACTTTTTCTCCCACTTCATATTCTTCTTTCCTACGCTTCAGATCTGCGTAGCTTTTCTGACGATCTTGGGCTGCCTTAATCTTTCCTTGGATCATCTTAACTTGTTGCACTATTTCTTCAATCAATTGAGGTCCAAGTATAACTGTTTCACTTATATCGTTCCAACATAATGGGCTTCTACATTTCCTGCCATACAAAGCCTCGAATGGTGCCATGCCTATTGTAGACACATAATCGTGTCTCCCCATTTAGTACCCTATGATGACCAATACCCTGCTCCATTTGGTCCTGATCAAGGAAAGAATAAAGAACGAGTCTAAAATAAAAAGTTTTAAGCCAAATCCATTTTCTAACTCTTTTTATTAACACATTTCCGAAAACCTTTTTTATAACTAGTTTTACTAAGCCCACTTGCTAAAACGTTTTTAAAATAACTTTTTAAAGCCCATCTTCGAAAACCTTTCAAAAATAGTTTTTATGAAAGCCCAATTTATAAAACCCCTTTTTCTAGCCCAATTTAATTAATAGAATTAATTAATTATATTGATTAGTTTTATTAATAAAAAATATCTTTTACAAAAATAATCTTTTCCCAAATTGTTTTTAACTATCTTTTATCTAAATCTTTTCTAAAAATCTTTATTTAACTATTTTATAAAAATATTTTTAGAAACCTAGTTGTTTTCGAAAACCTATTGCAACTTAACTACCTCTACTATATAATTCTCACAATCTCTACTTCATAACATATTCCACGACTAACAATTGACATGACTCAACTCTCACGGCACAACAAATCTTCTCGCCTATTCCCTTACTCCCTCGCTCACCTGCAACATCATACTTTCAACTCATTCATCCCTTGATCTCACATATTACCTGCGCCTAAAAACCCACAGCAACCTCACAAAACCTTCCAAAGCACTAACAAAATCTGATCCTGATAACAGCACACCATCACTAATTCCTAAATTCAACGCTTAACAAGTGCCACACCAAATTCATCATCACACCAAATTACATCACTCGGCAAACTCATCCTACTATAATATATTACACGCCCAACATACCAATACAAACGCTCCACTAATATATTACGCAAGACATAATCTTTTTTACGACTTGTTCTAATTCAATTTCTCAAGATCCGTACAAATCAACGACCCCAGACGGTGGTATAATTTCTGAGGGTCAACTAAATTAACAAACTTTCTTTATTTTCTTTATTTATTTTTATTATTTTCTTGAAGTTACTAACATTCTATTCATGATGTAGATTGTTAACAAATTCATGCGACTGTAAGTATTGTATATTATACTAACTCCCTGCAATATTTTATTTTCTTATTTTTATTTCTTTTTTATGAACATATTATTTTTCATGCCTGATTGCAATATTTATCACCTTGTATTTATTGTTAATCAAGACCTAAATAAATATTCTAACTAATTCAGATAACATGGACAACATGCTAGGAACCCATTAATATTGATTGTCCAATAACTTGTCACTAAAAATTTAGTCTTTTTATGTGTTTCCTGAACCAATCTAGACTAATTATTTTTAGGGTGTATTAAAACGTTATATGATTATTCTATTGCATAAATCTGCTGTGAATCGGTATTTAGTAGAGGCCAGCAATGGGCAAACATGGTTCATTATGACCATATTTGTACCCTCACCCCCGGACTCACTTTTTGGTTCTTGACCATCTATGGAGTCATAACGGGGAAATCTACATTGGATAAGTCCCTAATTTGTCCCTACGGTTTCCCATATCCAATTAGGTTTATGATTCTTCCTCTAAAGAATTGTTGGCGACTTCAAAGCGTATTGTTAGTAAAACCTTAACAATGGGGTAGTCAAATAAACACGCTCACACCACGTGTACGCATTAAAGGAATTCAAAAATCCTACGCCTACAATTTGGCGACTCCACTGGGGAGGATTTTAAAAAAAATTAATTTTTTTTAAATGAGTGGGTGAAACTTGAAAAATACAATTCACGCTTATTTTTATGCTTTAGAATAATATATTGTTTTGCATGTGCATGGCTATTAGCCATCATAAGGACAATCTACCTTGCCTCATTAGCACATGTTCTATGTGTGAGGTCACCCCCGTGGGGTTTGCGCTTTGTCCTTCCAAAAAGCTTCCTGAGCGATAGTGTTGGATCTTAGTCATAAGCAAACCTACCCAACCATGGCATTGTTCTCTTGTTCCTGACTTGAGACTGGAGTGCGTCTTACACGTGGCCACCTCTTTAAGCAGGGGTACGAAGCGTGGGATCAATCTCTTAGTCATGGACCCTTTTCAGCCTTAACATAAACCTGACCATAGTTGAACGTAGAACTTGACTTTTAGGTTGGAACTTTGCATATTATTATCTTAATTGTGCATCTTTGTGTGTGCGTGCTTTTAGTGCTTAGTATTACGCGATGTTTCGAGTACAAAACTATCGAACGAATTTTACGCGATCAAAAACGAAGCAAGTGAGGTGTTCCGCATCTGCGCGCCGCGCATAGGAAATGCGTTCCGCGCAACTCCTTGCGTTCGTCGCACATTATCGACCGCGCCGCGCGCTTGCCTTGCGTTACGCGCACACCAGCATCTGCGTGCTGCGCTTCTTCCCTGCGTTCCGCATTACAGTCTGCGCCCAGCGCACTGTTTGTTCTTTGCTCACCGAACGTCTCTTTCGTATCTTAAATTTTATTCCTTTGTGTTGTATTGCGCATGGGTAACTATCTTATTATCATCCCAATAATCCCCAATCCTTTCTTTCGAAATAAATAAATCTCCATCTTTTTTTATTTAAAAAAGAAATTCCATCTAAAAAAAAATTTCAATCTCTTATCTCCTATCCTTTTTCGAAAAATTATCTCATATTTTTAAAAGATACATATATCACATGTCTTCTTCGAAAATTATTCTCCTATCTTTTTCAAAATTTCATCCCATCTTCAATCTCCTATCTACTTAAAAAATTCTATCTCCATCTTTTTTTCAAAAAAAAATATCCATATTTTTTCCTATCACATATCTTTTTTCGAAAATTCATCCTTGATCTTTGTCCTATCTTTTCATGTATATTATCCATCTTTTCATGTGTATATCATTTAGGATTCCTTTTAGCGTCCATCTTGTTGTAAAAGTCTCATCCGATTAGGAATTCTAACTAGAAGTCCGTCTGACCCATATGTCTAGATTCATCTAGTTTCATTCCATTTAGAGTTCTTAACCACGTCTAACTCTATCCATGTTAGGTGTCTTAACCCTGTCTAGGTTCACCCATCTAAGAAGTCTAAGGTCTTTAGGATTCTTGCCATCTTAGAAGTCTATAATCCATAAAAAAGTCCATGCATAATAGGAGTCTAAAATCGTTAGCAGAATTCTATCCATCCTAGGAGTCTAAATCCATTAGAATTCCGTTCGTTTTTGGAGTTTCGGGTCCATTAGAGTTCCGCCCATATTAGGAGTCTAAAACCATTAGAACTCCGTCCATTTTAGGATTCTAGGTCCACTAGAGTTTTATCCAGTTTAGGAGTCTAAATCCACTAAAGTTTCATTCACTTTAGGAGTCTAGGTCCACTAGAGTTTCATGCACATTAGGAGTCTAACATCCTTGAAAGTCCGTCAAATCTAGAAGTCTAACGTCATTAGAAGTCTTTCAAGTCTAGGATTCTGAAGTCATTAGAATTACATATCAATTAGGACAGTATTCACACTAGAATTCGTTTGCATTGCATAGTCCGTCATTCACACATTTCATGCATAACTAGAGTTATTAGACATTTAGGAGTCTCATTGCATCCATCTCTCCATTTCATTTCGTGCATTCTGCATTTAGTAGTCCTGAACTACAAGCGATCTGATTCCTTCTTTCGGGATATGTAGGCAGCCTTCACAGGTTCGAACGCATAGATTGAGTCATGCATACACACATTAAGTCTAGGTGCATTAAAAAAATAAAAAAAATCATCATGCATATAGGATATTCAGATTTGTTCCTAGAAGCTCAACTTTTAAACAAACACACATTCTTTCATGTCATTTCTCTCTCTCCATCATCACTCCATGTCTAATCTCCTGCTGGATGATCCATTGTAGGAAAAATACAATATGTCAAGCACACCTCAAGAACAAGTTGATGAGTTAAAGGGGACAATCGTGGACCTTGTAGCACGTGTCGCCAGACTAGAATCACAGTACAAGGCACCAGCTAGTTTTACCGCAATCACAACTGACCGATGAAGGATCAATGAACTACATGACATTACACAACGCAGTCCGCTGATAAACCCTTCCATCAAATCAATCCCTGAAAGATCGTCTCGCTCTAGAGGAGGCAAAAGCATTATTAATGATTCAACTAACGAGATACATTCCATACCCGCACCAACTCTTACCATGCCTAAAAGAAAGCCCAAGGGGGAGTTCATATCCTTACGCATGAGCTACGGTGCTTTATTCGAGTATCTTCATTTCAGAAAATTGCTATACCCTATAGGACCCACTCCAGATCCTAAGGAAGACAGAAAAGGGCCCAACTGGGACAAAAATGCCTATTGCAAGTATCATAGAGGAAACGGACATAGAGCTGACGATTGCTATAAGTTAAAGCACCTCATTCATGATATAGAAAAGGGAAGACTTCCGATTCTCTCGAACGAGGTCCCAGATAGGATAGGGGTCGTTGACATGGGTACAAAGGATTGTTATCCGACCCAGACTACAAAGACGCAGCCCCAGTCCCGATAGCATATATTCATTAAAGCACTTGGACTCGCTTAGGTCCAATCAACGCGAAAAATACACTTCTTCTCTTTTCGTTTAGAAAGAGACCTCATGAAGATTGAAGCAACGAAGTTGTCTTGTCATGCGACGTAGGAGTCTAGACTTAGGATTTCATTTTCTGTTTCATTTCTCTTTTTCCCAGTCTAATGTAGGATTTCCCCTCTTATTGCATGTACTCATAATTTTCAATCAATAAATGAGTATTTCTTTTCTAACCCTACACTAATGAGCATCACTGAAAATCACGATTGTCGCCTTACAAGAAATAAATTTCTAATTTTCTGATGACTATTCTAATAAAGGCAATGAACAACTGGCATATATAAAAGAGGCATTCCCCCCTTCACTACAACCATTCCTCCATACATAACACCCCTCTCCCTTTAACCTACCTCATGGGAAGTACATTTGACAACAATTTAATGTAAAGGGCAAGTAAAAAAAAAAAAGAGAAACAAAACGAAAATCAAAGCAAAAGCAAAAAAAAAACGAAGCAAAAAAGAAGAAAAGAAGTGCAAAAATATCGAAAAAAAAAGAAAGAAAGATAAGACCATCAATAGCTTTGTCAAAGGTATTTTCTCAACCGGCAACCAGCCGCATTGCATTCCAATAAGCCATAAAAGACAAACCCAAGCCCTCTAGGTCGAAAACCCATAAGGGCGACTTAGGCAAAAGTCAGGGCATCTTCTCATTCATTATCCTGAACTACGAATGGTCTGATTCTGCTAAGGATACGTAGGAAACCTCACCCTGAGGTCCGACCGCTTTAAACCAAACCAAACCGACATCACTATCCACCCTTGCCAAAGACCTCTTCTAAATCAATGATTAATTCAATGCTTAATTCATTGCAAATGGCTCCAAAGCAAAATGCTAGGCCACCAATTAAAATGTTAAGAGCTACGACTGGCCTGATTCCATCAAGGATACGTAGGCAACCTCTTTTGAGGCTCGACCATTTTAATTCAAAACATATATTTTAAAGGCTCGCCTAGGCCCATGAGAAAAGCGCGATCTCCCAAATCATGAATTTTCAATGCTCATCCCCTACCCTTAGAACTAGACTGGGATTTGAACCTGCATCATAAGCCTACCTTATTGCGTGAGTCAAGTCATTATGACTCCGCCTTCTTCTAATTCTTATCCCTTCCTTTTTCTAAACCACATTATCGCTTCTAAGCCAACCTTAGCATAACCTTTCAACATTCAGCGCTATGACCGCGCCTTATCTTTTGAGTGTTCTTTTCTTTGGCCTTTCTTGTCTTCTCACCTTAAGAACCCTATATGGAATCTTTCGTCGAAACTTCCGCTAAGCGTGACGAGATATCTTCAAAAATCAAGCAATCAAGTTGAGTCCTTCATAAACTCCATCTTACTCGGGGTTCATCACGGCTCCACACAGAAAATCATAGGCTCCGAATATAGGCCTATAAGGACTTCATTACGAGTCCATACATGAAATGTCGGTGGTTTTAAAACCCACACTGATGCAAGATTGAACTGACTGTATGGGCTCACTTAGGCCTTGACATACGAAACTCGAAGCGCATACAATTCAAGCATTACGAGGACTATAATGTATTCAAATCCAACAAATCATCCTTCATAGGCTCCATGTGTACCTTGATAAGGACTTCATTACGAGTCCATACAAAATATTGTGGGCTCCAGACCCATTCGAGATCCTAACTGTTTTATGGGCTCATTTAGACCCGTAACAAATGCAACACATTTCGAATCAAACATAACCTATGTGGATCATCCTTGGGGGCTTTCCATTTCTCCTCTTTCAAAAATTATTTTTCTAAACAAAAAAAATTGAGCTTAGAGGAACAAAAAAAAATAATATCATATGCATTAGTGTCATATCTCTACATTAGTGTCATATCATCTGCATTTGCATTACATATTTGCATCGTCCAAACACTATGTCAATCATTGCATGCTTCCTTCATCCTTAGCCATAGGATCCTAGCATCAATCATCGAGTCACACATACACACACATATTATACACATTCTACAGTCTAGTGTCACACAGTTGCACACTTACACTATATCCTCATAGTTTAGGTCATCAGTATGTCCTATCCCTTCTCGCTTTTCAGTGAATGAACTTTTCGTAAGTTATATCTCACTTTTTAGCGAATGAACTTTTCGTAAGTTATATTTCTCGCTGTTGAGCGAATGAACTTTCCGCAAGTTATTCCTTCTCGCTTTGAGCGAATGAACTTTTCGCAAGTTATTCCTATTCCAATTGCTTTTAACCCAAATCAATCTACCTCGAATAATCCCTTTCATGCGAATAAACTTTTTGTAAGTTGTTCTTTTCTTCCTCGCTTTTAAGCGAATGAACTTTTCGTAAGTTATACATTTTTTCCTCGCTTTAAGCGAATGAACTTTTTCGTAAGTTATACATTTTTTTCTCGCTTTTAAGCGAATGAACTTTTCGGAAGGTACTCCTTTCTGTTTGCATGCTTGTGTTCATTGCATTTAACAGGTATCAAACCGTGTATAACGGCACACAACCCGTTAGGTCTGCAGACCACTTTCAATCAATTACAAACATCCTTGGAGCGGGACAATAGCTCATTACAACAGCCTTGGAGCGGGACAATAGCTCATTACAACAGCCTTGGAGCGGGACAATAGCTCATTACAACAGCCTTGGAGCGGGACAATAGCTCATTACAATCGCCGTGGAGCGGGATACAAATGCTCTACAACATCTATTTCATTTACACCTATCATTTCATTTTTGCAAATTTACAATTACTTTGCAAATATGTTTCACACATGTCTGTTCCTGAAGCTTTTGCTTGTTTTGCAGGTACTGGCGTAAAAGAGTGATTTTGGATTGCAGAGGATCTAGAATCATTCTCCGTCCCGACACGTATATTTTGACTTTCGGTTTTACAAACCTCAGTCAAAGTGGGGGCTTCTGTAGACACATAATCGTGTCTTCCCATTTAGTACCCTATGATGACCAATACCCTGCTCCATTTGGTCCGGATCAAGGAAAGAATAAAGAACGAGTCTAAAATAAAAAGTTTTAAGCCAAATCCATTTTCTAACTCTTTTTATTAACTCATTTCCGAAAACCTTTTTTATAACTAGTTTTACTAAGCCCACTTGCTAAAACGTTTTTAAAATAACTTTTTAAAGCCCATCTTCGAAAACCTTTCAAAAATAGTTTTTATGAAAGCCCAATATATAAAACCTCTTTTTCTAGCCCAATTTAATTAATAGAATTAATTAATTATATTGATTAGTTTTATTAATAAAAAATATCTTTTACAAAAATAATCTTTTCCCAAATTATTTTTAACTATCTTTTATCTAACTCTTTTCTAAAAGTCTTTATCTAACTATTTTATAAAAATCTTTTTAGAAACCTAGTTGTTTTCGAAAACCTATTGCAACTTAACTACCTCCACTATATAATTCTTCCAATCTCTACTTCATAACAGATTCCACGACTAACAATTGACATGACTCAACTCTCACGGCACAACAAATCTTCTCGCCTATTCCCTTACTCCCTCGCTCACCTGCAACATCATACTTTCAACTCATTCATCCCTTGATCTCACATATTACCTGCGCGTAAAAACCCACAGCAACCTCACAAAACCTTCCACGGCACTAACAAAATCTGATCCTGACAACAGCACACCATCGCTAATTCCTAAAGTCAACGCTTAACAAGTGCCACACCAAATTCATCATCACACCAAATTACATCACTCGGTAAACTCATCCTACTATAATATATTGCACGCCCAACATACCAATACAAACGCTCCACTAATATATTACGCAAGACATAATCTTTTTTACGACTCGTTCTAATTTAATTTTCCAAGATCCGTACAAATCAACGACCCCGGACGGTGGTATAATTTATGAGGGTCAACTAAATTAACAAACTTTCTTTATTTACTTTTATTATTTTCTTGAAGTTACTAACATTCTATTCATGATTTAGATTGTTAACAAATTCATGCGACTGTAAGTATTGTATATTATACTAACTCCCTGCAATATTTTATTTTCTTATTTTTATTTCTTTTTATGAACATATTATTTTTCATGCCTGATTGCAATATTTATCACCTTGTATTTATTGTTAATCAAGACCTAAATAAATGTTCTAACTAATTCAGATAACATGAACATGCTAGGAACCCATTAATATTGATTGTCTAATAACTTATCACTAAAAATTTAGTCTTTTTATGTGTTTCCTGAACCAATCTAGACTAATTATTTTTAGGGTGTATTAAAACGTTATATGATTATTCTATTGCATAAAATCTGCTGTGAATCGGTATTTAATAGAGGCCAGCAATGGGCAAACATGGTTCATTATGACCATATTTGTACCCTCACCCCCGGACTCACTTTTTGGTTCTTGACCATCTATGGAGTCATGACGGGGAAATCTACATTGGATAAGTCCCTAATTTGTCCCTACGGTTTCCCATATCCAATTAGGTTTATGATTCTTCTTCTAAAGAATTGTTGGCGACTTCAAAGCGTATTTTTAGTAAAACCTTAACAATGGGGTAGTCAAATAAACGCGCTCACACCGCGTGTAGGCATTAAAGGAATTCAAAAATCCTACGCCTACACCTATACTTGAATGATAATTGTTGTTGTAGGAGAGCTCTATCAGATCTAGATGATCTTCCCACGAACCGTGATATTCTATGACACAAGCTCTTAACATAACTTCTAAGGTTTGTATGGTCCTTTCAGTCTGACCATCGGTGGCTGGGTGAAAAGCAGTACTCATTAATAGCTTTGAACCAAAGGCTTGTTGTAACTTCTGCCAGAAGTTAGACAAAAATCTAGAATCTCGATCAGACACAATATCTTTCGATACTCCATGGAGTCTCAACACATGCTTGATGTAGGCCTTAGCTAATTGGTCCATAGACCATGTTGCCTTCATGGGTGTGAACACTGCAGACTTGGTCAATCTATCGACAATTACCCATATCGTATCATTCCCATATTTACCCTTAGGTAAAGCAACAACAAAATCCATCGAAATAGAATCCCACTTCCATCCTGTCACATCTAAGGGTTGGACTTTCCCTTGGGGTCTTTTATGTTCACTCTTCACCTTCTGATATCCAAATCATAGTATTTTATGAATTCTAACCATCTCCTCTGCCTCATATTCAAGTCCTTTTGGGTGAAAATGTATTTCAAACTTTTGTGATCTGTATATATCTTACATGTCACCCCATATAAATAATGACGCCAAATCTTTAAAGCAAAGACTATTGCGGCCAACTCTAAGTCATGAGTAGGGTAGTTGACTTCATATGGCTTCAGTTGCCTCGACGCATAAGCAATAACTCTCCTATCCTATTTTACATTAGAACACACGCACCCTAGACCATGTTTAGATGCATCACTATATACTTCATAAGTATCACTTCCATCAGGTAAGGATAACACAAGGGCTGTGGTTAGTCTTTCTTTTAGGATGGTGAAGGCTTTCTCACATTCAGGGCTCCAAACAAACTTGGACTCTTTCTTCATAAGGTTGGTCATGGGTCGGGCTATTTTGGAGAAATCCTTAACAAAACGTCTGTACTAACCTGCCAGGCCTAGAAAACTCCTTATATCAGTCACATTCTTTGGAGTAGGCCATTCATTGACGGCTTCAATCTTTGCTGGATCAACGACAACACCCTCCTTAGAAATGACGTGGCCCAAAAATGCCCCTTTTTTCTAACCAAAACTCACACTTCGAAAACTTTGCATATAACTGCTTCTGTTGGAGGGTTGATAAAATTATTCGGAGCTGTTTCTCATGCTCTTCTCTATTCTTAGAATAAACCAATATATCATTTATAAATACCACCACAAATTGGTCTAAGTATGGCTTGAAAATTCAGTGTATGAGATCCATAAATATTGCTGGCGCGTTAGTCAATCCAAAAGGCATCACTGTAAACTCATAATGACCATAACGTGTCCTAAAAGTGGTCTTAGCAATGTCCTTATCAACAATTCTTAATTGATGATACTCTAACCTTAAGTCAATCTTTGAGAAAATTTCGGCTCCATTCAGTTGGTCAAACAAATCATCGATCCTTGGAAGAGGATACTTATTCTTGATGGTCACTTGGTTTAACTCACGGTAGTCGATATACAACCTTAGACTACCATCTTTCTTCTTCACAAACAAGACAGGCGCACCCATGGGGATACACTAGGCCTTATGTAGCCTTTTCTAATAACTCTTCTAGTTGGGTCTTAAGCTCATTCATTTCAGTTGGAGCCATACGATACGGTGCTTTAGATATTGGGTCAGTTCCAGCCTTCCAGGCACTAAGTCTATGGTGAACTCCACTTCTCTTATTGGAGACATTCCAGGGATTTCTTCCGAAAAGACATCCTGAAATTCATTAACTACAGGAATATTCTCCATCTTCTCTTCTTCTACCTCCAACTTTTGTATGCTAAACAAATGCAATGGATACCCCTTTCTTATACAGTTCTTAAGTTGCATAGCATAAATCATTGCTTCTGACTGATTTTTCTGTAGGTTACTTTGACTCCTTTTGGGCCTTTCAAGGTCACTTTTTGGGCTCTGCAGTCTATTTGGGCTTTAAATTTTCCCAACCAATCCATTCCCAAAACAACATCTAGGTCATCTAATTCAAATTCAATTAAGTCTGAAGGAAAATCTGCCCCTACTATAGTCACTAAAACATCTCTATATAATTTAGAAACATCAATGACATCTCCAGAAGGTATGACTATATCCATGCTTATAGGTTCGGGTTTTCCCAACTTAAGTTTTTCCACTAAGGTTTTGGAAATAAAAGGGCGAGAAGCTCCTGAATCAAATAAAATCTTAACTGGAATAGATCGAAGAGATGAAGAAAGTACCAGTCACTACGCCTGCAGTCGTTTCAGCCTCACGATTGCTCATGACAAACACTCGACCTTGATTATTCGCCTTAGCCTGATTGTCTCCTCCATTCCCATTCTTAGGAGGAACACGGTTATTGGTCACTGACTGCTGCTGGGGTCCTTTGCTCCTATTACCTCCCTGATTTTGGGTTGGCTTAGGATTTGCTGATGTTGAGTCTTTCTGGAAGCACTCATACTCTCTATGGCCTAACTTGTTACAGATCCTACAAGTTACCAGATTTCCTTCACAATCCTTCCCTGGGTGGTTTCTTGGGCATCTTTTACAGTAGTAGACTCTCTTAGACTTTCCATTTTCAGACTGACTACGATTGTTGTTATTCCCATTGCTTTTTCTAGCTCTCTTCCCTTGATCCTGAATAGATGGGAAGCTCTCCCATACACTTCATCTAGTCTATCAAAGTCAGCCCCTCCTAATTTCCCTTGAATGGACAAGGTCAACCCTTGCTCAAATCGTTGAGCTTTCAGAACTTCAGTTGGAACCACTTCAGGTGCAAACCTCATTAACTCTATGAACTTAGAGTAGTACTCATTGACTTTCATGGTCCCCATCCTAAGGTTTGTAAACTCTAGGCACTTATTTTTCTTTAAGTGAGGTGGGTAAAACTTGGTTCTCAAGGCTTCCTTAAATTGTTCCCATCCAAAATCTTCTTGAGTCGTCAAAGACTCATTCCTTTGAGACCACCATAAATCAACTTCCTCTCTTAGGTAGTATGTAGCATTGTTGATCTTTAACTCATCGGTGCACTGAACAGCAGTAAACAACTATCAAACTCTCTAATCCAGTTCTCAAGGCTAGTTGGGTCCTCTTTTCCATCATAGACAGGTGGATTCCTAGAGTCTACTTTCTTAAACACATCACCAGCTAGGTCAGGTTCTTGTTTACGGTTCAGATGAGTAGTCATAGCCTTAGCCAAATTCTTGGTCAGAGAAGTTAACTTCTTAAGAGTTGCTCGGGTCTTAAATCTACTTCCGGGTCTACTTGCCATTTTTTCCTGGGTAAGAAACAAAATGGTGCTACTTATTAAGTCATCCTACTAAATTTGTAAATCATATGATTGACATCAAGCACATAACATGAAAAAGAAACTAAAATTTTATTTATTAATCATCCTTAAAAAGGAATGATAACATTCTTAAAGAGTAGTAGTCTAATTTCAGAACTATTATTAAAGCTACTAACAACTACTAAAACAACTAAACATTTTCCTAAAAAACTATTCAATGATAGTCAGTTGGGTTGAAGTCGGGGTCGTTTTGATCTTTTACTCCATCACAAGCTTGGCGTTTGAACTCTTCATACCACCATTCATCATCTGACATAGGATGATATTCAGGAGATGATGAACTACCCTATGAGCTTGCCAGGTTGGTCTGAACATTGGAGGTTTCAGGACTAGTTGTAGATTCATGATAAGAATGGCTCGGAGTTTGGTATGCATTAATCATATCTTGTACTTCTTGTTGCTCTTGCCACAGTTCAGCATTGCGAAGGTCAATTATAAAATAGGGTACAATAGCTAGCCAAACCCCCTCTTGGTAATGATCCACCATGTTGGGTATTCCATCCAATAAATTCAATACATTATAATATTTATTGTATAACCAATGATAGGCTTCGATGTAGGGTAAGTGTTCTAAAAGTAGAGCAATTGTTGGTCCATGATAATGAAATTGTTGGTGTCCTCGCTCTATTAGAAAGTTCGCATACTTCAGAATAGTACGCACATAATCAGTCACAGTTTCTTCATATATTTTTACTAAAATGGGTACGAATAATGGACTATGACTTTCCATAATTAATCTGTGGTAAAAAAAATTACAAATAGTAAGTACCACACATATTGTCATAAAGACAATTAAATCTCCTTCCTTATGAAAATTTAATAATATTTTCATATTTAGCTAAACAAAATGTCATACATTATTCATAATAACAATAATGCGAGTGTAAATAAGGAAAAAAATTCAAACTATTTGTGTTTTTGAAAAAAAGTAAGTATATATAAATATGTATATAATAAATTTTATTCTGAATACTAGGTTTTTCGTGCATGAAAAAATTAATCGAGTGAGTTCCCAGGAAAGAGAGGTGCGGCACAAACGGCCAACTTAAGTACCAAGTCTTTCCTTAGCCAGAACTTTCCTCAGGAAAAAAAATCCACACACTTTTTCCTTTCTTCAAAATATATAAATTGGAAAATATTTATACTTAAAAATATAATTTTTTAGGCAGAATAAGAAAATAAAATATATGCACAAAATGCAAAAAAATTATGCACAAAAATGCGAAACTCTAGCTTATATGCCCTTCCTAAATCTACCCAAAATTCTCATTAATAATCCTAAAGGCTCTGATACCACTTTGTAACACCCCCAAATTTCCCTCTTTTTGAAGAATATATTTTAATATAAAACCCTTGAGAGTATTACTGCCTCGTGATAACGTTAAAGGCTAAAATTACTAACTACTAACTACTAATTTAACAATGCAGCGGAAATAATAGAAATAACTTCTCTTTATTAATATATATAACTTTATTGTTGCTACTATGACAATAAATAAAATAACAACTATTAAACTATTTATTATTCCTCACTAGCTCCCCCATGTGAAGTATGCATCCAATCATCCTGTAAATTCTGCTCTCCAAAATATGGTCATCACAGGGACAAAGCCATAAAACAAACAAACAAAAAGCGTGTCAGTAAAAAATACTGAGTACATGTATATGCGAAAATTTAAACACTTTATTTAAACATTCAAAATATTTTTATAAACCTTCCTTGGATACTTTATAACACTTATATAGTATAAAGTATATAACTTTTATAAAAACTCATTTCCTTACCTAGATACCTTTCCTAAATTGTGCACACCCCCCAAGTTTAGTATTCCTTATTGAGTCTATTACGAGGGGAGCTACCTTGTCCACATGACTTATACACAAAGTACATGGGTAAATAATATAATAGCTACTGTTCTTGCTAATAAATAGCAAGTCGTTGCCTCTTTATAATTGCGATCATAAAAGATCATATAAACTAATAAAAATCCTATGAAAATAATCCTAATTTAAAAAGAATAATAATTCTTTATAAACTAAGCCATATAAAGGCATAAATTAATAACTTGTTCATGCAATAATTTGGAAAACCTTTGATGTAAGGAATCGGGGTGTTGTAGTTTGATTAATGCGGAACAAGATCAATGAAATAATAAGGATGAGAAAAGCAATAAAGAAGATAAACAAAAGAACACAAGGATTTATGTGGTTCGGTCAAAATAGACCTACGTCCACAGGTGGGGGATTCGAGCTTCTTCACTATGATGGAGAAAAACAGAGAGAATAATACAAGGAGTCCTAAATTCTAGAGGTTAAAAGTGTTTCATAAGTTGTATCAAATAATGAGCACTAAGAGGTCCTTTTATAACATAAGGAACCCCGCACAAAAACCCTAGAATATACTCCGTACAAAACCCTAAAAAGAAAATCCGATTCGGAAACGCGTCTCGCAAACCGCGAGGCACGGTGATGGCCGCGAGGCACGGTGTGCCGGTGTCTACCGCGAGTCGCGGTGTCTGCCTCGAGTCGCGGTATGCTCTCGGCAGTTCTTCGTAAAACGGGCGTAACTTTCTCGTTTCACAGCGGAATTGGGCATATGACCTATCTTTGGAAAGCTCTTGAAAGAAGCTATCACCTCCAATTTTAATCACATCAAAACCATTTATATATTGAGAGATATGTGCATTCAAAGTCAGCCTTATGCCATTCACAAGATTTCAAGTCACAAATGACAATCTCCACCTTGACTTGAAACCAATCAATCAAGATAACTCTACCTTGAACTGAAAACCAAAAAATGATGCTCACCATAAACATAGAACCTCCACCTTAAACAAAATTCCATAAGCCTAGTCACTTTAGGCAATCAAGAACGGACATCTTCTGTAAACTGTGTACCGATGCGTTTTCGAACACAAAACTCCGTATACGAAACCATCACATGGCCTAGATTGAGAGTATAAAGTCACCAACGCCAAGCATGCTTATTCAAATTGACCAAACTCTCTTCAAACACTTCTTCATCTCAATAATAAACTCAACAAATAATTCTAGAAAACCAATTGATATCAATAATTTCTAAATTGCAACTTTACTTAACCAAAACACAAAAGTACCTAATTTGAGATAAGAAATAGCATAACTAGAACAAGATCTAATGCATAACCAAGATTGCTACTTTATTACAAACTCAAAAGCAATCGATCATAGACTCCATAGCAAAATCCACACGGTTTCTCGTTTCATCAAGAGATCTCAAAAGGGCACCAATCATAAAGAGATCGTAGAAACCGCAGCCCCAAAACTTGTAACCCTAAAGTGCAACATCATCATCAAAGACATCGTTGGCAATATTTGTGGATTGGTCCTCATTGGACTTTTCCCCATTCTTCCTCTTTAATTTCCAACAATCAGCTTTGACATGACCCTTCACGTGACAATAGTTACAGATTTTATTCTTGCCAAAATTCTTTCCACCATGAGCAACCAAAGCATTTGTTTGAGCAGAATTATTAGATTTATTAACCAATTTATTGTCAATTAAATCTCTCTGAGTTAAGGCATCCTTAACATCCTGCAAACTCAAATCATCTCTACCATACAATAAAGTATCTCGAAAGTGCTTATACGAAGGCGGTATAGAACACAACAACCTAATAGCCATATCCTCATCATTGATTTCTACATCGATGTTTTGTAAATCCATAATAATAGAGAAGAATTCATCTAAATGAGACTCAAGCGGTTTACCTTCTTCTAGACTGAGATCATGAAGTCTAGATTTGAGTAGTAGACGGTTGGTCACGCTCTTTGTCATATAAAGTGACTCCAACTTCAACCACAAACCCGCAGCAGTTGTCTCCTTGGCAACCTCTCTCAAAACTTCATTAGATAGAAATAAATGAATTACCGAGAGTGCCTTCAAATCGATCTCCTCCCACTAATCATCCGTCATACCCGAAGGCTTTTTGGATGCACCTTCAAGAGCCTTGTGACAGCCATTTTGAACCAAGATGGCTTTCATCTTCAATTGCCATAGGCCAAAATTTACTTGCCTATCAAATTTCTCAATATCGAATTTCATTGACATAATTGAATCAAATTCGTTCTATAAACACCTAAGATCATAAACAACCAAGCTCTGATACCAATTTGTTAGGAATCGGGGTGTTGTAGTTTGATCAATGCGGAACAAAATCAATGAAATAATAAGGATGAGAAAAGCAATAAAGAAGATAAACAAAAGAACACAAGGATTTATGTGGTTCGGTCAAAATAGACCTACGTCCACAGGTGGGGGATTCGAACTTCTTCACTATGATGGAGAAAAACAGAGAGAATAATACAAGGAGTCCTAAATTCTAGAGGTTAAAAGTGTTTCATAAGTTGTATCAAATAATGAGCAGTTGAGCACTAAGAGGTCCTTTTATAACATAAGGAACCCCGCACAAAAACCCTAGAATATACTCCGTACAAAACCCTAAAAAGAAAATCCGATTCGGAAACGCGTCTCGCAAACCGCGAGGCACGGTGATGGCCGCGAGGCACGGTGATGTCCGCGAGTCGCGGTATGCTCTCGGCAGTTCTTCGTAAAATGGGCGTAACTTTCTCGTTTCTCAGCAGAAGTGGGCATATGACTTATCGTTGGAAAGCTCTTGAAACAAGCTATCACCTCCAATTTAAATCACATAAAAACCATTTATATATTGAGAGATATGTGCATTCAAAGGCAACCTTATGCCATTCACAAGATTTCAAGTCACAAATAATACGGTCAACACCATCTTCATAATATTTGGTTGAACAAGATTGTGTTTATAATACCAAAACAATGAAATCATCCAAGTTCTATATTACTGACATGTGCCATTCAATGCCAAGATGGCAATAGCTTACTAATACACCCATGATAGAATAATAGAGACAAGAGTTTATGATATATGCTCATATGTACACATGCTTTAATAAATAATATAGTTCCTTTAAGTCGGCTATCAGCTATTCCCGACTTGAATACTAACAAAAAGCTTTACATTTAGTTAACAACATGCTTGTGGCCTATTAGTTTATCATGAATCGCGTAGTGCTTATACTAACTCATACAAAATATGCACGACAATCCAAGATAACAATCCTAGGAACATGATACTACGTATGCAAAATAATATTTTAATATCTACATATACATGCACCTTAAAAATTAATACTACTAAGGAGAAGAGATAGGGTAGGCTAAGAGGGAGATAGAGTTTAACTTGAGAAAAGAGATTTATTTCTCAAATTTGGTGTGAAGAATATGAGAGGTGGAGGCCCCTATACTAGTGGAATAGGTAAAGTCGTACTAGGACTCGAGGACTAAAAGATGGGTTTTTTGAGAAAAGATAAATAATTTTTGCTAAGATCCAACTATTTTTTTATTATTCCTAGCTAGGATTGGGGAAAAATATAAATTATCCCCCGAAGATAATTAATCTAGAAGCTTAAGCAAAAGATAAAAAATAAGAGGAAGTAACAGACTTAGATGAACAACTCACTGGCGTGAGTTGCCAGCCGAAGTCAAAGCTTTAAATATTTTTTTTCTTTTTCTTTTTTTTTTTAAATCTTTTTAGATTTTTTTTTAATTTTATTAAGCAAACTACTTGGATTAGAATTAGTTAACTTAGGCCCAATATTTAATTTAGGCTAGAATTTATTTTAAAAACCCATAATCTATTATAAAAGCCTATTTAAAAACCTTTATAATTAATAATAAGCCTTTTTTGTAAATAAAACCTTTTACAAATTATACTTAATAACTTACTAAAAAATACGGAGTATTACAAAATCCATCTCTTTAGAAGTCCTTTTTGAAGTTCTGCTACTTCTATAATTAGCAATGTCTAGGATTTCTTCGTTTGGCATATCATCCGGATTATTATCGAGCATTCTAAACATAAGGTCATTTGTTGAATTTTTCTGTATGTAGTTGTGTAACGCAAAGGTAGCCATTATGACATCAATTTGAGTATTGATACTAAACTGTGACATTGGCTGTAATATGTTCCATCTTTTTTTCAAAATTCCAAATGATCTCTCGATACAACTTCGGAGGGAAGAATGAGAACGGTTGAAAGCTTCTTTTTCATTAGTTGGTGGCTCATGCTGAAATTTATCATCATGATACCTTGTCTTTAGATTTGGTACCAAATAGCCTTTTCTATCGGGATATCCTTTATCAATCAAATAATACTTACCTGTAATAGATTAATAAAACACTGGGTTAAAAACTATAAAACTTCAAGTAATTATTAAAAGAAGATCCTATATCCCTTTAGGTGGTTTTGGAAAGTTTTAACTCTGGTGTGTGAAGCGCATGAAGAAAAACATGAGTGTCATGAGCAGAACCTTCCCTTCCAAGAGAAATGAAAGTGAAAGACATATCAAAATCACATGTACCCATGACATTGAAAGTATGGATTCCTTTCCTTCCTCTGTAATGCGGTTGCTCTGCCTTTGGAATGCATGCATTTATATGAGTGTCATCAATGCACCCAATAGCACCTATTATTATATTTAGAAATAATGAACAATAAATAAGCTTAAGTGATTATGATAAATGGTGTAACAGACCAATATTTAATTTCATTGTTTAATCATAAAATCTCAATCCGAGTTTATGAAGTCATACCTTAAAATATGGTATGTACCTTAAGTCATGTTCAATTTGAGCTGGTATATCTGGAAAGCTTCTATCCTTTGGCTTTATTATATCACGTGCAAGACCCATATAACCCCTACTTCGACCGCTAATTGCTTCTAGAACTTCATGAAATGCTCTACTAATAGTCTCACCAGAACGTTGAAATTGTTCAGCTACCTCTCTAATAGATATACCAAATGCAAGAGTACAGATAAATATACCGACCTTTTCAACAACAGCCATTTTCTTACTTGGTTCCAATCCATATGTAAGAAGTAGTTCTTCACACAATTTTCTAAACACACTTGATCCCTTCCTAAAAGCATTTATGCATCGTATATAATGTCCGTTTAAATCATCGTTCATCCAGTCTTCTCCTGTTTGGTTAGAAGTCATGCATGATTCTTTGTATATATATATATATATATATATATATATATATATATATATATATATATATATATATATATATATATATATATATATATATATATATATATATATATATATATGTTGCTATAGTACATGTATTATATGTTGTTAGCACCCAAAATAATTTGTCTTTTCTTCTTTCTCCTTTTAATGTCCATCGCGTGTACCTATTATATAATAAGACTGCAAAATTTTAATCAAACATACATATAATTTTAGGTGCTTTTAGGAGTCTAAAATAACACAATAAAACATACCACACAAAAATATAATTCATTTTATGTCACTCAGGAGTGTCCGCAGATAAAACAATAACATGTAATACAAACTACTAGTCATATTGAGTACATTAATTTTATAATCTCGAAATGAAACTAAAATGTAAAAACAACTAAATGACTTTAGCAAAAAACCATTCATATGCCTTGAGTATGCATGTAATCCAACCAAGTCATCGTTGATTTATCATCATCCATGTTTATATTAATTTCTCTTCTCGCACCGTCCTCGATCAAACGAACTAAAAAGCACCATAAGTCACTATACTTTATAAGACCACATCCAGGAGTACACATGCCATTAATAATAGTCATTGCTGCAGCAATAATTTATATGTGTGTTGTGCGTTTACACTACCAAGATGATTAGCATCTGACTCCATTAATTCCAATGCTCGACTACAAGTGTTTACCATAGTGTTAATGTGACTAGATAACATAGCCGATCCACTTGATTGTATTCCCTTACGTTTCATTGGTATGGATTTTGCAGTTCTTGTATCACATTTTTGAGGTTACTTAGAACATCTACTATCATTTTTACCCCTTAGGAATAAGAAATTCTTGACAAAGAAGAGATATAATTTTGAAAACTATAATTTTAAAAAGTTACCTTGCTCCTTCAAATTGTGATAACTAGGCTAGTTTGTCAAGTAACTTTATTTTCTATTTCTACATTTAATTGAACTTGTTTCTCTTTTCTACATCAAATACAAGGGGAAAGCAAACCAAAAGCATTCAGAAAACTGGAGAAATAAAGAACGAAATTTGCAAAAAATTGCAAGAAAAATCATATGGTGAATTCAAGGAGATGAATAACGAAATTGGATGGTACCTGATTTCATAAAAGATGCAGAAATTTGAGAAGAGATGTCGTAGAGGGATGGAAGACCAACAACACAGTAGAGAAGCAGTATGAGAGAATGAGAGAGAAACGTTAAAATCTGAGATAAGTTAAAAAGATTTTCCAAGATTTTAGGTACTTGACATGATATTGAAATGCTAAATTTTTTTACCTTGTCAATTTCAGTCATTTTAGCATCTAAAAATTTATTTTAGATACTTCCCAAACACACCTAATTCATTTTAGCACCTAATTGTTTTAGCAACTTGTCATTTTAGGCAGCTAAAATACCTCCCAAAACGGAGCCACTATGTTAATTGGTTTCAATTCTATTGAGTACGTAGTAGGCATTAGTCATTACAGTGTATAAAGAATTGCACAGAAATGTTTTTTATTTTATAAATTTGTTTCGAATGTTTACATAATTAGTACATTTATGGGGCTGTGATTCAACTTTTATGATTTTCATTGGATTATAATTAAAGAATTTAATAGCATACTGGTAACTAGGAATTATTACTTTTAGCAAGCTGATCTTCACACATAAAATCACTTGTCCAAAAGTAAATTTTTGGGTTTTTCTACGTAGTGCCCCTGTGTTTTACGAAATTCTATGTTGTACCTGACGTTTTTGAAATTTCCACGTTGTACCCCTAAGATTTCTTAACGTTACACAAAATACCCTTATACACGATATCAAACAGTAGATTTTGGAACTTTCTTACCATGTGGGCTTAGAGTTGGATTTTTTAGCCTTGTTAGTTGACTGAGGTTTGGGATATGATCTGATAAATTGAAGACTAAGTAAGGTTTGGAGTAGGATTTTCTATTAATAAGGGTATTTTGTGTGACATTTAGAAAGTTTAGGGGTACAATGTGGAGAGTCCAAAAAGTCCGGGTACAATGTAGAATTTCGAAAAACACAGGGGCACTACATAGAAAAATCCTAAATTTTTTAATGTGGTACACAGTGAGCATGATTATCTAAGGATAACTTGAGCAAATTTGGAAGGCAAATCAGCAAAAATTTAATCATTAATATCTTTAATAATGTATATTAAGAATCATGAAAATTGATGTTAAGAAAGTGTAACAAGATCGCACATGATAAGGTTCTTTTTTATATTCAAGATGAGTAAATAAAAGAAAAAAATACAATTAAATTTATAAATTTGACCACTTGAGTAGTAAATTGGTGAAACTTAAAAGAATTGGGAAGTAGAATGATAGTTGAATATATATATTTCTAATGACTAAACTAATTGCTCTTAGACAATTGTATAAAATTCTATGTCCAATATATATGCATCTATCAACACATTATACATATCAACATATGTACTTACTCCGTTCTGAAATAAATTAAACGCTCCTCTCTCTTTTACGTGAGACCTCTTACAAAAAAGTGTTTCATTTATCACGGAATGGAGGAAGTATTAAAAGACGCTGTCTATAATGTCCACACACAATCTAATACTCCTTATTATCAAAGTCCACTTCCCATCAAAATCTACATAACTGCACTTAATCGCTTTTTTAACGCCATAAAAATATAGATTCGTGCATCTCACAGGATCCCAAACTACTAGTAGTATAACCAAGTGACATTTTCGTAAATAAGTGTTATTAATATTAAGTCGTCATTTTCCTTCTTTAGTATTCTTTAAATAAGAAAATATTACAATTTAATATTTGACCCCTATAACTTAATACTTCAAACGACTATGTATCAACGCAAGTTAAGCCAAATCAGAGTGAACTCACAGATTATATTGCTTCGGATGAAGTTTTTTATTAAGGCTATTTATAATCGAATATGCGATGTATCTAGTTCTAAGGTGTTATACACCTGTGTTGGAATTTTCGATTTTTCAAGAATTGATTGTAAGTGCCGTTTGGATATCCATTATGAATGAACTTTTTCTTCCTGTAGAAAAAAGCTTAATACTTCATCAATTCTTTAAAGGATGCAACATTTGCATAGTACACGTTTCCAATGCACTATGATTGTTAATATCTTCAATTTATTAATAAAAATATAAAAAGTTGATATTATGAAACTGTACAGTAAGACGAATCAAATAAGATCCTACTTGACTACAATTTCTTATACATTTGTGAGAAAATATACGATAAGGTTGATAGATGAATAGTGGTTACGGTATAAATGTTGTATCCTTTAAATAACAACGGAAGTATCAACAATATTTCATTTACGAAAATGAAAATTTTATTCCTAAAATTTTATTACCATCCATTACCACTTGGGAAGGTGGTATTGAGTGGTAATGAAAATTATGAAGGAAAACCCATGTTTTGTCATCAAATTTCATTACCACGAATATTAACTTGGATATATGTTCACAAAATCACACAAATAAACAAAACTATTACCACCATTTAGTACACTAATCAAACGGGCGGTTGATGTACAAAGTTTTTAGGTGTCAAAGATGAATTTGACGTTTTCTCCTAAAAAGCCAAGAGCCAGTGTTCGAATCCTTTGCTTTACCAACAATCCTCTCTCTAATTCTCATCAACTATCTCGGCTTCTTCTCTTGTCTCTCTCGTTCCCTCTCAATTCTCAAACAACCTCTCTCTGTCTGAATGGTTTAGTTGATGAGTTGGAAAAATTCTGATATGAAACACAGACAAGAGGTGAGAGATAATAACTAATAAGCACAGATGAAATAAAACCAGGTAAAAATCCCAGTTTTCAAGATAAACTATTTTCAATTTCAGTATATAATGCCTAATTTAGCTTCTATTTCTAGGGAAAGTAAGTCCATCAAAACTCTTTGTGCAATTGTAATAAAGGGAAATTGGAACCAACTTCTGAAACCCCAATTTGGTTCTCATTTGAGTTCAGTAACAGTAGAGAAAGTTTTATCACAACTCTCATTAGATTTTTATAATTCCTGGGTTTTTTATGAATGGGTTGAAAAGATTCCTGGGTATAAGCATTCCCTTGAATTTAATTGGTCTATGATTCATATGCTAACTAAACACAACCACTTCAGAATTGCACAGAAGGTGCTTGAGAAAATTGCACTTAAGGATTATTTGTCCTCTCCCACTGTTTTGAATGCCCTTGTTGGTGCCCACCCGGACCCGGGTTCGAATTCGCAGATTTTGAGTTGGTTGGTGATATATTATGCAGATTCTAAGATGACCCATGATGCAATTCAAGTGTTTGAGTACATGAAAATTAATAGGATTAAGCCTCATGTGCATGCTTGTACTGTACTTTTGAGTTCACTTGTGAAGGCTGGGTTTACCTCTAGTATGTGGAAGATGTACAAAAAGATGCTGAAACTTGGGGTTGAGCCTAATCTTCATGTGTATAATGTGTTGATTCATGGTTGTTGCAAGTCTGGAGATGTGGAAAAGGCTGAAGAGTTGTTGAATGAGTTGGAATTTAAGTGCATATTGCCTGATCGTTTCACTTATAATACGCTGATTTCTTTGTATATGAAGAAGGGTAAACACTATGAAGCTTTGTCGGTTCAAGATAGGATGGAAAAAGCTAGTGTAGCTCCAGATATTGTGACTTATAATTGCCTCTTATTTGGATTTTGTCGGGAAGGTAGGATGAAGGAGGCTTTGAGGCTTTTTGATGAAATTAAAGGCGTAAACCCTAATCTTGTGACATATACCACTTTGGTTGATGGATATTGTCGAGCAAATGACGTAGAGGAAGCGTTGAGATTGTGCCAAGTAATGGAGGATAAAGGTATATATCCATCAGTTGCAACATACAATTCAATCCTACGCAAGTTGTGCGAACAAGGGAGGATAAGGGATGCAAACAAACTATTGAACGAGATGAGCGAGAAGAAGGTAGAACCTGATAATATAACATGCAATACATTGATAAATGCTTATTGCAAGATAGGAGACCTCCAATCAGCCTTAAAGGTGAAAGACAAGATGTTGGAAGGTGGGTTGAAGCTTGACCAATATACTTTCAAGGCACTAATACATGGTTTCTGCAAGACTAAAGGGATAGATAGAGCAAAAGAACATCTTTTTGAAATGCTTGATGCAGGTTTCTCTCCAAGTTTTTGTACTTATTCGTGGATTGTGGACGGTTACTGTTGTCAGGATAATGTAGAGGCAGTAGCAGGACTTCCAAATGAGCTTGCAGGGAGAGGTCTTTGTGTCGATATCTCAGTGTATCGGGCTCTTATTAGAAGTCTGTGTAAGAAAGGCATGATTGAATGGGCAAAAAAAATATTTGATTGTATGGAAGAGAAAGGAATCAAGGGAGACACTCTTGTATACACTAGCTTGGCATTTGGTTACTTTAAAGAGGGCAAGCAAAGAATGGCTTCGGAGTTATTGGATGAGATGTACAAGAGGAGGTTAAGTGTAACTTTAAAAATATATAGGTGTTTCAGCAGTTCAAATACTAATGATAACAACTTATTAGGGGTCTTTTGGGATCACTTGGTCCAGAGAAAGCTTTTATCGAACAATGTTTACAAGCAAATGCAAGACTTGAATTGACCTCCCATTGAGAGATTGACCTTCTCAAGGTAACCTGTTGTTGACACTTGATAGAGATGTTGAGCTTTCTATACAAATCTAACCATCATCAGTATTCTTTTCCGGACAAAAATGCCAGGAAATACTCCTACTCCCTGCTTGCGTGGTGCAGGTAATATAAATTGTTGTAACTAACAAGGTACTTTACAGAATAATATCAATTAATGAAGATGTTATCTTTTACTTCTTGGAAATTTAGTCGAAGCTAGAGTCAGTACTCAATACTAATAGTTTAATGTGATTTATAGTTTCCTTATGTACAGAAATTTGTTAGCTCTCAGGGACTCACGGAAGCAATTCTTTGATGTTATTTTCCTTTATGTTTTGGACTAATGAGTGATGATGATACCAAAATTTGTGCAGTGATATACTATCACCCTCCCCCCGGATTCGCTACCTTAGAGTCAAATTCTCGAAGCTCTTTATCCCAGAAAATACAAGCAATTTTGAGATGAGGTGGTTCCGGTGCATAATGGACTAGGTTTCTGTGCACTTGTATTGCTACATAGTATGTCGGAAGAAAATCAAATGTAAGTAGTTACACATCATAAGTCGAAATGCACTTCTATAGTTCAATTAGAAGCCTTTACTCGCAACTGTTTAATGTGTATCTTCGAGCTCCTGTTATGCACTGTATTTGGATGTTCTATTTATCAAAGAGGCTCTCACCATTGGTATGAGTATTATCCCATTCAAAAAAATACTAAGCATATGCCCTGCAAGAGTATTGGAGATGTCTTTGTTTGTTTTCTGTGTGGTTCTGGACTCTTGATAGTTTGTGGATCAATTCATCATATCATTTGTGATTTAGGAAGATCTTCTTTGGTAGCAAATAGACCAAAATTTGAAGAAACCTTGATAGTTGATACACTTACCTGATATAATAGTATCGAGATCGGATATCTCTGGAAAAACGTTGTCCATTTCAGCTGTATCGTTTCGTCATTTCACAAATTGCTAGCTCTGTTTGTAGTTCTAGTATATGCCGATATTGTTGTTTTTCTTTTGTCAAGTTCTGGTCATTGTCGTTCATGGGCTGGAGACTTGGAGTTCTTAAATACCTGGCTACTGTTTTTACACATCCAACTTGGAGAATGGCGGGGTATGCTCGCTCTTTCCCAGGCAATAGGATAGTTGGGCACTATATTCTGATTTCTGCATCAAGCTGGCACATCATAGTTCTTGCCCTAATAACATCTACTACCAGCTTCTATACGACTATACCTTTAATAATAAGTAGATTTGAGCCCGTGTAATGCACGGTTGTATGTTAATATTTTTTTTATAAAAAAGAGCATCTCTAAAAGCAACTCCAATGGCTGTAATTTTGGACTTGCTTGCAATATTTGAAAGTAGTAAGCAAGTTGCACAACCATTAGAGCAAGATAATTGATACCTGCTTGAGAGCAACACCTGCTCCACCAAGCTAGTTGATTGACTTCAAAAAGGCAATATGACTTGAAATTGGAAAAAGGGGAAGGTGATTGTTCACACTCCATATGATTGGTAAGTGCATCTCCATCAACAATAAATGCACTTTTTTTTTTGTTTCCTACCTAATTATGATTGAATAAAAAAATTAAAGTTGAAAGTATTAATTGAGATGTGGGACCATTCAAACAACAATGTGTTGTAGCCTATCATTGGAAGACTTTGTAGCTAGAAATCAATATTGCTTAAAAAGTTGATGTGGCAAGTCAAACTATAAGGTGTTGTAGCTCACCATTGGAAAGCTAATTGCCAAATTAGCTTGCCGTGCCACATAGGATTTCCACTCATTTTCACATCTCCATTGGCAAGCTAATTGTCGAATTAGCTTGCTATGCCACATAGGATTTCCACCCATTTTCATTTCTAGCTAATTAGTACCCCAATGTTTAGCTACAACTTTCCATTTAAAGGGGTCCCACTTGCCATTAATGAGACTCACTTTCTCAATAATCTTGGGTTTGCTTTTGGCAGATTTTCTCCCATGTCTCCAATGGTCAAGCTAGTAGCTAGAGACTTTTAAAAATTGCAAGCAAGTCCCTAGCTACAACCATTGGAGATGCTCAGTACCTCAATCGTTAGCTACAGCTATCTATTTAAAGGGGGTCCCACTTGCTATTAATGAGATCCACTTTCTCATTAAACTTATTTTTATTTATTCATTCCATATTTTTACCTTTTCTATTTATTCATCAACAATAAATCAACTAGTAAATGATGTATTGCAATAGAAGGAACTTTTCACCCAAGTACATGACTAACTTACGTAGTATTAAAGAAATTGTTAATATTTATATTCTACTATTTTAATTTCTATTTCAATTTTAATTCAATAAATTTACAAAATTGGTTATTATTCTTTTTTATAATACTAAAAAAAAAGAAATGTCAAATAATTGAAATAACAATGAGTACAAAGCGTGCAATTTTATGAAAAAAAGAGCTTGAAATACAATATTGGAAATTAAACTTACTAACATTAGAAAAAAAAACATAAACACTCAAATAAAAATTTGAGTTAAGATAAATTAAGGTTTTGGCCTCTAAATATGCTCAACCAGATCCGCCTTTAGTTGATGATGCAGTCTTTTATCTCGAATGGGTACATCCCTTTCAAAAAAGGCTTGGAAATCCAATATGCCCTTGATGAACATCTTCGATAATTGTAGGTGAAAGATCACCTTGAGCATAGTTTTTATAGTATACTATAGATGCTTCAGAGTTCAGTATACTATAGATGGAGAATGAACTACACAATTGAGAAGAAGAAAGTACACTGCATGGGTGATGAGATTTGAAATGAACGAGTTTATGAGTTCAGAGAAAATAGAGAGGAAAAGAAACGAGATAATTATATTGTATTGATGTAAGAATCAATTACAAGCAGTAATAAAGACCCTTGTGTCTTTTTATATTTACATCTGAATTAGAATAAAAGAAATAAAATAATTTAGAGAAAGTAACCAACTCTAACAGAATGGTTAACTAATCATAATAGAATTGTTGTAGTCTTAATGATTAAGTTTGTTGACTAATAGCTTGACCATCAGCTCAAGTTGGGAGGTGGATAAGAGGAAGGATCAAACAATCCCAACTTGGATAGGAGCTTATAAAACTAAGGTGAAGGCATAGATTTGGTGAAAACATCAGCCAGTTGAGACTGAGTAGGCAAATAGGAGAGCTGAAGTAAACCTTCAAGGACTTTCTCCCTAGTGAAATGGCAGTCAATCTCAATATGTTTGGTCCTTTCATGAAAGACCGGATTTCTGGCTATGTGTAATGTACTCTGATTGTCACAATGTAGTGCGACGGGTTGGAGATCATGAACACCCAATTCAGCTAGGAGTCTTACTGTCCAGGCAACTTCAGATGCAGCTGAAGCCATGGCCCTATATTCGGCTTCAGAAGAAGATATACTGACTGTACTTTGCTTTTTAGACTTCCATGATATGGGAGAATTACCAAGCAATAGAATGTAGCCTATAACTGACTTCCGAGAATCAGGCCAAGAAAGCCTAATCTGAGTCAGAAAAAGCTTGAAAAGCTAGATGATCACTGCCCTTGTGGAGAATACCTTGCCTAAGAGTATGATTTACAAATCTGAGAGTATGATGTAAAGCTTGAAGATGAGAGGATCTTGGTTGGTGCATAAATTGACTCAGACTTTGAACAGCAAAAGAGAGATCAGGTCTTGTGTTGGTAAGAAAAATTAATTTACCAACCAAAGACCTGTAGAATTCTGGATTAGGCAGAAGAGTTCCTTCATCAGCATGAAGTTTAAGATTGACAGGAAGAGGTGTAGAGGCCTTCTTTGATAAATCCAGACCACATTCAGACAATAATTCCTTGGTGACCTTCTTTTGACTCAACAAAATCCCTTCAGAACGGTAGCCAACTTCAATTCCCAAGAAATAATGAAGAACCCCAAGATCCTTGATGCTGAAAGTAAGATGTAAATGTTGTTTAAGAGAGGTAATAGTATCAATAATGGTGTATGTCAAGATTATGTCATCAACATAGACTGTAGCTATGGTGATGTGTGATTCCTCTCTTTTTATAAACAAGATGTAATCGTTTTTGGATTGGACAAAACCTTGGACAGAAAGTTCTTCAACCAACTTAGCAAACCAATATCTTGAGGCTTGTTTTAGCCCATATAGTGATTTGTTAAGTTTACACTTGCTGTTTAGGATTAGGAAAGCCAAGATATACCTTCATGTAAACATCTTCTTTCAAGTCACCATACAAAAATGCATTATTGACATCTAATTGATAAACTGGCCATTTCCTGAACGAAGCAATAGCAAGCAAACATCTTATTGTAGGCATTTTAACTACAAGAGAAAAAGTCTCCTCATAGTCTATATCATACTTCTGATTGAACCCCTTTGCTACCAACCTAGCCTTACATCTGTCAAGAGAGACATCAGCTTTGAGTTTAACCTTATAGACCCACTTGTTACCATTAAGCTTCTTCCCACATGGAAGATCTACCAAGTCCCAAGTATTGTTAGCAACCAGTGCTTGGATTTCTTTATCCATGGCTGCTGACCTTTCAGGATGTGCAGCTGCTTCAGCATAAGAGGTATCTAGGTTCAGTGTAGTCAAATGTAGGTGCTGAAAGAAAAGCTTGATAAGAAGAAGGAAATTCAAAGAAGGACACTAAATTGCACCAGTGTGCTGGAAGAGAAGAAGTGATGGTGTTACAATGATATTGGCTAAGGTAAGAAGGAGGATTATGAACTCTTGAAGAATGCCTGACTGGTTGAGGTGATAAAGAAGATGGAATGGGAGCAAAAATAGTAGGAGATGGTGGAGGATTAGATACAATGAGACTAAGATCCAATAACTCATTAGAAATTGAAGTATCATTAAAATCAGGAGAAGTTGGCCAAAAGGAGAAGAAGAATGAATATTAGTGATTAAGGGATCAGATGGAGTATTTGTGGGTGAAGGAGAAGTAGAACAAGTAGTAGATGAAGTAGGAAAGTCTTCATGAAAACCGTCAAAGGTGTTTGTAGTTGTCAATATGGGATCAGGATGTGGTTGCTTGGCAAGGTGGAAAGGAAAGTGCTTTCCATGGAAAGACACATCCCTTGAAATGCCAATTTTGTAAGTGACAAGGTTGTATATTTTATAGCCCTTTTGTGTAACTGAGTAACCAATGAATACTCCGAGGTTGAGCTCTAGGGTCAAATTTGGCTCTGTGAACTTTAGTAGTAGAAACATAGTCCTCTCGCTTTTATTTAGTTGCTACATTTTCCATAAAGGGTTGTTTTTTTATTTGCTATATTGTTTCACCTTCCCTTATGTGGTCTATTTGGCCCACTAAAAAGTATATTGTCTTTTACTTTTCCCAGCCATTAGGGATTTTTGTAGCAAACATCTAAGGGTTAATTATTCCCCCCTCACCTAACCATCTTCATTTCCCCATAAGAAACCTCTTTCTCTCCACCAGCCACCTACCCCCATTAATGGAGTTTCTGGATCCAACCCTAACATTTACTCCCGTTGTTTACCCTTCGCACTATTTTCACTTTCATCATCTCTCTGTCTCTCTCTCTCTCTCGATCTCCCTCTTTCTCATGTCTTTGCACCGTTAATTTTTCTCAACTTTTCTCTCTCTTTTCGCTCTCACCATGAATTCCGGCTTACCGGAAAAAAATGAAGATGATCAACTTATGGTACCAGGCACTCCAGATCAAAATCCCTCCAGTACTGAGTTGGAAAATCTGGATTTGCTTGTCCCAGACACTCCTGACCAACTGGATCTAGGGTTTGATTTGTCGAATGAAGAAGATTCGGCCATGGGCGTGTTCGTCGAAGAAGAGTTTGGATTTTCGGAAACAAATGAAGAAAATCTGAATTTTGGAGACCCAAGCCATGATTTGTTGGTGGAAATTTTGGGGCTTTCAGAGTATAGGCTGCGAGATGGAATTTCTTTGGACTTGTATTCAGATTTTCCAATTGGGGTTCCTGATATTGCTCTCCAGCTCTTGAAAATCTATGTTCCTTGCCTCTTTCAAAACTGAGTTGGCTTTCGTGAATATGGAAAGTACTGTTCTTTGAAAACATCATTTTATTTTTATTTTTATGTTGTTTTTTTTGCTGTATAATTGTTGGATCTGTAGTGGTGGTGTTAATTTGTGGCGGTTGATTAAGGTTTTTTTAAGGGTTTGATTTTTGCTTGTTGATTTCCTTTGGAATTTGGCTGGATGATTAGGCTTTGTTGTTTGTTAAAGTTGCCAGTTTTTTCGAGGGGTTCTGGGTGATCTGATGAAGCAACTTGTTTTTGCTTAAGTAACTCTCCCTGTTTTGAACTTCGTGGTGCCATTCTTGTTGGTTTTGGATGAAATTTAATCCACTTTTGCTAGTTGTATTTATGTTTCCTGAAATGGTTAAGAATATTGAATGTTCTATAGTTGACTGTGTGCATTCTTTATTTTTTGATGTAATTGCTGAGTTTTAGTGTCATGATTAGCTAACTTTGTGTTACAAGTTGCTGAGTTTTTAATTCTGCAAGCTCCAATCATATTGCATTGATTATCTTGAGTGGGATTAAAAAGTATGTTGTTAGTGGCATTGGTTAGTGGCATTGGTTGTTATTTAGTTGAGGAATGGTTAGTGGCATTAGTAAAGTTCAATGTTTAGTGAAAAGTTATGCCACTCCAACATTTTTGCTTCTGAAAATGTTGATGGTTGAGACAATTTTATCACTTAACATTCATTTTTTTAGGGGTCCTCTATGATGTATAAACAAGTTGACAGTTACAAACATTTTTATGCCACTCCAACACTTTTCCATTGTGAAAGTGTTGATGTTTGAGGCATTTGAGTGAGAGGTAACCCATTTCAGTTTGTTTTCATGCCACTCCAACACTTTCCTAGTGAAAGTGTTGATGTTTGAGGCATTTCCTGAGAGCTACAAATAATTGTATGCCACTCCAATACTTTCCTAGTGAAAGTATTGATGTTTGAGGCATTTGAGTAATTTGTATCCCAATTGTTGATGTTTTTGGTTTGTACATTGTGGTTAATAAAATCATTTCACTATTCCTTCAATGACATCTAATAATACTTTCTTGCTTTACAAAATGTGATCAACCATATTTTCTACAAAAAAGGACAAATTATACTCCTATGAGCAATATGTCAATGTTATGCAAAAAAAAAAAGGTAGTACCCAATGTCAATGTTATGCAATATGTCTGCTTGAACTAGATGTACCCAAATTCATCATCTGAATCTGTGCTACTGTAAGCCCCATATTCTGCTTCTCCCTCCACTTCTTCAGGTCCATCATTTTCAGTCCATAGTCGGCATTCTTCAACTAATTCCCTTGGAATCTGAATGCTAACAGGTGGCACCCCTTCCCTTGCCATTCTTTGCTTGCCCATGTGAGGAGGGTTGTAGTTGTTATTACCTTTGAGCTTCAGAACTCAACCATACAATATTGTAAACTCAAAAAAACGCGTTTTCCTAACTTTGGGTCATATTCATCATATGCAGCCTGAACTACCTTGATTAACTTATCAACAGTCTTTGGTGCCTTTTGATTTTTTAGGGATTGAATAGCATAAAAGAAACCTAAGTCAAGCACATTTAAGTTTGGACTTTGTGCTGGTTGATTCACTAGTCTTATGTTAAACCCATCTGATGTGGCTGCCTCTATGAACTCTACATATGTGCTCTCAATGTGTGCGCGTGCATTATCTTGTTGTATCCATATGTCCTTGCATGCATATGGTGGCCATTTCTGTTTTAGGGCGGGAAGTACACTCTGAATTAGTTTTTGTCTCATAACCTCCTTTGTAATGCTTGTGGTGGGTTTTGTTTCAATCGTTCCGGCATCTCTGTTTGCACTCCATCTTTTTTCTAGTACCTTGTCTACAAATGGATATATACCAATCTTACCATCCCAAATTGACACCCCCTCAGATGTTATGTGTGGCCTAGCCATGACACCTTCAAACATGACTTTCACTATGAATCTTTTTGATTTACATGTTCTGTGAGGTGTCTTTTCTGTTAGACCCAAGTAGTATCTTTGCATAATTCTAGACATGCAAAACCACTTCTCATCAATATGAATCACATTGTACATGTTTGAAAACTTGGGTATAGTGTTCACTGTTGTTAGAATTATTGCTTTTAAACACCATAGTACTCTTGCAATCTTATGTGATTGTGTTAAATGTGGTTTCATAGTGTTTGTATGCTTCCTTAGTGCACCTCTTTTCATCATTCGGTAAAGTGTGGAATTGTGCTTACCTAATGCGGCTGTCGTTGACCTCATAATCGTCCTCTTCCTCAAAGGGATTGCCATTAGTGCATTTGGATCTAACATCATTCTTTTTCTCCCAACTCTAACCTTTTTTAGGGAACCAATCTAAATATTTGCATCTGATGTCATTTGCATTTCTACCTTGTGCCATATTCTTAAAATTGTCCACCTTGAAACAAAGTACTTTGTTGCTAACTTGTTAATTGTGCCATAAGGCAATATCCACTTTGCTCCAAAAGGCGTATTGTTTTCGCTTGCAAGTTGTTGTAACTTGTTTTTGCTACTTGGTTCCTTTGAAAATCATTCAAACAAACAACATGTGTGTTCATTACTTGTGTGTCTACTGTGAGATCATGTTGGTCCTCATCTGATTCTGAATCTGTCCAGTCATACCACATTGTTTCAATATCAGTATCATCAGGAAGCCACTCCATGTTTATTTCACCCTCTGTATCTGAATCATAAAATTCATCAACATCATCTCTTCCTCACTAGGGAGTGGTTTCTCATTGAGATTAATTTGGATGTTCACTTCTGGTTCTTCATTGAGATTGATGCCTTGTTGGTTGTCTGCAACTTGATGTTGTTCATGTTGTTAGTTGTTGGACTCCAACATCACAGAGGTTGCTGTTGAGTTCTGGTTGTTCATTGAGATTGATGCCTTGCTGATTTTCTGCAAGTTGATGTTGTTCATGTTGTGTTTGGACTTAAATCTCGTTGAGTTTGTTGTTGCGTTGCGGTTCTTTATTCAAATTGATGCCTTGTTGATTTTCTTGATGTTCATGTTCTTGTTGGATTAAAATGTCAGTGAGTTTATTGTTGGAGATTGCTAAGTTATGAACTTCAGAAAAAAAAACCACTTGTTGCTGGAGGATGCTGACTGTTTCCGGTTCGTGTTGCTGGTTCCCTGTTGCTAGTTCATGTTGCCTTTGGAATAGGGATTGAGCTGACGAGGAGGGTGGTGTTGGAGGGCTTTGAGAAGCCATGGTCTGAGAAGCTATTTCAGACCATGATGTTGTCAAAGGTATTCATCCACTCTCCTCAAGTGAAGCAAAAATGCTAATTTTTTCAAAAAAATTAGCCCCTAATCACTCGGTGATGAGAATTTACTGAGAGTGATTTACCCCACCCCTCCCCCCTCCCCAATTTTTTTAGCAAGTTCCTTGCAATGGCTGAAAGTTGAAGCTTGTATAGATGAGAAAAATTTTGTAATGAAAAAATATTATAATGAGAATCCTTTGTATGGCTAAAATATGGAGTGAAGGATGAGAAAAATTGCCTCCAGATTTAAATTTACTGAACAGGTGCTTTTTAATTTGAATTTAGAGGGAAGTGGAAAATTTCAAAATTTCCCCTCTAAAGTTAATCCAGAATACCGGTTGGTTTAACTTTGTGGCCCCATAAAAATATCCCCCATCCCCCCTTAATTAACTGATGTTGACCCCATTCATTTAATGCAAAAGGAGTCAAAAAGTACACTAAAAGGTTTGAAAGGGACATCTCCTAAATTCTTGTGTAAACAACAATGTAGCAACTAAATAAAAGCAAAGGGAGTAACACAAACACCCAAAGGTTCTAAGGTGAGTCAATAAAGGAGGCTGATTAAAAGGTTTTGCATATGGTGTAGTGTTATGTAGGCTAGAAAGAGGCATTTTGTTTATTAAGTAAGCTGCATAAACCAACTGTCACCCCAAAATCTGCCTGGAACATGTGAGTGTAAGAATAAAGATCTGGCTGTTTCTAACAAATGTCTGTGTTTGCGCTCCACTACTCCATTTTGTTGAGGAGTGTCTGAACAACTAGTTTGATGAATAATCCCCAGCTTCTTATACAAAATTTTCATATCACCTTCACCAAGTTCCTTAGCATTGTCTGATCTAACACAAGATACTTGAGTGTTGAATTGAGTAGCAACATATTGAAAGAAATCAGTAAGAATAGACACAACTTCATAGTTATACTTCAATAGATGTATCCAAGTAAATCTGGTGTAATCATCCACAATAGTGACAAACTGGTTACATCCTGTGTGTGTCTTCACTTTGTATGGGCCTCATACATCTACATGTATCATCTCAAAGGCTTTATTTGTCTAAATACTACTCTTAGGAAAAGGCTTTCTAGTCTGCCTAGCAGCAGGGCAAACTTTGCATATAGTGTTATGCAAGAAAGTTTTTGCATTACAATCAGGTAAAATATAAGACATTTGATCAAAGGGTAAGTGACCAAGTCTGAGATGCCAGAGCTTGGCAGTATCAACAGCAGACAAGCAACTCTTATTATCAGTAGAAGAGGATGAAGTAAGTGGCACATATGTTTCAGTAACATTGTATAATCCCGCCTCCAGATTAGCAAGAAGCATGCATTGACCTTTCTGAGAAGGGTCCTGGATTATACACTTATCAGGAGTGAAGAAAGTATTGCAACTCAAGTCTTAACACAATTTATGTACTGAGATCATGTTAAACTGAAAATCAGGTACATGTAAGACATTGTGTAGGATGATATCTGGAGTCAGAACAATAGAGCCAACATGTTTTATAGAGACTTGTCTTCCATCAGGAATAGTAATAATGTGTTGAGGTCCAGAAACATGATTGTAAGATTGAAACCATGAGAGATTATTGCATATATGGTCAGATGCTCCACTGTCTAACAACCAATTAGTATGTAAACAAGAGATGAAACACTAGTTACATGTCATCATAGCATGGCCAGAAGAATCATTATTGTCATGTTCAACATCATTTGCAGCAACATGTGAAGGCTTTTGTTGACCATTCACTAGTGGAAAAATAATGAAGGGTTGCGGTCAAAACAGCCCTAAGGGCTGCGTTTTTGGCCAGCAGCCCTTTCCATAGCAGTCCTTCAATAGAAAAGAAGGGTTGCGGTTTTTAACCGCGGTCCTTCACAACGAAGGGCTGCGGTTCAGGCCAAAAACGCAGCCCTTCTTAGCTCGAAGGGCTACGTTTTCGGCTTAAACCGTAGTCCTTCTTTAAGTGAAGGGTTGCGGTTTTAAGCCTAAACCGCAACCCTTCACTTAAAGAAGGGCTGCGGTTTAGGCTTAAAAACGCAGCCCTTCAAATTCATATTTTTTTAAAAAAAAATAAATTAAATCTGCCCTGCATTCCCTGCCCACCCCAAAGACCCCCCCCCCCGCAACCCCGCACACCCCCCGCCCACCCCCGCCCCCCCGCCCCCGCCCACCCCAACCCCCCCACCCCTAGCCCACCCCTACACTCCCCGCACCCCCACCCCGGCCCACCGCCGCCCCCCCTGCCCCCCGCACTCCCACCGCCCCCCGCCCCCCCCCACCCCCACACTGCCCTGCCCCCGCACTCCCTCCCATCCCCACCCCACCCCCTTGCCCACCTGCCCTTAGGGCTGGCAATCAGGTCGGGTTGGGTCGTGTTCGTGTTCGGGTCGATAATAAATGGGTCAAAAATCCCTCAACCCAAACCTAACCCATTTAATAAACAGGTTGAAAAACTCAACCCTGACCCGACCCATTTAATAAACGGGTTACCCGTATAACCCGTTTAACCCATTTAACCATAATTATCATTATATTGAAAAATAATTATTTTCTTAAAAAGCTAAATGAGCAAGTTCACTACTGAGAGTATGCATGTTTAGAGTTTCTTGGAATAATTGTGACCTATTTTAGCAATATTTTACTATTTTTTAACCAAATTTTAGATTTATCAATATATTTTTTCGAGAATTTTCTATATGTTTAAGTTAATAAGGTCAAAGCAGGTCAGTTTCAGGTCGGAAATGTCAACCTGAACCTAACCCGTTTAATTAAATGGTTTAATATTGTCAACTCATTTACTTAAATGGGTCGAAAATCCAAACCCTAACCCGCTTATTTCGGGTTAGGTTCAAGTCAGGTTGTCGGATTGGGTCAACTTTTGCCAGCCATACCGCCCCCACCCCCCGCACTCCTCCCCAAGCCCCCGCCCACCCCAAAGACACCCCCCGCCCACCCCCGCCCACCCCCCGCACTCCCACCCGCCCCCGCCCGCCCCCCGCACTCCCACCACCCCTCCCTCCACCCCTAGCCCACCCCCGCCCCGCCCCCGCACTCCCACCCCACCCGCCCCCCCCCCCCTTGCCCCACCCCCGCCCTGCCCCCGCACTCCCACCCGCCCCGCCCCCACACCCGCCCCGCCCCCGCACTCCCTCCCATCCCCACCACCCCCCCCCCCCACCCCCGCACTCCCCCCCCCAAGCCCCGCCCACCCCACCCCACTCCCCGTACTCCCCCCAAGTCCCGCCCACCCCAGCCCCACCCCCCGCACTCCCCCCGCCCGCCCCCACCCCAGCCTACCCCCCCTTCACTCCCTGCACCCCCACCCCAGCCAACCCTCTCGCCCCCCCCCACCCATTGTTGCCGGCCACCCCAAAGACCCAACCAAGCCCCATAGCCCGGCCAAGACCCACCATGGCGGCCCCCCACCCCACCCCCCCACCCAAAACCTCCCTTCGACACAAAAAAAAACCGATCAAATTGCAATAATATATGACAAGTTTTTTAACGTAATAATTAACTTTAAATATGTATATTTAATAATGTAAAAAGTGTACATAGAATTGATACAAACTAGTAGATGTAGCTAATTATATCACGAATTCCACCAAAATGTATCATAAGCAATCATCACAAATGTGGGACGCCAACTTATCCCGAACTTCATGTAATTCGTCTGTGGTGAAGGCCCTCAAACGTGGTGTGTTATTCATATAAACCTTGCAAAACAACCAAGGAATAAACACATAATATAAGAATTCAATCATTTACCGTAGTTAGTAGTTCTAAAAATGACATATACCTTCCCGAAATTCAATAAAAAACAAATGCAAGCCTAAAACTTTACACACTAGTTATATTATACCTTATATTATCATATTCAAAAAGAAAATGGAGTTAAATAACTCGAGAAACAGGAATTGGACGCGAAAAGGCAAAAATAGGCCTAAAATCACATTTATGTTCCCGATATACAACCAACAACAAATGCAAGCCTAAGAATCTACATAATAGTTACATTATACCTCATATTATCATGTTCAAAATGAAACTGGGGTTAAATGACGCGATAAGTACGAATTGGACGCGAAAAGGCAAAAATAGGCCTAAAATGCCCTTTTCGTTCCCAAAATTCTACCTACAACAATTGCAAACCTAAAAATCTACACAATAGTTACATTATGCCTCATATTATCATGTTCAAAATGAATTTGGGGTTAAATGACTCGATAAATACGATTTGGAAGCGTAAAAGGCAAAAATAGGCCTAAAAATGACATTTTCGTTCCCAGATATATGCATGTGCTACTTTGGTTTCTAAACCAATTAATACCTATTACCAATCGATCTAATCTAAACTAACATATACTAATAAGTTACATACCTTATGAAGATCATCGACGTTAGTGCAATGGTTGACGATATCGAACATGTACCTCAGCACGTAATAGCCACATGCAAGTCCATCATCTTGTTGCGGACACTAAATGTTCACCAAAGGATGCATCCAATGTTAGATGTGTAGTATGTGGCTAAAAGTGTTTCTATATAAGGACAAATAAATTAGTCATGTTACCTCGATCGATATCCAAACAGGAGCTTTTGGTGCTCGAAGTCCTGTTGCACTAATATGCTTCATCACACTATATCAATACATTATTATAAGATTAGATGTACTAACTGTTTATATATATAAAGATGATGAATAATGTGTAATATTAATAAGTGCGCATATATTGAGTTTCGATTAGGCTACCTATTTAACAATGATTTGATTAGTAAGGACCGTGGTGGTTGTCGACGCAAAGAATCAAAGTGGTAGACTTCGTTACGTGACAAACATATCGCAAGCAGTGTCCAATGAGCCCTACAACAAGAAAATATGGTTATTATTAATCGTAGAATAATTAATAGGTCAATTTAATTATCGAATAATAAAAGTAAAGCGAGTTTAACAAGCATACTATTCAATATAAGGAACAAGAATGATATGATGATATCCAAAACGAGATGATGCTTTGAAACTCATATCGAGATACTCTTTCACTTCAGCTTTGATTTGTAAGCAATTGTCATCTCGTATTATGTTTGGACATAACCAACCAAACATTGACTCATGACTAGATGTTGCAATCAATTCATTGTATAATAACCTGAGAAATCACATATTGATTAAAAGTAAACTTACTTATTATGGAAGTTGAATTGAAAACTACTTAAGGCATATGTATATGTATATTTAATTTATATACTTATGTATTACCTCATGAATGTTTGTATCATGGAAACATTCAACTCTACCCCACATAAGAATTCTTTAATATCGACCTTAGAAATGAATGTCGATGACTCCTCAAAGTAGTGGAATTGTTGCTTCCCCAAAGGAACCTCAATTATACTATGATTGGGTAAATCGCTAGCGCACTCATGTAACCAAAAGCATGGAATACTAAGGCCTCGCACCACCTCTGGCTCGATAATAAGTGGATTCTTTGTCATAGAAACATTTCCCTTCACCACATTTCGTTCACCTTCATCACGTAAACTTGCTTTCTTATCAGGTGAACATGCCTTCTTTCCCTTCCTGTCATGTGAGTCTCCCTTCCCCCAAACCTAGTAATTAGTTAAAAGTAAAAATATTACTGACTATCATAGGAACTATAAAAGAAAACACGCATATATATATGTATGTTAATCATTGTACCTCATCTGAAAACCGCACCAATGCACACGGCCATAGAATATAACTGCCAAGGGCATCATTCAAGAATCGTAGACCAACTTCGGCCGGCGGCGAGAAGAGGTAATTCTTCGAAACCAGACACAATTTCATTGAGGGTGACCACATAGTGATTATCATCCACTAACTGGTTATGCAATCGTACTCGGTCACTAGGGGGTTGTGCATGGCCATAAGCTACGAGAATGAAACTATCATAACCATCTCCTCGAGCTAATAGTTCACATGGTGTCTCTTCCTTTAAAAAAAAATCCATTTATAGTTAGTCTATGAAACAACATATAGTAAGAATTTCATGCATTTAAGAACAATAGTTGTTTAACAAAGCAAAGGGATTAAGTGATTACCTTCAACTCGGGTACTACAGGTGGATCAGGTAAAGGTATCATCTGATCAATAGATGTTCGTGGATCACTGGTCGGCTGGCTAGGTGTAATATCACTACCCTTCTTGAATGCAGCAAAAGTCGGTAAACCCATTTGCTCCAAAATGGCGTTGAAGTTATGTGTCATCTCCTCCCTTAGCTCCTCCCGAATTGCAGCTTTCATAGCCTCCACATCTACTGACGCTGCCGAATTCACACTACTTACACTTGATTTTGTCGATGTAGTGTATTGATCACCATATACCTTTCTCAAACCGAGGCGGACACCTCCTACGCCCCTCACGCGTCCACTGTGGTCCTTTCTTAAAGTTTCGTTCAATGCATCAATGTGTCCTTTAGGAGTGAACTCACCAGTTGCCTCTTTTTCCTTCAAGCCAATCTACATAAGTATAAGAGAGAAATGCTCGTGAGCGCACAAGTTATATTATATATACCTTATATAACCATATAATCTGTACTTACAATGACGTTGGCTATCTGTTGTGTTCCAGGATCAGGCAAGACTCTTTTTCCCTTTGCATCAACCCCATGCATCGAACACCACCAATCGAGGACTCTATCTGGTTGCCGAGGCTGTGCAACTGTCGTCGTTGAGCTAGTCCCCGTTGCCGTTGTCGACCCTATTGTGGGGGTAATGGCTGAACATCCACTTCTCTCTCGCCTCATTTTACGAATGAGCACCCAAATGATGATAATACTTCCTAGCTTTTGCACTCGCGCTACTTTTCTCACGACTTGCCTAAAACACACAATTATAAACAAAGGTTAGGTACAGTGTTATACAATAATACTGGGTCTAAGTGTATTAAATCTTAATAAAATATTCTTACAATAGCTTGTGGGGTTGTTTTTTTGGCAACAAATGATTCCCACTCTTTAGGTTTGATAGTTTTCCATATTTGAAATGGTAATTTGGATGGTCCAGATGATGTTTCCGGTGAAGCCTCAGGACCGGCTTGTGTTTCTCCGCCATAGATGTTCTTCTTCTTTGTACCTACTACTTTCCTCCGCTTAGTGATCCACCCAGACACTAACTTAGCCTTGAAATCTCTGAATCTCTGGGCAACCGCGGATAGAAATACATTCTTCTTGGCTTCATCATCTTCGATATTGAATTGATTCTACAAAAAACGCAGTTCACAAATTAGTTTTCGCAAATGTTGTAATTTATATGCTATAAGTAATATTACACATATATTTAACTAAATAATTAAGAAACTAAACGTTATTGTACGTGAAGCTTACCATAGTATCTTCCCATAGACACCGCTTTAACCCCTCGGGCACCTCTTTCCATGAGTGCAGAATGGAGAGTTTATGCATGCAAATGCCAACTTGCATGCCATACTTTTGACGCCACTTTCCACAAGGTTGACCCATATTATCGTACTCCAAAGTCATATTTGTGTGTTTCCCTAGTGACTTTGTAGGTCCCCTACCTTTTCTCTTTTTCGTCGCCAATGACTTCCTAGGCATTTGTGCATTTATTTCTTCACGGCGAGGTCGAGCCAATTTACCCCGTTCCTTTCTCGCATCGAAAGACTCATCCTCGGTAGTGTGTTCAGCAGCACTCGTGCTGTTATCCGTATGCACCTCCGCCATCTCCCTGAAATTGTACAAATATATGCATTAATATAAAAAAAAAAATCACATTGCCACTTAGGGGGGTGGGGTGTGGGGAGGGGGGTTACGTGTGCGAGGGGCGTAGTGGGGGGGGGAGGGGGGCAGCGGGGAGGGGGGGTTCCGTGTGCAAGGGGCAGCGGTGGGGGAGGGGGGGGCATCGGGGGAGGGGTGTGCGGGGGAGGGGAGGGGCGTGAGTGGGGGAGAGGGGTTCCGTGTGCAAGGGGCGGCGGTGGGGGGAGGGGCAACAGGGGGGGGGTGTGCGGGGGAGGGGCAACAGGGGGGGGAGGGGTGTGCGGGGAGGGGGGTTACGTGTGCAAGGGGCAGCGGTGGGGGGAGGGGCGAGGGAGGGGTGTGCGGGGGGAGGGGAGGGGCGGCGGTGGGGGGGGGGTGTGCGGGGAGGGGGTTACGTGTGCGAGGGGCGGCGGTGGGGGGGAGGGGAGGGGCAGCAGTGGGGGGGAGGGGTTCTGTGTGCAAGGGCCTAAAACTCTACACAATAGGTACATTATACCTCATATAATCATGTTCAAAAAGAATTTGGGGTTAAATGACTCGATAAGTACGATTTGGAAGCGAAAAGGCAAAACTAGGCCTAAAATGACCTTTTCGTTCCCGAAATGCAACCAACAACAAATGCAAGCCTAAAACTCTACATAATAGTTACATTATACCTCATATAATCATGTTCAAAAAGAATTTGGGGTTAAATGACTCGATAAGTACGATTTGGAAGCAAAAAGGCAAAATTAGGCCTAAAATGACCTTTTCGTTCCAGAAATGCAACCAACAACAAATGCAAGCCTAAAACTCTACACAATAGTTACATTATACCTCATATAATCATGTTCAAAAAGCATTTGGGGTTAAATGACTCGATAAGTACGATTTGGAAGCAAAAAGGCAAAATTAGGCCTAAAATGACTTTTTCGTTCCCGAAATGCAACCAACAACAAATGCAAGCCTAAAACTCTACACAATAGGTACATTATACCTCATATAATCATGTTCAAAAAGAATTTGGGGTTAAATGACTCGATAAGTACGCTTTGGAAGCGAAAAGGCAAAACTAGGCCTAAAATGACCTTTTCGTTCCCGAAATGCAACCAACAACAAATGCAAGCCTAAAACTCTACACAATAGTTACATTATACCTCATATAATCATGTTCAAAAAGAATTTGGGGTTAAATGACTCGATAAGTACGATTTGGAAGCGAAAAGGCAAAACTAGGCCTAAAATGACCTTTTCATTCCCGAAATGCAACCAACAACAAATGCAAGCCTAAAACTCTACACAATAGTTACATTATACCTCATATAATCATGTTCAAAAAGAATTTGGGGTTAAATGACGCGAATCGACCAAAATCTACACAATAGTTACAAATTGGAGAAATTACACAGACCTGAGTTTATGTCTCATGATTTATTGACCTTCCGCCGTTTCTTAGGATCCTCAAGTACATGTATCCCTTCCGTGTGATCTACACGCATATAGTTCTCCGACTTATTCACATCATCTTCCACACTATTTTTAGGATAGGTAAAAGGGGGGAGGTCCTCAAATGCATCATATTCTTCCTCATTATCAACATCACCAATACCGAGGATACTCCTTTTACCAGGTACAATAATTGACCACTTATTATCAGCAGGATCAGTTACAAAAAATACTTACTTAACTTGTGATGCAATTACAAATGGCTCCTCAGTTTCACGTATACGACTAAGGTCAACAAGAGTGAATCCGCAAGGATCATCTTTTCTTACGCAACGTCGATTATCGTCAACCCACTTGCAACACAAGAGGCAAATATTAAAAGTACAGTAGTCCAGCTCCCATATTTCTTGTATTCGCCCATAATAATTGCTTTCAGCATGTACAGGCGACTTATCCTTCGAGCTTGCGTATTGTGTAGATGACGCCACAAGTGAAACACCACTATTTTGTTGCGATGTTGACTTCAGATCTTGACGTTCAGTCCAAAATGTATACCCATTAATATCATAACCCTCATAAGAGCGTACAGCTTCACGAGGACCAAATGTTAACCACTTGACTGTTTCAGGAACACTTTCATCCAAATCATTCACTACTCGTTTATGAAACCAATCAATGAAAGTCTTGTTATGCATTTGCGTCAATGCCCTAACTCCTTTTCGGGATTGCTAACACGTAATTCCTCCATATGTTCATTTAAATAAGGATGGACAGCTGCTACGTGATGCAATACAAATAAGTGAGCTTGTTTACGCTTTTCTACGGAAGGTGTGATCAATTTTGAACCAATTGTACCCTTACCCTCAAGTCTGCCCTCGTGTCGGGATGTCGAAAGTCCAACAGGATTAACACTAGCAAAATACTCAACCACAAAATTACTGATCTCTTCACCCACAATCCCTTGAATTATACTACCTTCTGGTTGTGCAGGATTTCGAACTTTATCCTTCAAAGTGCCCATATATCTCTCAAAAGGATAGCACCACCTCAAAAACACTGGACCACACAGCTTAATTTCTCGAACTAGATGGACAATGAGATGGACCATAATGTCAAAGAATGCGGGGGGGGAAACATCTCAAATTTACATAGAGTTTCAACTACTCTGGCCTGCAAGGAATCGAGAGTCGACGGATCTAGGACTTTGCTGCATATTGTATGGAAAAATGAACAAAGTTCTGTAATGGTGTGCCTCACATGCTTTGGAAGTATCCCACGAATTGCAATCGGTAAGAATACTTGCATCATGACATGACAATCGTGAGATTTCATACTCGATAACTTCAACTCACCATTTAAGGTAACAAATCGCTTCATATTTGATGAGTAGCCAGTTGGGACCTTAATGCCATACAATGACTCGCAAAAAATCTGTTTCTCTGCACGCGACATCGTGTAGCAAGCTGGTGGCAAATAATTCTTCTCCGAATCCTCCACCTTCTTTTTACTTTTCTGAGTTTCATCATCAACCCTTTCCTCCACTACTTTCTTCTTCCTTCCGTCCCTTTTCTGAGCCCACAACTCTGGTCGAAGCCCCTGTTTTTCCAAGTAAAGTCGTGACGCATTAACATCTTTTTTCGTGCCCGGAATATTCATAAGTGTCGCAAGAATAGCTTCACAAACATTCTTCTCTATGTGCATGACATCCAAACAATGTCTGACCTTTAGATCTTTCCAATATGGGAGTTTCCAAAAACTGGACTCCTTTTTCCATAATCCTGTAGGTCGATCAACCTCACTAGCAGGTTTACCAAAGATTATTTCAATGCCCTTCACCTGATTATAAACTTCTGTACCAGTTAATGGTCTATGAGCAACTTCTTCTTCAATCGTCCCATCGAATGCCCTCTTCTTAAACCGATAGGGATGGTCGCGTCTGAGGAGCCTTCGTGTGCGCATATACACATGTTTGCAGCCCTTAAGGTGTGTAGATTTCATGTCATCTACACAAATCGGGCAGGGTTGTTTTCCTCTAGTCTTATACCCAGATAAGTTCCTGATACGCTCAAGTTATACGATGTTTATATTATATTTTGGGTGCTTTTTGTTAAGAGTCTTGATCATAAGTGTTAACGTTTGCGTTTTATTTAGCTCTTAGCGGAAGTTCAGAATTTTGTATTTTAATTATAGTTAAAGTTGTAAGTTCCGAGCTCCTAGAAGCATTAGTGTTTGGAAGGACTCAACATCGTTATGCTTGCCAAGCGTCGCCACATGTTCCAATCAAGCATCGCCGCAAGCCGTAGCCGAGCATAGCACCTAGCCCATCACAGCCGCACCAACTCTCGTGAGCATCGCCAAGCCAGCACAAGCATCGCCCATGCGCGCGCCAAGCAGCACCGCAAGCCCAGCGCTCGCCCAGCTCTCGCCCAGCGCTCGCCCATAGCACGCCCAGCAGGTCGCACCTCGCGAGATAGGTCGCACCTCGCGACCTGCCTGCTCGCACCTCGCGAGCTAGCTCGCACCTCGCGACTCCGCCTTGCCCGACCCAAATGTGCGGTAGGCAGAACACTCTTCGCACGGTGCGACCTACTTCGTACCTCGCGACCCCTAGGTCGGTCTAATTGTCGGCTGATTTTTGAGCTTTAGTATAAATACTAAACTTGATTTTTGGACCTAGGGGGGCGGCAGCCACAAGGAGAGGGAGTCTCCAAAACTCCACTCCTCTCTTGTTGTCTTCTCTTTTAGTTTTTGTTTTCTAGTTTAGTTTTTGTAGATTTCAATTATGGGATCGGCTTATGCTATGCCGATTGTAGCTTGAACCGTTCTTGAACGAGATTAATATGGAGCTTCAAGCATTATTGTGAGATCTTTCCTCTCTATTTAGTTTCTTTGATTATGGTTTAATTTCTATGCTTGCTTTCTATGATTTTTGCATGATTATGCTAGGAACGTTACTAGTTTGATTGTGTAATTAATCTAATGCTAGATTTAAGAATAGAATCGGATTGTTTTATTCTTTTATCAATTGGTAGCAAACTAGGAAGTAACTTGGATGCTGATCGTCTTGGTTATTTCTTGGGGAAATTGAATGAACTGTTGAATGTTTATCGCTTGTATGACGTTAGCAGGTCTGTTGGTTCTCTGTGTTTATTGCTGCTATTGGATTGAACTTAGACGCTATCGGACTAGGTTATCCTTTAGTTAGGGTTTTATAGTCACGCTGATCGTGCTATTCAACTAAGAATAAGGAGAATGCGAGATTAGTTCTCGACAATAGATAATTATGGAAATAATTGGAGTGGAGGTTCAAGGATCGATAATGAATTGAAGTGGATGTTAATCGGATTCAAGATCTTTCCATATTGATTTCTCATTTTGTTTATATGCTAGTTAGTTTTAGTTTAGTTATAATCTACTTGAAACCCCCCTTTGTTATTATTATTAGGTTTCTCGGCCCTTAGCTTAATCTAGGTTTTGAATCACGCTGAGTATTAAACTCGTCCCTGTTTCCTTGTGGATACGACCCCTACTTCCATTATACTAGCTTAGTGTAAAAGAGAGTAGGAGAAATTTTATCTTTGGCCGGGTGCGGTGCACAACGACACATCCGCGCCCGCCCAAATTTTGGCGTCGTTGCCGGGGAAACGGTGTTACTTGTTTGTATTTAGCGTGATTTTTGGATGGTATTGTTTGTGCTCTTTGTTTTTTGTTGACACTCATAGCGCTAACAATGCATTGCAAGGGTTCTTCTCAATCAATTTTGCAGGTACTTGAAGTGGAGATTGACATGGAACCACCATTGTCACACATGGAGCACAACCCAATGATTAAGCTTAAGGTATTAAGTCGAGCTAACGACTTTAAACAACAGCGCTTCTCGGGAGGCGACCCGAGATCCCTTTTTATTTTCTTTCTTTTCCTTTATTTTCTCATCAAATTTCCACCACCACAACAAATTTTCTTTCACCCACCGCCCAGCCACTAAAAAGATCCACAACCAATCTTAATCCGCTTGGAACCAAAATCCACAAAAGAAAACCCGTTGGGAGGACTTCAATAGCTAGGAGTTGGTAACACTAGAGGATTGAGATTGTTAATGTATCTTTTCGATCTCTTAAATTAGGTGCAAATCTCAAGAATTTAAAATTTTGAATTTGTCATTTGTTTGAGTGATTCGAGGGAGAGAGTTGTGAGTTGAGTTGTGAGATTTGAGTTGGTGTTGTTAAGAAATTTGAGTTTGACGGATTGTTTGCCATGAGTTTTGAGCATTCGATCTTCGATTTACCCGATTTTCAAATTTCCCCCCCTTTTTCAGTTTACTTTTTCTTTTAATTGTCGACACATTGAGGACAATGTGTAGTTTAAGTAGGGGGGAGGGTATTCTCATTCTCATGTATCTATGTTGTATATATTACTTTCAATTTGAAAAAAATGAAAATGAAAAAAAAATTGAAAAAAAAAGGAATATAAAAAAAAAGTGATGAAAAGAATCCCGCTGAGTTGAAAACCCGCAAGGGCGGGCGACTCGGGCAAAAATTGGGGGCTCGGATAGGTCGAAAACCCGAAAGGGCGGCCTATGCAAAAAAAAAAAAAGCTAGTTGAGCGGGTGAGTTTTGTGAGCCGAAAAAAGAAGAGAGATGGAAAAAAATGTGTGAAGCTAGGATGAAAACCCGAAAGGGCTCCTAGGCAAAATGAGAGATTAAGAGAGAATTTTGTACTTTGAAAACTCATTTGCCGGAGATGGTGTCATAAGGTGGAAAGCGTTTTCGGGTTGGGTTGGTTATTTCATCCTTGATTTTGTGAAGATTTGTTTTGGCTTTCACATTCTTTTGGTTGATTGTTTGTTTTTGGGAGTAAGCATGGAATTCATCCCTTTTTGTCTTTGTTCCATGGCTTGCTATTCTAATTTAGTTGTAGTAGTAGTAGTTTTAGGTCATCTTTTGAGGTTTGGGAGAGCTGGTAGTTCAGTGTGTCGTGAGCTGGCATTTTGATTCTTGTTGGTGTTGTTGGTTAAACTTGTTGGCGTTGCTGGTTATTATTGTTGTCGCGTCTTTGTATATTTCAGGTGAGCTTGAATCTAAGTGTGGGGGAATCATCATCCCTTACGTTTAGGTTTTGAGCGTATTTTGTTAAGATGTGATAATGATGGTGTAGTTGATGGGGAGTGTAGGTTGGTGTCGATGGCTTGGGTGATGATTTATTTGGTGATTCTCATTTTTGAGTTTACTCGAGGTCGAGTAAAGTTCAAGTGTGGAGGTATTTGATACGCTCAAGTTATACGATGTTTATATTATATTTTGGGTGCTTTTTGTTAAGAGTCTTGATCATAAGTGTTAACGTTTGCGTTTTATTTAGCTCTTAGCGGAAGTTCGGAATTTTGTATTTTAATTATAGTTAAAGTTGTAAGTTCCGAGCTCCTAGAAGCATTAGTGTTTGGAACGACTCAACATCGTTATGCTTGCCAAGCGTCGCCACATGTTCCAATCAAGCATCGCCGCAAGCCGTAGCCGAGCATAGCACCTAGCCCATCACAGCCGCACCAAGCTCTCGTGAGCATCGCCAAGCCAGCACAAGCATCGCCCATGCGCGCGCCAAGCAGCACCGCAAGCCCAGCGCTCGCCCAGCTCTCGCCCAGCGCTCGCCCATAGCACGTCCAGCAGGTCGCACCTCGCGAGATAGGTCGCACCTCGCGACCTGCCTGCTCGCACCTCGCGACCTGCCTTGCCCAGCCAAATGTGCGGTAGGCAGAACACTCTTCGCGCGGTGCGACCTACTTCGCACCTCGCGACCCCTAGGTCGGTCTAATTGTCGGCTGATTTTTGAGCTTTAGTATAAATACTAAACTTGATTTTTGGACCTAGGGGGGCAGCAGCCACAAGGAGAGGGAGTCTCCAAAACTCCACTCCTCTCTTGTTGTCTTCTCTTTTAGTTTTTATTTTCTAGTTTAGTTTTTGTAGATTTCAATTATGGGATCGGCTTATGCTATGCCGATTGTAGCTTGAACCGTTCTTGAACGAGATTAATATGGAGCTTCAAGCATTATTGTGAGATCTTTCCTCTCTATTTAGTTTCTTTGATTATGGTTTAATTTCTATGCTTGCTTTCTATGATTTTTGCATGATTATGCTAGGAACGTTACTAGTTTGATTGTGTAATTAATCTAATGCTAGATTTAAGAATATAATCGGATTGTTTTATTCTTTTATCAATTGGTAGCAAACTAGGAAGTAACTTGGATGCTGATCGTCTTGGTTATTTCTTGGGGAAATTGAATTAATTGTTGAATGTTTATCGCTTGTATGACGTTAGCAGGTCTGTTGGTTCTCTGTGTTTATTGCTGCTATTGGATTGAACTTAGACGCTATCGGACTAGGTTATCCTTTAGTTAGGGTTTTATAGTCACGCTGATCGTGCTATTCAACTAAGAATAAGGAGAATGCGAGATTAGTTCTCGACAATAGATAATTATGGAAATAATTGGAGTGGAGGTTCAAGGATCGATAATGAATTGAAGTGGATGTTAATCGGATTCAAGATCTTTCCATATTGATTTCTCATTTTGTTTATATGCTAGTTAGTTTTAGTTTAGTTATAATCTACTTGAAACCCCCCTTTGTTATTATTATTAGGTTTCTCGGCCCTTAGCTTAATCTAGGTTTTGAATCACGCTGAGTATTAAACTCGTCCCTGTTTCCCTGTGGATACGACCCCTACTTCCATTATACTAGCTTAGTGTAAAAGAGAGTAGGAGAAATTTTATCTTTGGCCGGGTGCGGTGCACAACGACACATCCGCGCCCGCCCAGTTCCCATAAGCTGGATAATCGTTCATAGTACAAAAAAGCATGGCACGCAGAGTGAACATCTCATTAGCATACGCATCAAATGCTAACACTCCTTCGTTCCACATCTTCTGTAAATCTTCAACAAGCGACTGGAGGTATACATCAATGTCATTTCCAGGTTGTTTGGGCCCCGATATAAGAAGCGACAGCATCATGTACTTGCGTTTCATGCACAACCAAGGAGGCAAGTTATAAACCACTTAAACTACTGGCCATGTACTATGTCGTTGCCGAGATTGCCAAAAGGGTTCATGCCATCCGTACATAATCCAAGCCTCGATTCCTATCCTCATTACCAAATGCCTTATGCACCCTGTTGATACTTTTCCACTTAGGCGAATCGGTAGGATGCTTGAGCGGGACCGTCTTTCTTCCTACGATCCGCATGCCACCTCAAATTCTTCGCATCTCCTTTAATTGAGAACATGCGCTTAAATCTAGGTATTATGGGTAGATACCACAACACCTTAGCTGGTGGTCCTTCACTACCTCCAGCTCCTTCACGCTTGTACCTCGACAATCCACAACGCGGACACTCATGTAAATGCTCATACTCATTACGATAAAGCACACAATCGTTAGGACAAGCATGTATCCGCTCGTACTCTAAACCGAAAGGACACATCAGTTTCTTCGCATAATAGTACGACTTTGGCAGTTCATTTCCATCAGGGAGCATATCAGCTAAAACTTCCAACAACGATGTGAAACTAGAGTCCGTCCAACCAAACTTTCGACTTAATGTTGAACAGGTGTTATCACCGCGGAAAGTTTGGTGTACTTTGTATGACTCGGATACAACGGCTTTTCAGCAGCCTCAGACATAGACTCAAAAATACGAGGTCGTTTACACGACTGATCTTCAACCTCGTGTATCATCTCGTCTACCCGATCCCTATCATCATCTGCAAACTCATCATCCCAATTCTCATCCCCGAACTCATCATCCCAATTCTCTAAATCCTTCTTTTCTTCACATACATCGTTCATTACTCTAGAGCTTCCTATATACTTCCCCTGCTCACCATGCCAAACCCATACGTGGTATTGAGGCCTAAACCCACGGCGAAAGACATGCTCCCTAACCACATGTATACTACTAACTTTGCTCACATTTCTACAATCAAAACAAGGACAATAAAAGTCGACTGCTCCAGAGGATGTTTGATATTGTAATGCAGTTGTACATAATTCCGAGACCCCTTTCACAAACTCAATCGATTCACGACTACCATACATCCAAGTACGATCCATCTCATTCAAGAAGACCTCTAATAATTAAACACAACCATTCATTATAATGCATCAATCATTATTTAAGTACATACACTCACATATTCAAATCACACACGTATAGAGCAAGCTAAGATAGTGACATGTTCAATTGTATATGCATGCAACTAGAAGGTCCTTATCACTCCAACCTAACCCATCCTTGGACGTCTAATCTCACTAGTGAATATATGCCAACTTTTCAATTCTAAGGAAAATCCGGCGAAGATTTCCCTACGAGTTCTCCAAGTACACAATGTAGATAATTGCTTATCTACATATGTACCCAGAGAACAATGTAGAGAAACGATAAGCCAAGAATTTCCTCAGAATTGAAAAGAAGACACACATTCACCACCTAAGTGAGATCAAACGTCCAAGAACAGTCCCAAACCGGGGACTATTCAAGACTTACTCCTAATGAGTAAGTCTTGAACGGGTATCTAAGCATATGATGACGATTCAAACAACTTGTAGATTTCATAGCTAAATTACATTGCGTTTTCATACAATCTCATATCAAGAAATATACATACACTACACAAACCCTCCGAAATTCCCATCATCACCGTACGAATTGGACACGAAAGGCGAAAATAGGCCTAAAATGACCCGAGAATCAGGTCACATGGCAATGGAATGCCCATCAGCTGGTAGCGGCGGAGTTGAAACTGTTATAAATGTGGAGAGCACCAGATGGGCTTTCGATTGCCATGTGACCTGACTCTCCACATTTACAACAGCCCCACCACCACCGCCACTACTGCCCCCCACTGCACTCCCTCATTGCCATGTAGGCGTAAAATGACCTTTAATTTTCGTTTCCGAAATTCAATCAACAACAGATGGAAGCCTAAAAATCTACACAATAGTTACATTATACCTAAGCCCTCCCCCACCCCCCGCCCAAAGATCCCCAGCCCCCCCCACCCATTGCCGCCCTCCCCCACTCCCCGTCCGGCCTCCCCCAACCCTCCCCCCACCCTCCCCCACCCCCCGCTAGCCCACTCCCCGCCCAAAGATCCACAGCCCTCCCCAACCCCCGCCCGCCCTCCCCACCACCCGCCCAAAGAACCCCACCCCTATCCATCCTCCCCAGCCCCTCCCCCACCCCCGTCCAAAGATCCCCCGCCCTCCCCCCCCACCCCATGCCAAGCCTCCCCAGCCCTCCCCCCATCCCCCTGCCCAAGACCCCCACCCCCTACCCACCCTCCCCAAGCCCTCCCCCACCCCCTACAATCACATTTTACAACACAATATAGAAGAGAAATTAAATAAAACAAATTAATTAGAGAAATGAAAAAGAGGAGAGAGAGTGAGAGGGGAATTACCGACAATGCAGTAGTGGTGGTGGTGGTGGCGTCAAGGTGCGCTGAGAGAAGAGAAGAAGAAGGAGTTCAGGCGATGGTGCGTTGCTCAGGCAACGTTTCCGGCGTTAGTGCGTCAATGACGGTGCTCCGACAATGGGACGGCGCTCCGGCAATGTGTCGGTGCTCCGGTGATGGGCGTTATGGCTGTGCGAGTGAGTGTGAGGGAGAGGGGTGAGTGTGCGAGTGAAAAATTTCCAATAAGGGAGCGAGGGAAATTTGCGAGTGAGTGTGTACTGTGTGTTGCGTGCAAAACTAAAGGCTTAATTAGCTAGCTTGGGCGGGATCTGAAGGGTTGCGGTTAACCCAGAAAACGCAGCCCTTCGTGTATGAAGGGCTGCGGTTTCTGGGCTAACCGCAGCCCTACATTAATAGGGCTGCGGTTAGCCTTAAAGCCGCAGCCCTTCATACAGTTTGAAGGGCTGCGTTTTCTAGGTAACCGCAGCCCTTCACTAAAAGGGTTGTGGTTTCCTTGAAAACCGCAGCCCTTCATATACGAAGGGCTGCGTTTTTCAAAAAACGCAGCCCTTCCAGCGCAGCCCTTCCTTTTTTTTCCCCTAGTGATTAATCAATGACAAAAGATGGTTGTATTAATCTACTGTAATGCCATCAGTATATGCATCTGAGCCAGTAGAATTATGTAACACCCCAAATTTCTCCCTTTTTAAAGACATATTTTAATATAAAACTCTTGAAAAACTTGAGAGTGTCACCGCCATGTGATAACGTTAAATGCTTTAATACTAACTACTAACTGAACTTTAAACTAATGCAGTGGATTTAATAGAAATAACTTCTCTTTATTGATATAAACTTTATTATTCAACTATGACAGCGGAAAATAGGAAATAAAATAACAACTCCTACGCTCATTATTATTCCTCACTAGCTCCCCCATTTGAAGTACGCATCCTATCAACCTGTAAATTCTGCTCGCCAAAATAGGGTCATCACAGGGACAAAGCCATAAAACAAAACAAAAGAAATATAAAAGCGTGTCAGTAAAAATATTGAGCACATGTATATGCGGAATATTAAAACACTTTATTTAATTAAATATTTGAAATATTTAATTTCGAAAATCCTTCCTTAGATACTTGTAATACTTATATAATATAAAGTATATAACTTTAATTAAAATCTGTTTTCCTTGCCTAGGTACATTTCCTAAAGTGTGCACACCCTCCAAGTTTAGTATTCCTTAATGAGTATATGACAAGGGGTTACTACCTTGTCCACATGACTTACTACAAGAAGTACATGGGTAAATAATATAATGGCTATCGTTCTTGCTAATAAACAACAAGTCGTTGCCTGAGTAAATAATAATAGCTACCGTTCTTGCTAATAAATAACAAGTTGTTGCCTCTTTATAATTGTGATCATAAAAGATCATATATCTAATAAAAATCTTTCGGAAATTAAATAATCCTCCTTTAGAAAGAATAGTAATACTTATAAACTTAATCATATAGAGGCATAAATAAAATAACTCGCTCAAGAAGTAAACTTTGAAAAATAATATTTAAATAATAGTTCAAAAACACTCCTTTTTAAACATTTAAACATGAATTTAAAGATCAAACTCCTTCTAAAATATTTGAATATAGATTCAAATATCAAACTTTATAAAAATATTAAACTAAAGACATGATTCAAAGTTCATAAATAAAATTCGTAAACATTCAAACATGTTTCATACAAAACACATTAAGTTCATAATAAAACTCATAAAACATGTACTTTAATCCAAAATATTTTCTTAAAATCATGATACTACGCTTGCAAAATAATTATTAAAGATCTAGATATACACGCACCTTGAAACTAAAAGACTGCTAATGGAGAAAGAGAAAGGGTATTAGAGCTGGCAATTATCCATGGGTGAGTGGATCATCCACCCACTCGCCCCGAATAAATGGGTGAAAACCCGCGGCGAAGCGGGTGACGGGCGGGTGATTGGTGGATCGGGTGGTGGGTCGGGTCGGATATGGATGATATTTTTTGGACCCATCACCCGCTCCATCCATCCACCCATTAATATATCCATCCATCCACCCATATATTTATACAAATAAAAAAAGATTGCTATTTAGTCTCTTTATTGTTAATATGTGAGACTATGAGTAATTTTTCATATATTAATTTCTTTAAAATTGTTAAGTCTAATAAATTTTGTTTTCCTAGTATCACCCATTTCCCACTCGCTCCACCCGCCCCACCCGCGGTTGATGGGTGGAGTAGATATAGGTGAAATTCTTGGCGGGTGATGGATGGTGTGGATGGAGATTTGGGTCGCGGGTGATGTGGCCAATGGAGGTCCACCCGACCCATCTCTGATCCATTGCCAGCCCTAAAGGGTAAGCTAAAAGAGTGAGAAAGTTTAAACTTGAGAAAAGAGATGTATTTCTCAAATTTGGTGTGAAGAATATGAGGAGTGGAGGCCCCTATTTATAATAGTTGGATAGGTAGAGCTCTAGAAGGACTAGGAAACTAAAAGATGGGTTTAAGAGAAAAGATAAACAAATTTAGCTAAGATCCAACTACCTATTATGATCATCTAACCAAGATTGGGGAAAAATATAAATTATCTCATAATACATAATTGTAGAAGCTAAAATAATTAAAAGATGAGTAAAGAGGTAAAAGTAACCAAAACTTTGATAAAGTTAAACTCACTGGCGTGAAAACTGAGTTTGCCGTGGGACTAATTTTTTTTTTCTTCTTTTCTTTTTGTAAATCTTTTTGGATTTCTTCTTTAAAACATTTTAAAAATCTTGTTTTAAACAAAGTACTTGTATTAAGAAAACTAGTAAACTTAGGCCCAAAAACCATTTGGGCTTAGAATTTTATTTTAAATACCCATAATCTTTTATAAAAGTATTTTTAAATAAAAGTCTTTTTAATAAATAAAACCTTTTTAAAATTACGAATAGTAACTTAATAAAAATACGGAGTATTTTAAATTAGGATTAGAGACAGCTGTTGCAACCCTCTTTTCCTTAGGGTGAGTTTATCCCTCAGACTCAACTCCAAACTTCAGACTGTGCCACATCAGCTTTCCACTACTTTTTAATTCTACAGACTCACTCCAGACTCATTTCAGTTTTATACTCTATCCCTCAGACTCTCTTCAGACTCACTCTACTTTATTGTAAAATAGTAAAATGCAGTTTAACAAAAAAAAAAAAACATGTGGCACATTTTTAGTGGGTAACAAAACTTTCCATTGCATGCTAGAGTCTTGTGTTGAGTCTTGGATTTTAAAACCCAGCTCAAGACTCCCTCCCATTTTTTGATGCAATATCGGTGAGTCTTGACAAGACTCCCTCTAAGACTCCCTCTAAGACTCACTTAGAGACTAGGGATATTCACACCCTTAGGTTATATCCTGGTGGGTAACCATGGATTCTTAAGCATCTGTCCACACAGTGTCCATGTACTTTGCAATTAGTAAAATAGTAATTAGAGCCTGATCATTTGTTGCCAACTTGTTGCTTGCCATAAGAAGATTTCTATGGTGCAGAATAAGACTTGTATGACTTGTTCTTATCAGCTATGAATGCCAGAGACTCAGTATTGACATAAAGTTGAGTTAACTCCTTATGCCTCTCCTTTTGAGCAAAGACTCTATATGCTTGTGACAGCTTAGGTAGAGGTTGTGTCAGTAAGATGTTGCCTCTAACTGCGGAGAAAGTATCATTAAGCTTCATCATGAACTGAATAAGTTTATGTTCTTGCTCTCTGGTGTGAATCTTCTGAGTTAATCCACAAGTACACTTATTACAAGTGCAATTAGGCATAGGATTGGCAACATGTAGTTCATCCCAAACCCAAAGTATCCCAAAGTGTCTTAAGCACAGTATAAAATTCAGAGATATTAAAAAAATTTTGTTCAAGAGAATAGACTTGTGTCATAGAAGATTGTCCAAATCTATCCTCTAAATCCTTCCGAATTTCAGAGGCTTCACTGAAAAATAGCACACTTTTTTTTATTGTACAATCAAGATTAGTATGTAACCATGAAATGACTAGGTTGTTGCAACGTTCCCAAGCCTTATGTTCAGGTGTTCCAACATCAGGAACAACAATACTACCATCTACAAACTTCAATTTATTTTTTGTTGATAGCATAATCAAAATAGAAGGTTTCCAGTCATTATAACAGTTCCATTGAACTTGACTGACACAGTTTGACTAGCATTTGTATCAGAAGGATGTATATAGAAAATACTTGAAGGATCCTAATTTGGAGGTAGAGAAGAATTTACAGAATTATGTGTTGGAGAGCTAGATTCAGTCATTTTAGCTAGATACGAAGATTTCAGAGAAAATTGGAATGAAGAAAAAGGAATTTGGAGAGGAGAAAAAGAAAACAATCAGAAGAACTTCTCAATTCTGAATATGAGATAGATATTGACTCATTGAATATGCATAGTATTTATTGCAGCAGTATGATTGATATGAATCGAGAGAGTAAATTGATCAAAATACCACTCTTGATAACCTGATTACCATTTTGATTCCCTTAAATTATTTCAAACTTAATTAATCAAATGATTATAAATACAATCCTGTATTAAAACTAAAGGTTTATGTCAATCTTAAACATCTAATAATTCAAAAGAATATTTTTTTCACAAATTTTAACCCTTGAATGAAATTAAACACCTTTCATTAATACTAATAATAAAATAAGTTATAGGGAGTAACTCCTCCTTAAGGGTAATGGTAAAACCATGAGCTTATTAACTATTAAAACATTAAAATGGATAGTATAAGACAAGATTGTAACACATGACTATTCATTCTATAAACTCTTGCCTTGATGCTAATACATGAAAGTAGATGGAGTCTAAAACTAAAGAGACAGGTTACTCAAAGAGCGCTTCTGAATTTACCTCAATGATGTTCAATGTGTGAATATTTTTTTTATTTTACAATACATATTTTTTATTTTATAAAAATTCTTTGTAGTTTTAATATATCAATAAAGGGACCAATATAATCTTAACTGAACAGGGCCTCCTTGAAAAATAAACCGTCCGCCAATGCACTTTTTTTACCATAAACTAGTATTTTGGCCCGGGCAATGTCGCGGGTCAGTTACAATTATCAAATATATTATTATTCATAAATCTCATACTTGATTTTATTAGTTTTTCTTCATATTATGTTTAGTGCAAAATTGAAAAATAAACGTTATGGCATGATAAATTGTTTAAAAAATCTTGTAAGAAATTGGGGATAAAAATAACAATTTCAATGGAGTTAGGGTATGAGAATGTTATTACTTAATAAAAGAGTTACAGATCAAAAAGCTTGTCTATGTCTTTATAATTCCATATAATTATAAGACTTTATTATTTTTTACTTTGAAACATTAAGCATTGAAATTGTAGTGGATTAGTGGTTAAACACTCACATTTTATTTTCAAAGGTCATGTGTTCGAATCCTAGTAACAACATATTGTTGATATTTTTAAATGAGATTATAAAAACGTGTATTAGAAGCTTGAGCGATGAATCAAACAAGACCCCACATGACTATATTTTTTCTTATATATTGCAAAGAATTTAGAAGCTTCTCTCTAATTGTGAATAGTGTCAAGATTTCAAGTAGGAAGAACAAAAAAATATAGAGGGAATATATATTAGATATATCTTATGGTAACTATGTTATATTTATTAATGTCAATTTTTCCTATTAATAAATACTTGGAGAGATTATATGATGTAGATGCAACATCGAAATTTAGATTTTAATTAAAGATTAATATCATTACTTCTATTAACTTTGATTTTGTTATCAACTACGCGGCAAAGAAAATACACGGTTTTGAACATCTCTATGTAATCAGGATATAAGTAAATAAATGTTGGTCTCATTTTAAAGCAAGTAGTATAAACATTATGATTTTCTAAATTGTTTAGTTGAAGTTATGGTCAATTTGTATAATATAATAGTCCCTTGTTTTGAACGTCTCTATATATGTAGTCATAATATAAGCATATAAATATGGGTCTCATTTGAAAGCACATTTCGAGCCGGATTTACTATAGACATTATAATTTCTAAATTGTATAATTGAAAATATGGTCAATTTATATAACATAATATTCCCTTCTCCCTTGTAGTTTATTGAGAACCAAATTATATCTTTAATTATCCGAAACTCTAATTATCCAGTTTTATTATTCTAAATTATAATATTCAATATATATAGTGACATGACAATCCTACATGGCGCTCCGAATGATCTTAAAAAAAGCCTCCTTTAAATATATATATAACCCAACCCAATGTCAAGAATTGTCATGCTGCCACATGTACAGATGTACGCCCCCCCCTCCCAAGGTATGTATTTCCTTTAGTTAAAGAATTATTGAATTTTTTTAATTGGTAAGAATAAATTCTCTGGGTTTCCCTTGCACAGGATCCCCACCCAGATGCCCATTATAACCATACACCCCAACCCTCTCCCCCCCGAATTCCAAGCAAATGCCTAGGAAAGGAATTGAACCCTAGACTTTGCTAGGAGAGATGGAAAAGCTCACCACTTGAGCCAACCCCCAATTCCTATTATTGAATTTTATTTGTTCATTTGTAGAGTTAATGTATTATAAACCTTATATGGTTTAAGTTCATATGAGAACCACCCTTATGGTGAGAACCACCCTTTAGGTTTAATATATTATAAACCTTGTATACTGTGAAGGTGTACAAGATGGCTTATGCAAGAGGTATCAAGTCAGTGCCAAACTTTGAACAATGACCTGATATTGACCTTCCTACAATTCAGCCACCAACAATCAAGAGGGGAGTTGGTAGGCCAGTAGGCCTTGTAGGAACAGGAAGAGAGGGGAGTTAATAGGCCATGTAGGAATAGGAAGAGAGGTGAGGATGAAGAAAGAAAGGTGAAGAGAAGTTGCACTATTCAGTGTAAAAAGTGCAAGAGCATTGGGCATAATGCCAGGACTTGCAAAGGAGGGTCAACTAATGCACAAGCTGCCCAGAGCAACAATCTCCAAACTGCTCAAAGCAAGAAGAAGGGAAAGTCAATCCAGGACCCTTTTTCATCTAAACCAGTTCAGAGTAAGAAGAAAGGAAACAAGTCAAGACAGGACCCTTGTTCATCTCAACCAATTCGAGGAAAGAAAAGGGGAAATCAAGCAGACCAAGATCCTTTCTCATCTCAACTTGTTCAAGGCAAGAAAAGGGCCAAAGTACATGCATCAATTTCTACTTCACAACCTCTACCAACTACTTCGCCTAACTGTTGACCCTTGTTTACATAATGTGAAAATGTGAATCATTGCTATGGTTTTTTTTGAATCTGTAAGCATTGTTTACAAGTTGGTATTTTTTTTATTCTTCAAGTTGGTATTTTTTTTATTCTTCAAGTTGGTATTTTGTTAAACTTGAAATAACTTAAAGTTGGTATTTTGTTAAACTTGAAATAGCTCAAAGTTGTTATCTAAACACTTTTGTTTTGGTATGGGTATCAATGCACCTAAGTATTGATAGATATTGTATTTTCACAAAAAACTATATCCATTTCGTTCATGAATTTCATTAAAGTACATAATCATAGCCATTTTAATAAAAAAAGTGCAGTTTTACTAATGTAGCTTTGCAGAGCGGCCTTCAATTCAGCCACATCTTGACCCATTCCATTTCGTCCTTGCTCACCATAACCAACTTCACTTGATTGCACAACATCATCTTTTGTGACCCATGAAAAGAACCCACAACCCTTGCACTTGTAATAAGGTCTTTGTGGATTGTTCATTGACTCTGGAATTTTGAATTCAACAACTTTTGGTGGATGATGACAATTGCAACAGTAAGCTTTGATCCACTTGAAGTTTCCGACAACAGCTGCTCTTCAATTGGAGGAAGACGATCTTGAATCAGCGATGGGAGATGGAGAATTGAAGAGAGGTGACGAGAATTAGGGTTCCAAAGCCACGAAGTTATGAAGAAGGAGGGAGGGAATTATTTTTTTTTGGGGGGGGAGACTACATATTTTAAGAGGGAAGGGGGGGTTTAATTATTATCAATCATGTTTAACCTTAGAAGCTTAAAAACATGAAGTTTTGCACAAAACATGTCATTAATGTCACGGTTACTAAAAAAACACATTATAGGGTCATTTTTTAAATAATGTTTTAAAATGGTTACCAAATATAATTTCTAATACTACGAGATTGCCAATGGGAACATCCCAAAAAATAATGAACTAAATTTTTTTAAGATGTCCCTCACAAAGTTACTTTTTATTATACTTCCTCTATTTCTTTTTAATAGTTAGACTTTGAGTTTTGATACTATTCACAAATTTATGTTTGACTATAATTTGTGATTAATGGGTAAGGAAGAATATAATCATGTGGGATCTTGTTTGATTTGAGTAGATGAGTACTTTTAGAATATCAATTTTTTTTTTTATAATTTTTACAAATGTAAATTTGGAGATATTAATGTTCAAACATTCACATTAATAAGCGTGAAAAGGTGAGTAAAATGTAACCATTAAAAAGAATGGGAGGGAGTAAGATGAAACACTAAGAAAAAAGGGGAAGCTCAAAACAAAATTGGACCTCGACAAGTGAGAAACTTTGCCGGAATTGATGAACTCAGATAATAAGACGGCAAATCAGCAACAAAATAAAGCCGGAATATCTTCAAAATCCTACCCATCTCTTTCATATATACAGCCCTCAACGTAGCAAATTCACTAAACGCCCAACATTATACCGAATTCAAGTAAAAAGGTCGGGTTTCGCAATTCAATTAGCCATTCATGGGTCGACCACCAACCCATGGAGCCCCTTCTTTCCGGTTTCACCCTGCTGAGGTCACTCCTTTCTCTCTCTTAATTCTGATTTTTTATCGAATTTGATTTCTGGGGTTTTATTCGCTTTTCATTTTTTGTTCTTTTAGTTATTTGTACTTTTGAATGATTTATTTCCTTTGTTTTATATGTGGGTTGACAAGTAAATTGGATGATTGGATTTTGGATATTTTTTGTGTATTATTTGGTTCTTATCTCTTGGTTTAATTTTTCTATTGTTGCAATTTTGATCAAAGTGTGCCGTTTAAGTTCTTTCGTCAAATTTGTATGTTTTATAAGAAAATATGATAGTCGTGAAATGTACATTTTGTAGGAATTAAAGCAGTCATTTTTTTGGGTTTCGAATTTGGTAGAGATGAGAAAACATAGGATGGGACGTGGAGAAAAAATCTAAAGGGTCCAATTCCTTGTATTTTCTGCATGGGTCTGTAGTTCAATCACAAATTTCCCTTATACATGGGCTTTGTATTTCCTGTTTGCCCGAATTTTCGAGTTTTAGTACTGATAGTTGAATGAAAATTTCTGGCATTCTAATGGGGATGCGTTCAGCTTTCATGTAAATATTTGTGTTTTTGTTTATTAAAGGCGGTTGGCGGAGAAGATGTACTCTGGTATTGGTGCTGATTAATGCTTGTATCCATGTCACCATTGGACCGTTTGTATTTTTGAGTTGTTATAGTTGGTTTCTTTGTTTATATACTATAAGTTAATATAGACGATTATTGCATTTGGTAATAGGATTATTGAGATTTCACAAATTTCAGTATCATTTACTGTTCTATTTGAAGCATATGCTCTTCTGAAATTGACCTTGTCTTGTTAGTGGAAGTTCTCCGGAAAACTATCTTGTATGCTTTAATTTCAGTCTCTAACATACCACGTCTATTGTTTGTATTACTTCACCAATTTCAATTGTGGTTCACCAATTTGAATTATGGGAGAGGGAAGCAGAACAGATAATATTATATGGTATTTGCTTATTTTTTAGGTTGCGCACATGGAAGCTGTTTTACGAGATCATGGTGGTCATGTTCCAGCTAGGGAGCATCTTGTGGAACTAGCTCAGAAATTCAGGTTTGTTGTTTGTATCAATTAAGATTAGCTGTTAATTGTATGTTTGGTTTAGCTTACTGTGGGCAGCCTAATTTGAGTGTAGTAACTCGCCGGAGCGAGCTGGGAAAATCACAGTACAAATGAAGCAGGTATTAAAGTTGATTCTTAGCTATCAATGCACGATTATCATTGTTTTTTTGGGGGGAATCATTGTTTCCACTTATAGGACAATGTTTAATCACTTTGATTCCTGTTCAAGGTCTGGAACTGGTTCCAGAATAGGCGTTATGCCCTGAGATCAAAATTGGTCAAGTCACCTGGAAGCTCAAATATGCCACCTAATCCTCGGGATGAAGTAGCTGTAGCTCCATTGAGAATGGTGCCTCCTGCTCCCCAACAGACACTTGTACCATCAGGTAGGATCAGTTTGATCACCGAGCATGCTGTACCCTTAATATCTGTACTCTATGGTGGTAGGGCACCTCTTTAGATTTATGCTAGAAAATTGTCATGTCTTTTCTTTTTTAAAATTTCCGTTCCCTCTTTGGCATAATGTTATAAACATGTTCTAATTGACGAATGGCAAACTTCTTATATTTCTCTCTTGTAAAGTAGCTGTCTTTCCTAGACACTCTAATAACTCGTATATATATATATACGTTTTACATTGATAGAAGAGTTTTTGATGGGTGGATGAAAATGTGTACATGGGTCATGGGTGCTGTAGACCTGTAGTCATACTGGTGATTTCGGCAGTTAGTGGTAAGTCCATGGACTAAAGGATGGCAGACTTTATAATGACAATGTATGACATCCCAGATTGACATCATATTGCCATAAAAAAGGTAAATAATAGAGGGAACTGCAATTACTTATTATATCTCAGTAGCATGCCAGAAAAAGGATTTGTCATGGCCTATAGTGATGTTTAAACACTGCTATCCTTCGATGGTTCCATACTGGAGTGCATATGAAATATTGATAAACTTGGAGCACGTTTCAGTCCAAAAATTTGAATGCTACTAAAAGGCTACTCGATTCTTTTTTAGTTGCCTGTTTATGACCTTTAAGACGAGTAAGAAACTCTGTCCGTGAATTTGCTCAAAATGCTATCAAGTTATAGTGTGGAAGCAAAATTTCTCTACTGTCTCTTTCCCTCTGATGATGAGTACTTATTCCTTTTTGAATGCCTCAATTTAATGTCCATTTAAAGTAGTTAAAGCTTGACTATCATTTTTTTCATTTAGCTTTCCATATTACCTCACATTTCCTCCTTAAGTGATTGATTTGACACATGCTTCAATTAAGACATACAATTTAAAAATTAGAATAAAACAATAGCATAATTGGCATGACATAAATGACACAAAATTTTGATCTTTTGTAAAGTTCGTGAAAATTTCCAATTGTGTGTCTATAATGGGACAAAGGGAGTAGTACATTGTACTTCCTCCGTTTCTTTTTAATCTATACATTTTTCCTTTTTGGTCTGTTTCTTTTTAATCTACACACTGTTGCCTTTTTTATTCTTAGTAATATGTCTCATCTACTTTCTCCTCTTTTTCCACCCATATCATCCACTTTTTAATATTTTAACCCACTTTTTAGTTTGTCTCTCTCACTTTTTAGTTTCTCTCTCATAATTTTGTACTTCCTAAAATGAAACAAAGGGAATAATAAATTAGAGGGATGTTTAAAATTTGAAGAAATAGAGGAACATTTGATTTTCTTTTTGAGATCTTGATGCCATTGATATGACTAGATTGGTTAATTGTGAGTTTGTCATTACCTTTTTATTTAAGAACTTGGAGGAAATAATTTTGTAAAGCGGATGCCTCGTGAGAAATGGTCATTCTCCTGCTTTATTTTCATATTTAGAAAGCCTTCTCTTTGTCTAACTTAATTTTTTATGCTTTGAATAACCAATGTTGAACTTTTTTATTGATTATTTTAGCTTGTAAAAGTTTAATTCCATAATTTTATTAATGAACGTTTCAAGACTAATTGAATAGTAGTACCTCCGTACTTTTTTGTTCTTCCCGGTTGCTTTTGGGAAAAAACCAAAGAGTAAGGGTTAATTGTGGGCCATTGGAGTCACTTGGGGTAGTTATTGAAGAGAGATTAAAGAGGAAGAACAAATAAATACACCCCAAAAGAGAAAGTGGGAAGAACAAAGAAGAACACAGGTAATAGTATTTTATACTATGGATTACTATACATCAAGACCTTTATTGGTTGAAGTTTGAGTGAAGTCAAACTGTGACAAACAAAATTGGACGAATGGACTATAAGCGTGAAGTAGCATAGGAGTTTGAGGTTTTACAAACATGGCATTGTTTTTACTCTCAAGAATTCAACCAAAGTACCTCTGTTGTCAAGCCTTTTTGAATATGTGCTTCTTTGTTCGAGAATGCATGGTTTGCGCTTTATAATCTTAAAAGAATGATATGTTGCTCTCTTTCTGGTTGACAATATCAGGGAACCTGGTTGAAATATGTCAACCTCCATCATGATGAAGGAAACAATAATTACTATAATATTTTTTGCCCATTGTTATAAAGTTCCTGAAAAGAATAAAAGAGAACTAACAATCAAACTAGTAGACAATTTTTGAAGAGCGAGATTAGCAAAAAAAAATATAGATAGGGCTAGTTAACTAGTTAGTACTCAATTCTTTACCTTCAATTACATTTGGAAATGACTTATAAACTTTATTATGACCATCCCGCATTGGCTGTCCACGGATTCCATTATCAAGAAGTGTATCGACGGCTTCTTGTACCAATTTCTCCCGACATATTACTAATTCTCCCAGTGTAGATCTACTTGTTGATAATAGATCGCAAGAGTATTGTTCCGATAGACTATAGAGTTCATTAATATCCGAACTCATTAATTTACCTCCGTCTATGTGAATGATCGGTCTTAACTTGGGAGGAAGAACCGGTAATAGACACAAAACTATCCATTCTGCTTCTATATTTGTTCGAATAAAATGCTTAGCTAATTCCGTCCGTCTAACTATCTTCCAACTTTTCGGTCTTCCCATTCATTTCCTGTAGGACCTTCTTCCCCCAACTCTTTAGAATTAATGTTAAAGGATGATGTGAGTATGTGACAGCTTTTATCCTTCAGGCAGAGCCGCATAAGTTGAAATCGCAAGACAAACAATACATCAAGCCAAAAAGTATATAATTCGACAAGGATAAGATTTGATAATCCACCTCTAGAAAGAAAAAGATCTGGTAATCTAACCTCCCAACATGAAGTAACCCCCCCCCAACACACACACACAAAAAAAAAAAAGAATCTAAATAACCCTCAAGATCTTGAGGGATTGTCACTCTTCTGCGAAAACTTGCATATTTAGTATAATAAGATTCTAATTTTATTTGATTACTGAACTTGTGCTACTCGAGTATGAGAAGAATCAGTGTTATAAATTATACGGTAGACAAAATCATTCCTGCTGTAGTATTTGAGGCTTGGTTGAAAGTGAAGATTGACACAAGTAGATCAAAGATTTTGATGCAAGGAAGATGAGGGACAATTTTGTTGGTTCCTTCTTTATAGTGATGGTACAACAACAATGGCAATCCAGTATGGATCCCATTTTAGGTTAGATTTGGGTGATCCAGTTGTATGTAGCCTTACCCCTTGCCCATCTTAACCTAAGGGAATTTATGAGACTGATACAAAATTATACAATAAATTAAGAACCTTTCTCCAATCAAATTAACAAATAACAATACTGAGAAAGATGAGTAATGGTGGTATTATTTGTAGTAGTATAGTAGTCATCAAAGTAGTACCAGCCTGATCTTTCACCTTCTTTGAGTTTTCCTGTACAATCGCTTCTGTGTCTTGGCATTTCTAGTGAAGGAGTATATTTTATGTATTCTCTAGTATCTGTGTTTTTTTTTTGGCAATTTTAGGTATTTTGTCTTTGTTTTACACATCCTCTACAGAATTTGTTCGCCAACTATGATATTAATTGTATAAGAAGTGTTTGTTCGAAATGTGGAAGCTTTAGTTGACAAAATGGCAAAATTTGAAAAACATTTCACTTTAATTAAGCAGTATAAAATAGTCAATGGCTGGTTTGGGCAGCAGGGGAACTGCGAAGGGATTAGATATAAGGCAGGGATTTGACCCCTCCTCCCATTTGATTAGAGGGAAAGAAGGAAAATGTGGAATGAAATCCAAAATATTTAATTCTGGCCAAATTTATTTCCTGATTTGCCTGCCTTTATTTTGCTTCCGTTTTTTGTTGTTTCCCCTTTCACCTTTTCTTTTACCTTCTGTTTTCTGTCTCTATATGTGTCTCTCCCTTTGAAGGAGGCCTCGGGGCTTTGTTTACCATCAGATCTGGCGACATGAAACAATCTGAGCGTGTGCAGAAAAACCGAATGCCTAAAATTGGTAAGGTTTTTGGTTGAGAAGAAAACCCAGCAGCTTGAGTGATATCTGTCGTTTCATATCCCCCTGTTGAGTGATTTGTACCATGAAATAGGGATTTGTGTCCATTCCATTGTTGATTCCTCTCATCCATTTTTAATTCCACTTGCTACTCAAGTTAGCGCCAAAAATCCCTCGATTCTTATCCTCCCGTTCCCTCTATATCTCCTAGTATGAATCTAGCCTGATGGACTGATGCTTTGAGAGGCAATAGGAAAGTATCCTGAAATAGTATCAGTTAAATTGCTCTCGATTGTGATAAAATGAAGCCAGTTAGTGTGCAATTTGGGTGGAGGGAAAACCTTTTGTGCGGGGATATAGTTTTGATTTTCAGTTCTAGATGTAGTTTGATGTATTAATCTTTTCGTTCGCTTTCTTTTGACTAATGTGCTTCACGTCACTTGTTTTTTATTCTTTCCTGTACCATACATATATATATTTTTGGTATATCTTTTGCAATATATTGTCTATTGAATGCTCTTTGCTTATTCCATCCATGTGTATTTTGTGTCAATAAGAGATTTACCTGGTATATTTAGGACTTTTGAAGACATTCACAATAACATGTTCTTTGCATCCTTCCCCTCTAACAAGTCTTAGCATTACTTGTTAGGTCATAATGTAGTGAGAAACGCTTCTGAAAATCCTCCAATGGAATTTGAAGCCAAATCTGCTAGGGATGGTGCATGGTAAGTCGATTTTCCCATTATTTGGTAGCTATTAATGCTGTATTAGTCATTTATTGGTTTTCTCTAATTGATGCTTGATGTTTCTATTTGTTAGGTATGATGTTCAAGCGTTTCTTTCGCATAGATACCTTGAAACTGGTAATCCTGTAAGTGTATAGTGGTCCCTCATCTCTCTTCTCTATAATTCACTAGAGACTAAAACTGGAGAAATTTGATAAATCCATGTCATTGCAGTCATATTTCCACTTTCAAATAGAAAAGGAGTACAAGAAAGACTTGGTTGAGGGTTTAAAAATAAAATTAGTCGATTTGAGGATCTGCATTTCCTTTGTGTTGTTTGTTTCATTTATTCCCATTTCCCTTAACTTCATTCCATCCCCCCCCATCTCTCTTCTCTATAATTCACTAGAGACTAAAACTGGAGAAATTTGATAAATCCATGTCATTGCAGTCATATTTCCACTTTCAAATAGAAAAGGAGTACAAGAAAGACTTGGTTGAGGGTTTAAAAATAAAATTAGTCGATTTGAGGATCTGCATTTCCTTTGTGTTGTTTGTTTCATTTATTCCCATTTCCCTTAACTTCATTCCATCCCCCCCCCCGGTACAACCAAGTCACACTGTCACAGTAAACTGATAGAGATGAGAATGCACAGGAGAGATTGGAGAGAGGGAACAGAAGGAGGCATTTAGTGGGTGTAAGAAGCATTATATAGAGATGGATAGAGGGAAGCCATTAGGCAGAGACGGAACTCTATTTATATTCGTGCTAATCAATCATCGTGATTTCATAGAATTCCGTAATTTATGTTTCAGTCTAGATAGAGAACAGTTTAAACTTCATGAAGCAATCTGAAATCATAAAGTTTTATAGGGATGAAAGCTAGAATGGTTTTCTCTGTTGTAAATGTTAGTTCTATACCTGTATGCTTAAGGCTGAGTCCTTGGAACATTTGCCGACAATATGGTGAATTTAGGTTGTATTCGTTCTTTTGGTATCAATTAGTGTTTGACCCCATGCAATTTTTACAACATCACTTGTTACATATAAAATAGGGAAATTCCACTTGGTACCTTTGTACTTTGGGCTTTTCCATCTGGTACCCAATTTTTTTTTGATTCTATAGGGTACCACTGTAGTTTGAACTTATTCTCTACCGTAACATTATGTTAAACAAAACGCTAGTTTGGGGGTAAAATAGGATTAGGGGTTTGTCTAATTTTGCATAATTAAGGTTTTGAGAGTCATTTTTGTCCTTAACGACCAATATAAGGTCCAATTTGGTAAAAAAAAACAAGTAGGCATTTCCTAACACGTAAAACGAGGTTCTAATCGTTTTTCTCCAATTTCGACTTCAATTTTGGCCCATATGAGCCGAAATGTCTCCCAAACCTTAGCTGAACAATTCTTGATGCACAAGACACGTAAACGAGGCAAACTACTGACCATATTTAACCCAATACTAATGTTTTATTTAAAGGAATGTTACCGTAGAGAATAAATCCAAACTATAGTGGTACCATGTAGAATCCAAAAAACAATTGGGTACCAAATGGAAAAGCCTAAAGTACGATGGTAGCAAATGGAATTCTAATTCTAATACCGTGTCATGCGTTTGGTAAGAGGTAATGGGATGAGTAAGTCAATGGTAGCATAAAAGTGACCTAAATATATTATTATGGCCTTATGGGATCTGGAGATCATAATGGGATTGGTTGGTACAATTTTGAGGGCATGTGAGGAGACGTTGTTGTATCAAATTGGTTGTGAAAATTATTGTGTCATAATGGTGGTTTATTTTGTTATTGTATTTTTTTGAGAAAAAATAGTGGCGTATTTTTCTATCAAGACTAATTAACATATTTGTAAACTTTAATTTCATATTTCTTAGAGTATTATGTTTTTTTTCTGAAAGGAATGTTTGAGAGTTATATTAAAAATAAAAAAAGGTTATGGGTTTTGAGCATTGATGACACCTTTTTCACTCTTTAATTTTGAAAGACGTTGCGAAATCATGTGTGACATGGTGCCATATCACCTCCATTGGAAATGCTATGTGGCCAAGTCTTGTAAAATGCTATGTCTTTGGAATATAGTATCGATGACAAGTGACATGTGGTAGAGTCTTGTGAAAAGCTATGCCATTTTAGATATACAATATAGATATACTTGCTTACCAAAAAAAAACTAAAATATGAAAGTAAGTCAAAATTAGAATTTTCTATAATACTTCTATAATAAATCATTTCGACATTCTTCCCTACTTTGAAAATCATGAATAATTATCACAAACAAACTGCTTAAAATTAGACTCCTTTTGAACAAATACCACAATCATATGCTCCTTTAAAAAAAAAGTACCCAAAGGACTTGGCGCGTTTGCCAATCCACAACTTTGAGCATGTTTAATTATGTAAGAGTTAAAATTCTAAAAAGCTGATATTTTGAAAAATATACTAAGACCAAGCTAACAAGATCCCGATGACTAAGTATCTTCTTATGTATAAATAATACTCGGGTGAACAGTGTGAATACTGTTAAATGTCAATATGGAGGAAGTATGAGTTAACTGGGACCAGCTTGGTACTATGATCAACTATTAATGAGGTTTATCTAATTTGTAGTCTTGCTGCTATTACTTATACCCATGATAATATTTTTCATTATTAGCTTGGGTTCTAGTAATTTGGAGTTCTTACTGGCTTAGGGTTAAACTTGTGTACAATTTAAGCTCATATGTGTTTCAATTGCGGGATAATGTTTTTCTTCTTCATGATTTATTAGCTTTTGATTGATATTGCTGAGCAATTCTCGAATTGGCAAGATCTTGCTAATTATCGTGATGGTCAATACCTTTCCCACATGATCTGTATCATTTTATAAATCTCATGGGCTTCAGGAAGTTCTAGTCCGCTTTGCTGGATTTGGGCCAGAAGAGGATGAATGGGTCAATGTTCGCAAACTTGTCAGACAGCGGTCTCTCCCATGTGAATCTACAGAGTGTGTTGCAGTTCTTCCTGGGGATCTCATACTCTGTTTTCAGGTAGGAGTTGGTCATTTTGCTTACATAGAGGCGGCGATATCTTCTAACTTCCACTTGTGAACTGAAAATATTATCCAGGAAGGTAAAGAGCAGGCTCTGTACTTTGATGCTCATGTCCTTGATGCTCAAAGGAGGAGGCATGATTTAAGAGGCTGCCGGTGTAGGTTTTTGGTCCGTTACGATCATGATCAATCTGAGGTACTGCACCACCTCCATGCAACTTCTTTATTCTATTTTTACATAAATTTTCAACTTAGTCATGCGTCATGCACATGGAGATCCAGACATTTTGGTTGGTCCTTACATATGTGCAAAAAAGTGGCTCAAATTGTAGATTTTATAGTTTTCTTTTTAACATTTATAACGGATTGAGTGATACCTGCAGGAATCATGTTATTTATATTGGTATGCAACAGAAGGTGATTGATAGATCTTACCATTTGTTAAATTGCAAGTTCTGGCTATAATTGGGTGCAGTTGTTAGATTACCAATTTTGTGGCTTCAAGTTTTGAATTTCTCAGGAAGACAGATAGCCAACATTTTGGATCTGGTGCATGCAATCACTGGACATTAAATTTTAACCTTTTAATTTCGACGTGTATGAGTATGGTTTAGGGGTTCGTTCCCTTTTGTAGTCTTCTCTGCTCATAGCTGAAAGTTTTACCACGTGATAGGTACAAAAATATTTCAATTTACACTACTATGCACCAGTGGACAAAGTGACTAAAAAATGTGGAACACAGTGAGCACCTGAAGAAGCTACGATTCTTCCCTCGAGAAGTAAATTTGTGCTATAGGCCAAGACCCATTTCATAGTTCATCACTTTCTATATTTACTTACAGAACTTTCTATATTCTTTAATTGTCATACCCCTTGGTTTTGTAGTGTTGTGTTTGGCTCTTTGGTCTGTAACTTTTTCGTAAAACCTCTTTATTTTGCTAAATAATAAGATGTTATTTGCCAAAAAAAATGGTCATACCCTGTATGCCACCTAAGAGATTCACTTTCTTGCAGATTTACAATTTCTTACTAATTCTTTCGTTTCCACTTCTAGGAAATTGTGCCCCTAAGGAAAGTCTGTCGTCGACCAGAAACTGATTACAGGTTGCAGCAGCTTCATGCTGCAAACGAATCAGCATCTACATCTGTTTCTGCAGAGTCCAAAAAGCCTGTAGTTGACCCTACTTCGAGCAGCACGTTACGGGTGGGTAATCTTAACCCCAGTGCTGCTGTTGCAGTGCCTGCTCCAATAATTACGAATGCTGCTGCTGTCCAACATCCACCTCCAACTCCAACTCCAGCTCCGGCTCCAGTTCTGGCTCCAGTTCCAGCTCCAGCTCCAGCTCCAGCTCCGGCTCCAGCTCCAGCTCCGGCTCCGGCTCCAGCTCCAGCTCCAGCTCCAGCTTCAGTTCCTGCTGCTCCTGCTCCTGCTCCAGCTTTAGCTCTAGCTCCAGCTGTTCCAGCTGCAGCTTCACCTCTAGCTGGAGAAGTAGCTCCCATTTCTGCTCCAACCCTGATTCCTGCTCCAATTCCATCTCCAGCTCCGATTTCTACTTGTTTCCCACCCGAGGCTTCAGTTACTCCTCCAATTCCATCATTGACTCCGACTTTAACACCAACTCCATCCGCGACTCTGAGTTCTGCTCCAACACCACCCACGACTCTGATTTCTGCTCCAATTCCATCTGCATCTGCAATTTCTGCTGCAACTACATCTGCATCTGCAATTTCCGCTCCAACTATATCTGTATCTGCAATCTCTGCTCCTTCTCCATCTGCTCCGTTGTCGACTCCGATTTTCACTCCATCTCCATCTCCAATGCCGAGTCCAATTTCTGCTCCAGCTCCATCTTCAGCTCCAGCTCCAGTTCCTACTCCAATTCCGATTTCTATGCCAGGTGCAGCGACAGAATTGAAAATAATAGAAAGTGACAATCCAAGAACATCAGCTGATGTAGCTTCTGCTCAGCATTCTAATAACAATGTTGGTGCTGCAAGCGCAATTATGGAAATTAAGAAGGAAGAGAGCAGTAATCCAGAAAATTCTTTGATCACAGGAAACAGCACCTCCCAGGGAGAAACATGTAATAATCCTACAGTAACTGTTCTTGAACCAGAAAAGGTTGGAAGTAGTGCACCAAGTGAACCTACAACGGCAGTCAGTACTGCAATGACTGATGGTGATCCAACTGTGTCAAAAATGGAAGAGAGCAGCAATGTGATTGTCTCTGCTGAGCATACCAAGGAATGAAGCAGGAGTTATATAGTTTAGCTTAGGTTAAAATAGTTCTTTTCCTTTTCTTAGCTCAGTCTTTCTCCACATTCTCTCTTGAAAGCAAGCATTATTTGACAGTAATAGTGTATGTAGTAATACTGATACAGTATATTCGTCCTCTTGTTCATGAGTAGCCCTTTATTTTAGCTATAGGCCAATAGAGGGTGGGGGCTGGGACATGGAAATGCTCAAGCTAAAAAATTTAAAAGAGCTTTTCATTTTCACTAGGATTTTTTTTTATTGGACAAAATTAGTTATATTTGTTGATTTATTAACACAATAGCAAATGGTATTTGTGAATGTCCTGCCCAAAGAGATTGTGTGACGAACCAAATCTTTCATAATTTTTTTTCCTAAAAAAGTATGCTGATTGATGCTAATACCCATCTTTGGTCAGTTGTTTTAGTTTGGCTGCTTGACGGCGATGGTATTATAATAAGAGCATAGCCTGATAGAAACTGCTGGCAATTTTCTTGATTTTGCATGACTACTCACAGGAGTGATAAAGTAAGAATATGACATGATGCATTGTTTACTCTAAGGTACACTCAAGTTTGTGCTAGCACCCACCTAATTTGTAAACTGTTTCCCTAGTCTCTCCATCTCTTTTGTATTCATGCTCTTTGCTCTTTTAGAATTTTCATTGCACATCTTTAAACATTTATGTGTGAGTAGAAAAATTAGAGCATCTTCGATTCAAGCCTCGTTCTTCCTTCTCGCTATTTAATCACAGAATCAGTTTCGATCAAGCTGAAAAAGCGCTTTGTATCTTATTAAAGGAGTATCTAACGATACCCCCTTACCTACTCTAATCCCAAAACGAAAAAGGGAATAGGTCCTTCCCTATGATAATTGATAAGAGTCAAAGTATCTGGCCAAGTTTTAGTTAACTACATCTTATCTCACAACTCTAGAAAAACATCTTATTTAAGATACATTACATATGGAATCCACGACAACTGTATCTTACATGTAACTAATAAAAAATTAGGATATATTGAATCAGAAACTTATCTCATGATTCTAAAGGAACATTTTTGTATATATATTGAATGTGGAATACGGGACAACTTTATCTTACATGTAGCTAATTAAAATTGAGTTATGTATTTCATTGCGTTTAGTTTGTGCAATCAAACTCAAACCCCACTAAATGTACTTTCATGGTATGAATTTTCCTTACCTTTCCTCCTACTCGCAAAAAGCCTTTCCTTATATAGCTGGGAATCACCTATAAGAAATTCGAGACTTTTTATTGAATTACAATTACCCACGTAAATAGAAATGGTAGAGTTTTTGTAATAAAAACACCACCAGTTAGGCAGTTACCACACATATAAAAGGGAAATATAGTGTCCGCATTTTGCTGACTGAACTCTGCGGACAAAACTCTTTACACGTCTCCTCACTCCCACAACCAAAACCCACACTCCTCCATTTTCTCCCTCTCTTAAACCCTCTTCCGACCTCCGATTCTCTCTCCTCTTTCTCTCTCCTGTTTCCTGATGTTATAAATCACTGCTCAATCACAAAAAAGAACCCTTCAATTGCGCCCCAAAATGCGGTTCGTTAAATCATTGAATAACATCATATCAAATGATTCTAATTTCAGGAATTTCATGGTTTCATCATCTTCTTTGAAGAACAATGTCCAATCTGGGCTAGGGTTAGGGTATAGTTTCAGTCGTAGGAATATTGTTACTCACTGTAGAGCGGTGCTTTTGCCGCGTTTTGGCGGGCCTGAAGTTCTTGAGCTTCATCACAATGTTAGTGTCCCTGATCTCAAGCCTAATCAGGTCCTTGTTCGTGCTCGTGCCGTCTCCGTTAACCCGCTTGATCTTCGGGTAATCACTCTCTTTCCTCAATTGGTTTTTTTGTCCTAGTAATTGAATCAATTTAGTTGGTTTTTGTTTGTTAGGATAGGATGTGATTTTTCTGTTATTATTGATGATATAATTTGGTTATTAAATTTTATGAATCGTATTAAATCCTATAATAGGAAGTAGTTATGTATGGGTAATGAGATGATTGTGAATCGCCCAAGAAAGTCATTTTGTGCTCGAATGTTTTAATATGATCTAGTGTTTAAATTGGTTTAATGTGAAATTCATGATTGGAAATTTAATTATGTAATTGGATGTTCCATCTGATTTTAACAAATCTATGTGATGTGTACATGTTTTTGTCATATTCAATTATACCACCTTCATTGTGGCATATGTATGTATATTTGGGTGATGCTATCTATTTGATCAATAATTTTGGGATGTTGGATGAATGTGAATTCGATATTAGAGTTGCCGTTCCTCTGTGTCACCTTTAAAAATCTTCTAATGTGAGGAGGGGGGTTTGGCTTTTATAGGTAGTCTATTTTTCCTTTTTTCTGCAAGTAGAAAGCTTTTCTAGATGAGTTGATTCCGTGATTAAGCCATTTCATATAGTCAAATGAACATGTATCATGTATGTGTGAAGCCTTTATGAATTACAAAAGAGTTTCATGGACGATTTTGTTACTAACCTTGCAGTACCCTTATCCGAACAAGCGAGGATACCGGATATTGGGAATATGTCAAACGTTGAGGCAAGTCAACAAAGTAGATAAGCAACATATAATAAAAGTAAATCTATACATAAAAGATTTGATACACGTACTCATGAATTAGTATATAAGCGGGAGAACAAATAAGGAATCTTATAAAATAAAAAACAATATGGCTAGTAAATTGTGGGAAGTCATATCCACGGTGGGAGATAGGTGCTGCAAGTTATTTCTTTTCTTTTTTTATTCTGGTAATTGATAATGTTATAACCTTGTCCTCTCACAATCACGGGGATTAACCAAACTGATAATCTGTGAAGGAACTAGGTATTAGATATCACATTTGCTCTCTTGGAATTTGAACATTTATTGCTTTTATATTGCTATATGCTATTGAGCTATTCTTAAGGAATTTTGAAATTCTCTCGGCATCTCCACTGATGATGTACTCGTAGTTGGAACGTCCAATTAACTCTTTTTGTTGTCAGTCAATAGAAGATCTTAGAATACGTTGTTTGATCTAGGAGTGTCAGATCTGCGATTGCCCTGCCTATTCTTTTTCTTTCCCAATAACTAGGAAAAAATCATCACTTATCTAATTGGTTATCTTGAATGTTGCTTTGAGTGCTAGCCAATGTTCTTGGAAAAAATTGTCTGGGATGGGGGTGTGGTTTGAACACTTGACCTCTTGATCCTATATATTACATTGGGAGGTGAAAAAAGTATTGGAGGGTCATCCCAACTCGCCCCAAAGAAGCTATTACTATCACCAATCTGAATGAAAAGCAAAGGACTACGTGTGAGGGTTTTTTTATTATTATGTCCAACACAAAACTAGTAATTCCATTATCTTTGCCTTTAGGCTCTACATAGATTAATAATGAAACAATCAATAATGTAGAACAATCTATGGAAATAGTAATACTCACCGGATCCTTTGACTTCAACCATGTGATCTAATTCTAGATCCTTGACATTTCAATTATCCCTTGAATATATTGATGGTAGGAACAAGTATCCCTATCTTTTGATATAATTAGTTACTAACAAGTAACAACCTTGCCTAACTTAAATACTACGAGCATGGAAGTTTAGCTCAAATATTGTATTGGATACTAGAGGTACATCATCAACCCTAGGCAACCGACAATACAAGTAATGATTTAACCTAGATGGGGAATTAATCCTTAAGTAATCACCACAGTCGTAGCTTCCAGGTCCCAGTGCACAAAGGATTTGTCCTCTGGAAGTAGCAGTTCCTAGTTCTTCCACAGTTGCAGTTCCTGCTCCAGCAATTGTATACAAATCCTATTCTCAGCTACCAGGTCAAGGTCCACTACATATATATCTGCCACAGCCTATTCTTGGAGTCCATAGTATCTCCTTATCAAAGATGTCTTTTCTAACAGGAACAAAGACCAAATCTTGTCAACTCTAACTCTTCTTAGAATCCTTCCTTCATCTCTCCAAATGACTCAATAATCTACAAAAATCCACAAAAGAGAAACACATATAAAAAATTAAAACCTAATAAATACCTAAATATCACACAAGGAACTTCTCAAAGAATCAAGGAAAAGAACTAGGAACAATGTCGTAATTTTTTTATTACTTATTAGGCTTTGGATGTGTTGAACTCGTGAATGTTATGGCTTTGCGTAGTTCATTATTTTGATCTTGGATCTGTGCTTCTTTTTAGTTTTATGCAGCTCGATCTATACGTGGCTCAAATAATAAGTTCCTAATTTAGATTTGTTTTGCTGTAATACTTGAAGATGCGAGCAGGCTATGGCCGATCTGTGTTTGGGCCTCTACTTCCCCTCATTCTGGGCCGTGATGTTAGTGGAGAAGTTGCAGCAGTTGGAAGCTCAGTTCGATCGTTAAGTGTAGGTGAAGAAGTTTTTGGGGCATTGCATCCGACCGCTATCAGGGGTACATATTCTGACTATGCCATCCTTTCAGTCGAAGAAGTTACAAAAAAACCAGCTGCCATGAGTCATGTGGTAAGTCACAAGGAGCTGAGTAGCTTCAACTTTACATCAGAAGCTAGACCTTTCGTCACAAAATATTACGTCTTCTTTCATTTACTTCTCCCCTTTCTTGGTATAGTATGTTTAGTCTTTACACGATTCTTATCTCCTCTGTACCTCTCTGCTGCTCAGCTCCTGATATTTCATAGAGAGGTCAATTAGTTATGTGGGTCAAGCATCCATGTAGAACTTGTTTCCTAGATGGCATATGCTTTCATTGTATTCTGTTGTTGATTTGACTGGATAGTGTTGTGAAAGTTATTGTATTGTGCAGGACGCTTGTGTGATTCCCTTTGCTGCACTTACTGCATGGCGTGCACTCAAAAGTACTGCAAGGATTGCTTCAGGGTATCTTCTCTAAGATTTTTTTAATCTTCTTCTATATATATTCTGAATAAAATTAATCTGGAACAAATTCTTACTATTTGCGTTCAATAGTTGTGTTAAATTTGATCTTTTATCAGCTATAGAGAATTGTATGTGATCTACCTATTGCATGGATGGATGGGAGCCAATGAGCAAAATTTAGCTTAGGCGACAAGATGGTCAGCTGTGCTATATGTAAAACACCTTTTATAAGTTGAAATGTTGTTGCTGTCTTAGCAATTGCTATAGCTTCTGGTAGTTTCTTTAGTAGTTGACTTTGTACTTCAGTCAACTCGCACAAGAAGATCTGTGATGGATAGCTCCACTCGTCTGTGAATTTTTTGTTCCAGCCAGACATTAGTTGGAACTAGACATCTGGAAAAGTGTGAGTTAAAGAAGAAGGTTTATGCATATTGCATGTAGTTAATTGTTTGCTGTATGATGTACAAAAGTCAAAATACTGCTTTTTGATACATCTCCAGAGTGTCTTCATGCACTTTTCTCTACCGGTTTTGTAATCTCCGGTCTGTCTTGATGCTTTAGTTCCTTTCCTTGATGTCGTGCCAGCCTTTAGCTCCTTGCCCTGCATAGTTTTTCATGTGTAGTGTCTTTACAGGCAAAAGGTGCTGATAATTGGAGGTGGAGGGGCAGTTGGTTTTTCTGCCATCCAGCTATCAGTGGCAGCTGGTTGCCATGTGACGACAACTGTTGGTGGGGAGAGTATTGAACGTGCTTTGGCAGCTGGTGCTGAGAAGGCTGTTGACTATACCGCTGAGGTTAGTATTCGTAGTTTTTCAAGTTACATCCTGGTGCATGCATACATTTGACTCATTTATTACTGAAAAGTTATTTTTGTCAACTATGTGATGTCGTTACTTACAGGATTGCGAAGAAGCAATTAAAGGTCACTTCGATGCTGTTTTGGATACCATTGGTATACCAGAGACTGAAAGACTAGGCGTAAATGTTTTGAGGCAAGGCGGACATTACATGACTTTGCAGGTGGAATATCAAAGCTTGCTAGCACATTTTTCCTGCAATGTCAGATCTCCTCATGTTCTTCTAATTTTGTTGAATTAAACTATGACTTTCTTTTGATGTAGGGAGAGGCAGCATCCTTGTCTGATCAATATGGTTTGGCTATTGGTTTTCCAATGGCTTCAGCTCTTCTGTTGAAGAAACAAATTCAGTATCGGTATTCGCATGGAATAGGTATGGTATATAGCAAATTTTCATCAGAATAAATTTATTTTAGCTGGACATTCACTAGTTTGTTTTACACTAGAGAGTAGAGACAGAGAGAGTATAAAATACTTAAAATTCCCAATCACCAAGAGAGACAAAAAGCCTTGGGATACTCCTGGTAGCTTCTCCTCCAAATCCTAGTTTGGGATATTCAAAATGATGCAAGAAGCTCAGTCATACACAGTCCAGAAGAATGGAATATTTTGAATCTGGTTGGGGATTTTGGGACATCCCTGGTTTTTAATTATTTTAAGAATTGTTGTGTAGACTATCAAGTGCAGGTCACCTCTACTGGTTTAAAATTTAGATCATGGTTATCATATCTCTGATTTGTTCAGCAAGCTGAGACGAAGTTTCCGGTGTCTGACTGTGGTGGCTCTAGCTCGAAGGTTTTCAATTATTTTTGATTTTGCAATGGAATAGATTCTTTAGGCTTTACAGTTGGGTGATGAAGCAATTTCATACGGATATTCAAATCTACTTATAGGTGTTTATAAGCCTCTACACATATATCAGTTTTATTGAGTTCAGGTCCTCCATTATCATCAAGTCCTTGTTTTTCATGTGTTTTACCTTCAATGTATGCAATCCTTGTGTTGTAAGCTTCGGCTCCTCAGGTGCTGTGAGTTGCAGCTTCTTTGCTCTCAGTTGGCTGTCACCATGTTGTGGCCTTGTGGGTCTTTGGCTGTCAAAGATGTTTTGTGCCTATACTTTGATCAGTTGTTTTTTTTTTTTTTTTGGGGGGGGGGCATTATATACTGGAAATCTTGTTTTTCGTCACTGTGGGGAAAACCCAAAACATGCATGTTAACTGTTAATTAGTTAGGGGGTAGAAAAAAGGCTCAGCATTAGCTCCAGTTGTGAAATAATCAGGTAGATGGTTTTTAATAAACTGTTATTTGGTTTCAGTGTATGGGTGGACATACATGAGAGCTGATTCTGAAGGTTTACAAGAGATCCGCAGGCTGGCTGAACATGGGAAGCTGAAAGTACCTGTTGAAAAGACATTTCCATTTGTACAAGTGAAAGAAGCCCATGAGGCAAAAGAGAATAGGACCATTCCGGGAAAAGTAGTGCTTGAATTTGATTGACGAGAGATGAACACATTGCTCATGATTAATTAAACTAGCTTTCAACTGTCCATGTTCTTCCAACCCGAGTATGCAGAAAATCTTAAGGAAATTTGCACGCGGACTTTGCTTTCTGTAGTTTCGATTGTGTTTGGACAGATACTCGCGTTCAAATCTGTTTGAAGGTCAAATAAATGCACTTCTCTCTAAACATGGAGACAGCAGGGACCTGGAGACTAGTGTCAAAACTATACCACTACACCGGATACTCTGCTAGTGAAGTTTGTATATTCAGTACCAAATGTAAATAATATTTGTGATTTTGTCAAACTTCCGAGAGAAGGCTTGTTAGAACTCACAAAGGTTGAATTTTCCGTTCATATTTTTTGTAGACAGATCATAACTGGAAAACCAAATAAAGTAGCTGATGGTTTGACAGAGGATCTATGTAAGACGTTATGTTCTGAATACCAGTATGCTAATTTTGTACCTGTTGTGGCTTTTGGATTTGTTTTGTGGTTTGTGTCGTTACAAATTGCAGCTTTTGCCTATTTTCTCAAGTATATGAATAGGACCCTGGATTAAGAAAATTGTAAAACATGTTCATTTTCGTAATTGAATTCTGGTAATGTCCCACTTCAACGGTAAAATGTTCGCTTTCGTAAGTGAACTCTTGTAATGTTCCACTTCAACAGTAAATGTTCATTTCCATAAGTGAATTCTTGTAATGTTCCACTTCTACAGCAAAATGTTCGTTTTCATTATCGTAAATGTTCTATTTTGCATTGTGGGAGTACAGTTCTCATTGTGCTCCTGGGAGCACAATCCACGGATTACTATAGAAGGTGCAAGTATGGCAGTTGATTCCCTTGCCAAGAAAGGTCTTACTCGAAGAGATGAATTTCTAGTGTGGTTATAATTGGATGTATGGCATGTTTTTCAACTTACCATAATATGTGTATAATGTGTGTCTGACTAGGCCACCATCCTCCTCCTAGTCTGCCCAGGTTGCCTTGTAATTAGGGGTGTCAAAAACAGATCCGACCCACGGGTCCACCCGCATCCAATCTCTTCTGATCCGACATAATCATGTTCTCGAACAGATTCATTCTGAAATCAACCCAACCCAGTTATACCCGAGCATATAGAACCTAGCCCAGTCTGTTACCGACCCAAACTTAATTCAAACCCAGCTAGACGTGAGAACCAAAATCCAAACCCAATCTGCATCCGGCTCAAAGTCAACCCAAACCCAAGTTGTAATTTGTATCTTACAATTGGCAAATTAACAAAAATGAACCGAATTATAAAAAAAAGAAATAGAAGGTTGAACGGTAGATTGGCTATGAGCTACCTCTTCTCCGCCCATAGCCTATGTCATGGCCCATGGGACATGGATAAAATCTTGTTAAGGGGTGGGGGAATTTGCGTAGGTTGTATTAGAGCCTTGAGACTTGACCAAAGACATTAATAAAATTTATTGATCTAATTTTTTTTTTAATAGCAAAAATAATTGGCCTTATATACCTCATAAGAATTATAAGAATAGGTTTTAAACTTATACGATGCACAAGATTCGAAAGAAACAACATAGAGTAGATACTTTTTTGTTATAATATTATAGTCCTAATTTTTCATATAATCAATAGTTCTTATAATTGTTACAGACTATCAACATGCTTTTGTTAAAGGTAGACAAATGAGTGACAATATTCTCCTATGCCATGAACTAAGTCACAAGATATCTTCAAGGAGGAAAGGTGTGGGGGCTTTGGCAACTCTTAAGATGGATCTCTCTAAGGCATATAACAAGTTAAGCTGGAATTTTTTGTTTTGCGTTCTTCAGTCCTATGGGTTCCCTGCTTCTTGGATTATGCTTATAAGACAATGTCTCAAACCTGTATCCTACAAATTTTTGTTAAATGGCTCTATTTCTAAGGCTTTTGGTCCAGCTAGAGGGTTGCGTCAAGGTGACCCCTTGTCTCCTTATCTTTTTATAATTGGTATGGATGTGTTCTCTCGAATGTTAAGCTTAGGTGAAGATATTGGCTCGTTCAAAGGTATCAAATTATCTTCTAAGAGTCCTTCAATTTCACATTTGTTCTTTGTTGATGATGTGATGATTTTCTTTCAAGCTACAAGTATTTCTTCCCATAACATTCAAGATATTATTACTCGGTTCAGTCACATTTCAGGTCAAGTGGTGAATTGTGCTAAATGTTCGATAAAGTTTTCTCCTAATATTGACTCTTCTGTTCATAGACAGATTGTCCAATGCTTTAATTACCAGGAAGTTAAAAGATTTGAGACTCACTTGGGTGCTCCAATTGATCTTCAAAAATCAAAGAAAGAGGCTTTTTCTTTTCTTCTTGACAAAATTGCTGCTAATAATTCAAAACTGGTCGGTTCTCAATCTCTCTTGAACATCCAAATTGGTGTTTGTAAACACTATTTTGGTGGCTATGGTTTCACATATCATTGCTTGCTATGAGTTACCATCTTCAGTTTCTTCTTCTATTGATGCCATGATTACTAAATTTTGGTGGGCGGGTTCTAGTGAGAAGGGCATTCACTGGAAAAAACGCTCATTCACTCAGCGTCCAAAAGGAATGGGAGGCTTAGGCATTCGTTCTATTGGCATCATGAACAAAGTCTTACTAATGAGGAAAGCGTCGTCTTTATTTTACTCCCCAAACTCCCTTATTAGTAAAGTTCTTACTTCTAACCATCCTTCGGTGCTAGCTACTACTTCCTTGGGGATTAAAAGAAGATCATCATCTTGGGGTTCTAAGGGCCTTGCCACATCATAATTTCTACTAATCAAAGGGTGTGGTTGGAAGGTAGGTGATGGAAAAAAAATAAGAGTTTTCAGTCAGGATTGGCTATTTAATAAAGTTCCGGAAGCTAGTTCTTCTATAACTCTTCACCAAGCCTCCTCAGCGCGTGTTTGTGATCTTATTATCTCTGTTCCTATTCCCCATTGGAATATCCCTCTGGTTCGCCAAATGGTCTGCTTTAAAGATGCCCAAGCTATCTTAGGTATGGAATTACCCCAGGTTTCCACTGATGATTTTAGAGTATGGCAACATCATACGTCAGGTAAGATTACTTCTAAAAGTGCCTATTCCTTTCTCTTATCTCTTGGGAATGATCTGGGTAATGTTCTAGATTCTTCAAATTTCTATAAGAAACTCTGGCATCTCAATATTCAACCAAAGTGGAAATTATTTCTCTGGAAACTTAGTTACAATATTTTGTCCCACAAGATAAATTTAGCTGCTAAGGGTATTTTGACTAACTTTGCTTGCCCGTTCTGTTCTAATGATGATGAGGATGATATTCACCTCTTTCGTTCTTGTCCCTTAATCCAAAAAATTTGGAGTTATAGCTCTTTAGCTATTAACTCAAACATAGATGAGTCCATTTCCATGAAAGACTGGATTTCATCCTATATCTTACTCTTTGCTAGTGAGGATGACAAGGGTGGCTCAAAAACTGCGGTCTTTTTTGCCACCTTATAGGGAATATGGGTTGCTAGAAACAATCATGTTTTTAGAAATGATAGTGCTTCGGAGCTTCAAATGCGTATTTCCATTGCAAATGCCTATGCCCAACATGAATGGTACTTAAATTTGCAGTCAAAACAGCTAAGGTTTCTTCATCCTCCTGAAAGGAGTGGCTGTTCTACTATTGTTAATCCTTCAGTTCATCTTGGAAGGAATGATCAAGCTCTTTCGTTCACTATTATGGAATTTGATGGGTCTTGGAAGAAAGATGATCTTCATACAGGTGCAGGTTGAAAAGTTATCTATCTTCCTCCTAATGAAGATAGTCATGGTGGTAGTTTTTTCCTAGCTAACTCATCTTTTCAAGCTGAACTTATAGCATGTCTTAAGTGCCTTCAATGGGCTGCTCAGCAAGGGATCACAACTTTACATCTTCTAACAGATTCTGCGCAAGTTATCCAAAGTTTACAAAAGCCTGCTTCTGCCAACTTCACTCTGCATTGGACGATTAAGTATATCATTGAGATTGGTGGATTGTTTTCCTTTTGCTATATTAGTAAAATTCCTCGTCAACATATTACAGCAGCTCATGACCTAGCTAATCAATATAGGTGTTCTTTGTAATTGTCTTTATTCTTTTTTATTTTTTAGTTAGATGTTGCTGGTGTCAAAAAAAAAAATATTTTCTAGGTAATGTTTTTTAAAAATACACAAATGCACAGGTTAAAAATGATAAAAATACATTGTTGTTCATCTATTAGAACAATAATTTCCAAAAGGGCCAATTCACAGTGAAATCATTCGCATTAGAGCTTGTGAAATCTGATCCTAATCTCCCTTGTGATGTGATCAAAGGTGTTTGGCATGGGCTCGTGCCACATAGAATTGAAATCTTCTCATGGCTTGCGATTCTTGGGAAAATAAATTCCAAATCGAAGCTAGTCCGCATTGGCATGATCTCAGCTTCGGACGCCATTTGTGTTCTTTGTGGCAATTTTCCGGAAACTTGTGAGCATCTCTTCATCCAATGTTCATTCTCATGGCAACTTTGGTGTTGGTGGTTGGAGGTATGGGGCTTATTTTGGGTATTTCCTCAATCACTTCGGGATGTATTTGAGCAATGGTCTCACCCTTGTAGGGGTATTTTCTTCAAAAAAGTTTGGGCAGCAAGTTTTTTTTGTCATTCTTTGGACAATATGGAAAGAACGCAATGCAAGAACCTTCTCTAATGTCTCATGTTCGATTTTAAAGCTCCAAGAACTTGTTCTCCTTCGCCTTTGTTAGTGGATAAAGGGTTGGGGGGATCCATTTCCCTACAACCCTGACGAGGTTTTCCGCAATCCACTTTGCCTTAGATGGGCCTCTTCTTCTCCTGCTCGCTTCAAAAACAAGCATCCAAAGCTGAGGCTTGAGTGGCTTCCTCCTCCCATTGCCACTTTGAAGTGGAATGTTGATGCTTCTCTTTGCCCCATGGAATCAAAGTCATATAATGGCAAATTCATTTGCATCTTCTCTAGCCCAATTCCTTGTGTTGAGATTAATCATGCGGAGGTCCTAGCCATCCATAGAGCAATTAAAATTTTCATGGCTCATGATCATCTTAGACTCCACCATCTTATAGTTGAGTCGGACTCAGCAAATGCGGTTAAATAGTGCTCAAGTGGAATGCATGGCCCTTGAAATCTTAACTTCATCATCAACTACATCCATAGTAGCTCGAGATTGGGTCAAGGTATAGAAATTATACACAAGGGTAGGGAATCAAACGTGATCGCATATACGCTTGCCAAACAAGGTCTTCGAAGGAGTGACGAGTTCATAGCATGGTTGTAGATCCTTGTTTCATCCCCTTTGGTGCCTGATCTTGTTGATTGAGTTTTCTGGATGATTGTCTAATATGGCTTGCTTGTATGACTATAATACCTTCTGATGGTATTTTGCTCTTTTTAATAAAATCCCAAATTATCAAAAAAATAATAATTTTCAAAGTTAATAAAAATATAATTTCTTTTATGTAAAAGTATATTTGAGTATTTAACTTATAAAAAAAAAGTATATTTAAGTATTTAAACAATCTTCAACACTAAAAAAGTTCAACTTTTTTGAGTTCTAACAAACAAGTTGGAGGACCTACTCATTTCATCCACTTCAACACTCAACACCCCAACTAGATTGTAAATTACTCTCTAAAACACTCTCTGCCCTCTCTCCTGAAAAACTACCCTAAAAAACCCTAACCCTAGGAACTCGCCGGAGTTCCGGCGCCGCGTAGGTCTCCGGCGAGTTCCTCTTATTTTTTCATAGCTTTCTCTCGTGTTTTTTTCCCTAGTTTCCCCTAGTTTCCGGCGGGTCTCCATTCGCGTCGCCCTCCGTTTTCCGTCGCGTAATCCGGCGCGTCGCCCTAGTTCCGGCGAGTCGCTGCGCTACCGGTTGAGTCGCTCCGTTTCCGTTAAGTCTTCTCCAGCTCTTTCCCCCTCCCCTCGTTGCGTCGGGTACCACCTCCCCTCCCCTGTTTCAGTTTTTGTTGGGCACCCCTTTCCCCCTCCCCTGTTTTCAGTTTGTTGGGCACCCCCCTCCCCTCCCCGAAATTTCGTTTATGGTTCAGTTTGTTGGGCATCCCATCCCCCTTCCCTGGTTGTTGTGCGTCGGGCTTCCCCTTCCCCTACCTTGGTTTTCGTCAGTCGGGCCTCCCCTCCCCATCCCCTGGTTGTGCGTCGGGCTTCCCCTCCCCCTTCCCCTGTTTGTGGTCTTATGTCGTGTCCCCTTCCCCCTTAGTTGGTCATGTTCAGGTTTTTGGGCATCCCTTTCCCTAACCCCCTGGTGGTTGGTGCTCCCTTCCCGACCTATGTTATCTCTAGTTCTGCTGTTGTTTTTCCTATTCTATGTTGTTAGTGTTGGTGTTCGTAGTTGGTTCTGGCAACTCAATCATGGTTGCCAGCTGCTTAAGGATTGGTGGATTAAGAAGCTAGTCATAGAATATGTTCTTTTAGATTCTATGACTAATGAACAGGTTACTCACGAGGATGAGAAGTGTGAGTATGGTCGCGATGATGAAAAGTTTCCTTGGTTCGGACATATATTTTCCGGTTTCATAAGCCGGTGGTATGTTCGAGAGCTCAAACTGTTGAGCTCTCCTTCTAGCTTGGCAACGACCTTATTGGTCCTTGCCTTGAAAAATCAAAATCTGCAGGCGGCACCCCAGTTTCAACTGGTGGATTTCAGCACGCCCCGTTTCTCCTACTTACTGGAGAAACCTGAAGTACTCTCGAGAGAGAGTCATGAGTCACCTAGGAACGTGACTCTTCAGATCATGAGCCTAGAATCCCAAGCGTCAGAAGTTCGTTGGGATTGCTCATGCGGCAAGACGCGAATCTTGCCTTCGGTTGTCCGTTTTCCGGATCATGAACGACATTCGCTTCTCCTACCACTTCCGTCAGTTATCAGAATTTTGACTCCACCAACACAATCATCGACCAGCGACGCCCTCCTTAATTGGCGACTCTCTATCCATTTTATTTGCTTTTGTTTTTTAGGGCATGTAAGAGCTCATAAAGCTCATTTAGTTATTACTTTGTTTTATGTTTGTTTGTATTAGTAATAGGATGTACTTCGTTGTTTAATTAATGTACGTTTTCTCGATGTCAAAAAAAAAAAAAAAAAAAAAAAAACAAGTTGGAGAAGCGGGTTAAACCAAACTTGAAATGCAAATTCAACATTTCATCCAAAGAAAGATTCGCAAGTGAATAAAGCACAGTTTCCAAATTCAAACTCAAAAAATTTCACGTCCCCTCCTAAAAGGCTAAAACATTCAACTGCGCGTCAAAACAAAACTTTAAAAATCTTTTAATTCCAACACTACGAGACCAAAACAACCCTCAATCCGTGTGCTAAACCCAAAACCCAACCCACTACCGTCGATTAAACCCACAAACCAACGCTCCAGATCCCTTCATTTTCAAAAACTCCCTCCTATAAATTCCCCTCCTCACTCCCCCCAAATTTCACACCCAACAATCACTTTCATCAATTCTCTCCCCTCTCAAGTCTCAACCATACTTCAATCAAACTACTTTTGCCGAACAGACCCAATGGCTCGTACTAAGCAAACCGCGAGAAAATCCACTGGAGGAAAGGCTCCAAGGAAGCAACTCGCCACCAAGGCCGCCAGGAAATCAGCCCCGGCAACCGGAGGAGTGAAGAAGCCCCACCGATTCAGACCAGGAACCGTTGCGCTTCGTGAGATCAGGAAGTACCAGAAGAGCACTGAGCTTCTCATCAGGAAGCTCCCATTTCAGAGGCTTGTCAGAGAAATTGCTCAAGATTTCAAGACTGATCTTCGCTTCCAGAGCTCCGCTGTTGCCGCTCTTCAAGAGGCTGCTGAGGCCTACTTGGTGGGTCTCTTTGAGGATACTAACCTCTGCGCTATTCATGCTAAGAGGGTTACTATTATGCCTAAGGATATCCAGCTTGCTAGGAGGATTCGAGGTGAAAGGGCCTAATTTGTGTAGTTGCTTATCTCAAATCTATGTTGGGTAGTAGTAGTATTATCATAGTATGTAATGGGTATATTATGCTGTGGATTTTGATCAATGAAATTGTTTCGCAGTTTTATATTGCTTGCTGATTTAAGAAGGGTAGTAGTATTATGTATCGATTTCTTACGAATTAGTAGATTTATAGAATTTTAACACCAAATTGAAGTGAGAATTTATATCTATTGATCTCTTCTGTTCTCAATTTCTAGTAGTATTTGTTTTATTTAGTTAATGAATATTTATCCTATTCAAATGGGAGATTTTCTTAGTTGCTAGGAACATTCGATGCGAGAGAGCTTAGATTTGCAGGTGGAGTTTCTGCTTTTGTTTTGTTTAAGTGTGATGATGTTAGAGAGTTTGGTGATGTGAATTTTCATCAGTATTATAGTAATATGTAATTTTGGGGATTTCTACTGGAAATAAATTGAGATTTTTTTTGGAGGGGGTTAAATTGGATAGGTTGTTCAGTGGCTACTAAAAAATTGAAATTGTTGTATTAACATCGAGCAATTGACATGGAAATTGGGAATGCATGGCAGGCTTGGCAGCATGCCCAAATTTTGTGAACTGGAACAATTGTTATATGCCTAGTTGCCTACTTTGGCTTATCTATGAAAAATTATCTTAGCTTTTTTTGTGAGGGTTGGCTAAAATTGTAGCATAAATGGGAATGACAGATTAATGTGGGGAATGTATTTCAAGGATTTATTATCTACTTTGTATATCAGTTTATGGAGAAGAATAGAAGATGGATGGGTAGATGGAAAATTCAGGGGAAAAGAGCTGATAAAATAGTCTATTATATGATTATCACATTAAAATAGATTGGCATTTGAAAGAGTGCAAAGAAAAAACACTAAATCATAAACCATGCTAACAAAATTTGGACTTAGTGGTGGCAAAGTTGGAGTTATTATTGGGTCATAGAAGATAGTAGTATATATTAGGATTCCACAATATTGATATAAATAGGTGGACAATCCGCGTGATCTCTAAGAGGATGTGTTCAGATAAACTTTGGATTTTAGTCAATTTGATTATATAGAGGAGCCATGTGAATTGACAACTATACACTATTAGTCTATTACAAGCTATTGAGTATACCAAGCTAATAAAAGTAGGTCTATTGATATTTAAAATAAGAGGTAAATTCTTATTGTTGTTTATATGGTTGGTGAAGAGGATCGCGATCAATTTGATGAGATCTCATGATCTCATCTATTTGAATTGGGATATCTATTTCAAATTGAAAAAACATGCAGCACTCCTATCACCTTACGGAGGTTCTTATATAATGCATACGATCTAGATTTAGATCTAACCCGTGATACGAATCCGCTGGATTCAGAATTTCAAAAAATCCGGATTTATTAAATGAATTTGAATCCACAAATCTAGAGTGGGTCCACGATCCAATTTCATCCCTATATATAGTTCAATTTTATAGGTGGGGGCTGCGGGGTTGAGGTGGGGGGAGGTGGTGGTGGTTGGGTTGTTAGGGCATTAGAATGGGGTGGGATCACAGGGTGGGATTAGGGTTAGGGGTTAGGGAGAGAAAAATGTTAATTATGGTTTTTAAAAAAATTAGGGTTAATGACTAACGAAGTTAACTGCCGTTAGTCATTAATGACATTTTGATTTATTACCATGAAACTCGGGATACCTGGTGAATTTTGAAAAGTGCGAAGGTACCTCGTGAATTTTCTGAAAATTCGAGGGTACTTAGTGAAAAACCGAAAAATTATAGATCCTTTTTTTTAAAAAACATTTATTAAACTTCCTCTAATTGCATAAAGATTATACTTTTTTGACATATGTAGCAAAAGTTTACTTTTTATTGATATTATCATTGAGTTCATAAATAGAATATTAAAAATCAAAATATATATTTCTCTTATCCTAAATATTATATGTCTAATCTAATCAGTTTAGTACTTTAGTTTAGAAATCTAACTTTATTAAAAGATATAGTATAGCATATTCATGTGGCAGTCTTTAGTCTCTTTAAATGTTCTTATGAATATAACACACTGAATTAGTAATAATATGCAAGGCAATCCAGACGTTATTCATCATACCAATCTAAAAAAAAATTTCGATCCTTTTAAAAAAAATATTTTTTAAACTTTTTTCAATTGCATAAAGATTATACATTTTTGACATATGTAGCAAAAGTTTACTTATTATTATTATTATTATTATTATTATTATTATTATTATTATTATTGTTATTGTAATTATTATTATTATTGTTATTGTTATTGTTATTGTTATTGTTATTATTATTATTATTATTGTTATTGTTATTGTTATTATTATTATTATTATTATTATTATTATTATTATTATTATTATTATTATTATTATTATTATTATTATTATTGTTATTATTATTATTATTATTATTATTATTGAGTTCATAAATAGACTATCGACAAGCGTTTTTCTGGGTGCAGGATCACTAAGATGGGTAGATCACAAGTCCAGAAGACTCATGAACTTGGGACCTCCCTTCGTTCTGCTCAATTTCCTAGTTTCTGCACTTAGGTTTTTTTTTGTGTTTTGTTATACTTATTAGTTTCGTGTCTGTTTCTTGATGTCAAAAAAAAAAAATATTGTAGTACCTTTCCTCTAGAGGTTTTGCCATATTAGGGGAGCTTGCCACCGCCAGTGCTTCCCAGAGATCGGCAAGCTCCCCTCCCGCCGTATTACGGTAAGGTTGTCGGCCATCTCTTTCTAGTTGTTGTGGCTTGGTAACGGCGAGTTCGCCCGTTTTGCTCCTGATATGGATGAACCGACCTCCTTGCCTAGGATTTTCTTTGTTTTTTCGCTATTTTGCGGTTTTCAATAAGTCTCATATGCGTAATGAATTTTCTCCCCTATAGGGTTTCGTTTACCCCCTTCAGAGTGGGTTTGTTTTATCTTCACTTATGGGGGTTGTCTCCCCCTCATGTCTAGAAGTTGTGAGTATAGTTTATGGGTTCCATGAGTATCAAGTCGAAGGTTATTTTGTTGATAGGAATTTGTGCGGGGTTGTAACATGTGTCAGTTCTTCTGTTACAATCAATTGAAATAAGTCCAAATCTACCTCAGAACCACATCAAGTTGTTAGATCTATTCATAGAACGCTGCATCAGACATCGATGTGAAATAGGGTATATAGAAAAGTTATTTATGCTCAATAATTGTGGTTTTGCCAGTTTAGAATTAAGTTTCGTTCAATATGATATGTATTTGTTAGTTTCTAACTTCTATTGAAGATGTTATATGAATTCATATCAATGATTGACTTTTCACTTCAAAGAAAAAGTAGTAATATTATAGTACTAGACTATTAATAATAATAATAATAATAATAATAATAATAATAATAATAATAATAATAATAATAATAATAATAATAATAATAATAATAATAATAATAATAATAATAATAATAATAATAATAATAATAATAATAATAATAATAATAATAATAATAATAATAATAATAACGGTTTTTTCACCATATACCCATGACAATTTTTTTTTGCACCATATACCCTTGCAACTTTCCAAATTCACCATATACCCCCGACGTTTTTACAGATACATCAGAATACCCTTATGACTAATGGAAGTCTAACACCGTTAGTCATAATCCCTAGTTAACGTTATTAACCCACTAATCTTTAATTATCCCTCCCCTAAATACTAATTAAATCCTAACTAACTCCAAATAAACCCTAATTAACCATAGTTGATTAAATCTCCACCACTCTCCCACCCTTTTGAAACCCCCACCAGAGGCCCCAACCCTCACCGGCGCTGAACAACCCCCACCCCCAGCTCCGACCCTCGCCGGCGCCCAGCCACCCCCACCCCCTGGCCTGCCCCGACTCTCGCAGCGCCCAACACCCCCACCCCCTGCCCGACCCCTCGGCGGCGCCCAACCACCCTCACCCCCGGCTCCGCCCGACCCTCGCAGTGCCCAACACCCCCACCCCTTGCCCCGACCCTTGCCGGGCGCCTAGCCACCCCCACCCTCCGGCCTACGCCGACCCTCGCAGCGCCCAACACCCCCACCCTTTGGCCTACGCCGACCCTCGCAGCGCACCCCCACCCCCCCCCCCACCCCACTCTGTCCCCATGAACCCTCCTCCACCCCACATCACCCTCTTCTTCCCAACATAAACCGGTATATAAACCTTCCCAAAAAAATTTCGATTTCTTCGATTTCTTATATCTATTGAAATTGTAGAGTAGTGGAGGAAGGGAGAAAGAAGGAGAAGAAGAAGGGAGGTCGCGCGTGTTGTGGTTGGGACGAAGGGAGAGGAGAGGGGGGAGGGGCAAGGGATGCGACGAACAGGGGAGAAGGGGGAAGAGGAACGATACGGGTGTCTGGGGGCTGCGGGGGAAGAGGAGGGTGACGTGGGGGTGGAGGAGGACTGGGTGGGAGGGGTAGGGTGGGGCTGGCCTGCGGGCGAGGAGGAGGGGTAGGGTGGAGGGGTGCTGCGGTTGGATGACGTCAGTTAATTGGGTGACGTGGTGTAGACACATAATCGTGTCTCCCCATTTAAGGATCCGATGATGAAACATACCGTGGTCTTAATTGGTCCGATCCAAGGGCAGAGCAGTCTGAAAAGCTATTCAAAACCATTTCGAAAAGTGTTAAAGTCCTATTTTAAAGCCCAATTAATTATTCATGATAATTAATTGAATTTGAGCCCAATTCTTTGAAAAGCCCAATTAATTAATTTATTTTAATAAATAAATACTCCCTCCGTCCCAGAATACTCTTGACACTTATCAATGCACGTAGTTTTAGATGATAAGTTATTGTTTGATTATCAATTGTTATTTTATTGAAAAGTAGATGTGATAGGAGTTAGTCGTTACTAAAAGTAGTATTATTTTATTTTAAGGAGAGAGAGTGTGGGCCATGGTTAGAGTTGGTGGGTAGTAGGAGTGGTATTATTTTATTTGGTGGAGAGAGAGTGTGGGCCAATGCTTAAAAGGTAGAAGGATTAAAATAATAGTGGGTCATATCAAGAAATAGAAGTGTAAAGAGTATTCTGTGACAGATGAAAAAGAAAAGTGTAAAGAGTATTCTGGGACGGAGGGAGTATTTTCAAAAGATATTTTTTTAGGTCAAAATCAGATTTTATCCCGTAAAATCAGATTTTCGGAATTAAAAGATAAAAGAAAATCTTTAAAACGCGTTTATATCAAAAAACTATAAAAAACGAGGCGGTGCGCTGAGCGCAGCTGACTGTGCTGAGCACAGTTGACTGTGCTGAGTGCACGTGTCCTGCCATGTGGACTTCCACGTAGGCTGCGCCTAGCGCACAGGCCGTGCTAAGCGCACCAGTTTTGCCACATAGACTTCGGTTTCATGTAGAGTCCTGCGTCAAGCGCAATTCTCTGCTTGAGACGCGGAATTTCTTTCTTATCTTTTCTAAAAGCGCGTACCACGTGTACACTTTTTATTGGTCATGTCGCGTCATACGCTTGCCACGTCAGCTGCGCCAGATGCAGCCAGCGCGTGAGGCGCAATGCTGTTTTCCCTATAAATAGGCCTGATTTCCGAACAGATTTCAAAAAACGAATTTTTCACATTAACACACTTCGAACTCGACGAATACTTTACGAACCTCTCTACGAACTACAAAACTTCCCTACAAAAACTCATACTTTCAAACACAAATACATTCAATCTACATACTTTCATACATTTAGATTTTCAGGCTTCACGATTGCTCGTCCCGAAGGTTGTCAATCTCGCAGACCCAAGCCACGGTATAATCCTGAGGGTCCTTAAATAAATTATTTTTATATTGAAGTTACTAACAGTTTTCTTTCCTGATGTAGATCTTTAATGTAAAATCGCTATACTGTATATTCTAACCCTTTTTCTATACTTTCTTTTATTTTATTATTATTCATGCCTTTGTATATTATATGCCTGCCTGATCATTATATGCCTATTATATGATTGTCCTGCTTATTGCTTTTATCACCCACATGTTATTTTTGCTAATCAAAGACCTAAATAAATGTTCTAATATTAATTAGATTAATTTGGACAACCTGCTAGGTTCCCTGTAATTTGATTGCATAATAACTTGTCACTAAAAATTAGTCTTTTATGTGTTTCCAGAACCAACATAGACTAAATATTTTTAGGGTGTTTAAAATATTATATGATTATTCTTTGGCATAAAATCTGTAATGAATCGATATTTAGTAGAGGCCAGCAATGGGCGAATGTGGTTCACTATGACTATATTCGTACCCTCACCCCCGAACTCGATCTTTGGTTCACTTTGACCATCTATGGAGTCAAGACGGGGAAATCTACATTGGATAATTTGTCCCTATGATTTTCCTATATCCAATTAGGTTTATGATTCTTCCTAAAAAGAATTGTTGGTGACTTCTTTCAAAACAATTTTTAATAAAACCTTAACAGCGGGGTAGTCAAATCTAATACGCGCTCACACCGCGTAGGCGAAATAAAAACACGCCTACAATTTGGCGACTTCACTGGGGAGGATTTTTAAAAAATTAATTTTTTTAAATGAGTGGGTGAAACTTGAAAAATACGATTCATTCTTATTTTATGCCTTTGAATAATATACGGTTTTGCATGTGCATGGCTATTGTTCAGCCACCATAAGGACAATCTACCTTGCCTCATTAGCACATGTTCTATGTCTGAGGTCACCCCGGGGGGTTTGCGCTTTGTCCTTCCAAAAAGCTTCCTGAGCGATAGTGTTGGATCTTAGTTATAAGCAAACCTACCCAACCATGGCGTTGGTCTCTTGTTCCTGACTTGAGAACTGGAGTGCGTCTTACACGTGGCCACCTCTTTAAGCAGGGGTACGAAGAGTGGGATCAATCTCTTAGTCATGGACCCTTTTCAGCCTTAAACTAAACCTGACCATAGTTCAAACGTAGAACTTGACTTTGAGGTTGGAACTTTGCATATCATTATACTACTTGTGCATATTTTCGTGTATTTTGGTGCTTCCGCGAATTACATTATGCGTTATTCCATAGTTAAATCTGTCGAACGAAATTACGCGATGAAAAAGAAAATTCCAGCGACTGCAGTCCATTGCGCGGCGCGCAACTTGTATGCGTGTAGCGCCACCTACTGCGTTAAGCACAATTTTGTGTAGCATGGCACGTTCTTTCCTGCTTGGGACGCATAGAGTCATTGGCTCGCATATACATCTTTCCTCGTCTTCCCCAAAGCATAGGATAATTAGATTTTTTTCCCCTCTAATCCAATTTCATCAACAAAAAAATCCCCATAATTTTTTTATTTTTTTTTAAAATTATTCTCCTATCTTTTTCCAAAATTTCATCTCAATCCTTATCACCTATCTATTTCAGAATTTCTATCCCTACTTTTTACCAAACTATATCTCCTATCCTTTTTCAAAAAACTATCTCATATTTTTTTTCCATCTCCTTTATATCACCTATTTTTTTCAAAAATCATCCTCCTATCTTTTTCAAAATTTCATCCTATCTTTAATCTCCTATCTATCTCCACCTTTTTTTTTCAAAAAAAAATCTCCATCTTTTTTTCCTATATCATATCTTTTTCAAAAATTCATCCATCATCCAATATCCTATCTTTTCATGTATGTCCATACTTTACGTGCATATCTTCTAGGATTTTTAGTGTCCACCTGATTGTAAAAGTCTCATCCACCTAGGAATTCTAACTCTATTAGAAGTCCATCTAGCTCATATGTCTAGGTTCATCCAGTTTCACTCCATTTAGAGTTCTTCACCTCATCTAACTCTATCCATGTTAGGAGTCTTAATATTGTCTAGGTTCACCCATCTAAGAAGTCTAAAACCATTAGAATTCTGTCAATCTTAGGAGTCTAAATCCATTAGAATTCCATCCATTTTAGGAGTCTAGGTCCACTAGAGTTTCATTCACTTTAGGAGTCTAGATCCACTAGAGTTTCATGCACATTAGGAGTCCAGCATCCTTGAAAGTCAGTCAAATCTAGAATTCTAACGTCATTAGAAGTCTATCCAGTATAGGATTCTGAATTCATTAGAGTTTCATGTCAATTAGGATTGCATTCATACAAGAGTCCCTCTGCATTGCATAGTCCATCATTCATACACTTCATGCATAACTAGAGTTATTAGGCATTTAGGAGTCTCATTGCATCCATACTCTCCATTTCATCCCTGCTATCCCTGTCAATCTTACCTTTCCATATTCATCAACTTCAAACACTTACATTTTTCAAGATCAATCCTACACCCTCTTCTATTCTACCTTGTTCGAAAATATTTACTAATCATTATCATCATACCACGATATTTCAATAAAAAAATACATTTTTCAAAATTAATCCATCATCTTTTCCTAACAAAAGATAAAACAAAGGGGTTCCTTCCAAAAACGATTTTCAAAAATTCTAAGCCCATTCTAAACACCTTCAATTCAATCCAATCCAATCCGATCCAATCCAATTAATCCAGTTCACTTGCATTCATTCTAGGCCCATATGCATTAGAGTCCACTTTGCATTCATTTAGGCCCATGTGCATTTCAGTCCATACATTCTCTAGCATTGAGTCGATCTTAGGCCCATATAAATCTAGTTAATCTCAAAATCTAGGTCCATCTGCATCTTTATGTGAAGTCCGGTCCAAGTCTATCCCTAATCAATTCCAATGTAAGTCTAAGTCTAGTCCAATCTAAATCTTAGGTCCATTTAGGCCCAATTCATATCCTAGGTCTAGTTTGCATCTCCATGTAGGCCCTAGTAAGTTTTCGGACTATAAAAATCCAGTCTTAGGACTATAAAAGTTCATCCCTTAAAGTCTAGTATGCTTGCTCACCCGTAAGTTCAAGGTCTAGCATTCCTTAAGTCTATAGGCAATTGTTGTGTCTAGCCTGCTTGCTCACCCGTAAGTTCAAGGTCTAGCATTCCTTAAGTCCATAGGCAATTTTTGAGTCTAGCCTGCTTAGTTTAATGTAAGTTTCGAAGTTTAGTTGTCTAGCTTGCTTGCTCACCCGTAAGTGCAAAGTCTAGTTGCCTAGCCTGCTTGCCTTAAGTTAGAAGAGTTTGGCCTTCCTAGTTGTCTAGCTTGCTTGCTCACCCGTAAGTTCAAAGTCTAGCATCCCATAAGTCCATAGGCAATTTTTGAGTCTAGCCTGCTTAGTCTAATGTAAGTTCCGAAGTCTAGTTGTCTAGCCTGCTTGCTCACCCGTAAGTTCAAAGTCTAGGTGCCTAGCCTGCTTGCCTTAAGTTAAGAGTCTAGTCTCCCTTATTGTCAAACCTTCCTTAAAGTCTAGCCTGCTTGCTCACCCGTAAGTTCAAAGTCTAGTCTCTCCTAAACTCAATCGTAGAGTCCAGTCTGCTTGCATAGTCCAGTCCAGTCCAGTCCATGTCTGTATTTGCATATAGTTAGGCCCATGTCTCTATCATGGTCAAGTCTATACTAATCCAAAACCTATAACCATTTCCATTTCCATTTCAAAATCATTTTCCATTTTCATTTTCTATTTTCATTTGCCCATTTCCATTTCTATTTCTCATCTCATTTTCTCATTTCGAAAACATTATTTCTTAAAATTCACGAGGTCCATCCGATTTCTGTTCAGGACAGGTCGAGAGATTATAATTTGGGAACGTCCAACAGAGAGGCAACAAGGTCGACCTACTCCTAGACTCGTCAAGCGCATCCTCACCTTTTCAAACGAATCCTCCGACTCTTCTGAATCGTCATCTGAAATGGGGGATACTAATGGACAACTTAGTGCCATTATGGCTCAACTCACACTGATGAACTCTCGTCTTGAGGAACAAGACAAAGAGATCAAGGCACTAAGGGAGAAGCTCACTGAGGAAGACGAGCAAGGCGACACTCCACCACCGATCAAAACCAACACAGAACTGAGGTTCGAAAAACTCGAGCAATTGGTCCAGTCAATTTCTGCGCTCGAGAGTCAGGCTCATAGCAATGACATCATTGATCCTGAACTAAGGGGAAAACTCCCTACAAAGGTAACCTTGGGTGACCTCCTAAAATTCAAGGGGGTCGAAGACCCAGATGACCACTTGAGAGCATTTTCCATCTCTATGGCTCTCAAGAGCATGCGCTAGGACCTGTTTGCTTATGTCTTTCCTTTAACCTTGGATGCACATCCATCCAAGTGGTTCAGGTTACTGAATAAGGCCAAGCTGAATGACTGGGACTACATCAGAGAAGAGTTCCATAAACAATACATCTACAATACTCAACTTCCCATTGGCCTTCGTGAGTTGGAGTTAACTAAACAAAACTCCAACGAAGACTTCATCACTTTCCTTAACAGATGGAGGGATAAAGCTGCACAAATGATTAACAGGCCATCTCAGGAGGATCAAGTCCGACTGGTGATCCGTAACCTACAGCCGAATTATGGGGATCATATCAAGTTCCAACCTATAGAGTCTTTCACGAAGCTCTATAAGGTAGGCCTGCTGATTGAAGAAGAAATACAGACCAACAAGAACAAGGGTTCCAACAACAACAACTCTTTCAAGAAGAGTAACAATGGCCCTTCTAGCTCCAAAGGCAATGAGGTCAATGCCATAGCTGCTGAAAAAAAAGGCTATCAAAAGCCTCAAAGAACATTCGCACCTTTAGGCATGTCCTTAGAAGAAGCCTTCACTAGACTTCATGCAAGGGGGGCACTTCAGTCTATTGGCCCTACTCCAGATCCTGCTCCCGAGAATAGATCCAAGAGGTGGGATCCAAATACCTACTGCAAGTACCACCAAGGGAATGGACACCCAACATCTGCGTGTTTGACCTTAAAGAATCACCTGCAGGATATGGTTGAAGACGGTAGATTGCCAATTCCACCTGCAGCAAAAGTCAGCAACAGCAGCAACCCCTTGGGTAGCACCTAAACAACGCCGGGGCTTAGTCATTTAACGCTAGTTTTCTAGGTTGAGTCGGAGAGTCCCTCCCCTAGCTCCTTCATTTCCTTCTTGTTGAGTCTATGTCATTTACGTTTTATTTCTAATAAGCCTTGTTTCATTTATTTTCAATTAATAAAAGAATTGCATTTTCATTTTCATCTTCATTGGCCTTCCATCATTTTATCTATGCTTCTAATTCAATGATAAACTTAAATCACCTAATGAACTTGACTAACAATAATAAAAAGAGATTTGAAATAGAGAAAAATAAAAAAAGGACATACTTTGGATCAGGAGTTATTTCCCTCTCCCTTCCATTACCTTTCATAAGCCATTCTCATACAACTAAGGAAAAACAAAAATCCTTTAAACCATCATCTCCATGATACTTAGCCAAATAATCCCTTCAACATCAAAACTCCACAAATAACCTTCAAACCTTTCAATACCCTAAACCAAACTTGTGTGCAAGCCTCACTACAAAAAAAAAAAAAAAATCAATGCCAGGCAAAATAAAATAGTGAAAAAATTCAAAATGCAAAAAAATGAAAAAAGCAAAAACGCACAGGACAAAAAGAAAAAAGAAAGAGCCAAAGGCAAATAAAAGTCAAGCTAGGGGGCTTGCACACAAGTTCTACCCCTCATTCAAATCCCTTCGATTCATCAAACCTTTAATCCATATAATCCAAATTCATAATCCTTTCATCAACCCTAACTCCTTTTTCAAGGTATGTCCAAGCCCGCTAGGTTGAAAACCCGAAAGGGCGGCCTAGACAAAAGTTAGGGCACAAAAAAAATATAAAAATGATAATAAAAAAAAAGAAATCAGATCCGGAACTACGAATGGTCTGATTCCGCAAGGATACGTAGGAATCCTCATCTCGAGGTCCGACCGCTTCAATAAAATAAAATTAGTCATGGTCTAATGATTTGACTTTCTAGATTTTAGGAGCATAATCTCTTTCTAGATCCCGACATAGACTCGAGTCTGAACCTAGTCTCGTTAAAGCCTTTTCCCACCTACATTTTTTTGAGTCATAAATTTAAACTTTTTATTTTTCAATCCAAACTCTCGTTTTTCCCGAAGTACTCTCCAACAATTCCATGGTCTCTGGCGATATTTGACTTTGCTTGATGTAAATGCAACCCTCACTTTCTCACCTAATTTAGGTTGAATTGGTTTTAATAATTTTGCTCCTTTTTGGTGAACTAGAACGGATAGATAAAACTGAAAATTTAACTATAGCTCTCAAGACACACTCAAAGAACTACAGGATCTTGATACAACTAAATAAGACACACTCAATTTAGTCTATCAATCCTAAACAACCAAGACACACTCAAGTTGTAATAGGGGTTTTGAGACACACTCAAAGAAAGTTTCACAAAGAAACACTTTTTTTAATTCAAACTCCAATCTGATTTCTATTCTCATTAGCTCTCCTTATATTGAGGAATGGAGCAGCAAAAAGAAGCCAAAAACCCCCTTGAAAACAGTCCATAATGAACAGCCACACGGAGTTACAAAGGAGTTACAAAACTCCTTAAATCACGCCTATCATTAAGCCTCATCAATGGGATGTTACAAGCATGTTATAATCAGCAAATGATGAGTTTAAACAACTCCTAATCACACACCTAATCAGCTCTAAAAAGCTGGCCTAATTGAGTTACTTAAAGACTATACTCAAGGCTTTATTACATGCTAAAAAATAACAACAAAAGTAAATAATACCCAAAGAGAACTTGGGCCTTCAATTTAAACGTCCAACTCACGTCCCACTTGATGTTGTTGCTGCAAATTTTGGGTTGAGCTTCATTCATGACATGCGACACTTGAATTCGGCCTAAAGACTTATCCAAATTAAGTGTTTGAGCACTTTTTCCGTAAGTTCAGAATGTGAACTTATTGATGGACCTATCAAAGTCCACGAAATGAGCCAAATTGACCGAATTATGGCTGTTAGAAATATAAGTATCAACACTGATAGTTCTAATTCGTCATATAATGCATGGGCTTTTCTTTTGGACCTTGGACTTGCATCATCTCGAGGATACGTAGGATATAAAAAATATAAAAATGATAATAAAAAAAGAAATCAGATCCGGAACTACGAATGGTCTGATTCCGCAAGGATACGTAGGAATCCTCATCTCGAGGTCCGACCGCTTCAATAAAATAAAATTAGTCATGGTTTAATGATTTGACTTTCTAGATTTTAGGATCATAATCTCTTTCTAGATCCCGACATAGACTCGAGTCTGAACCTAGCCTCGTTAAAGCCTTTTCCCACCTACATTTTTTTGAGTCATAAATTTAAACTTTTTATTTTTCAATCCAAACTCTCGTTTTCCCCGAAGGACTCTCCAACAATTCCATGGTCTCTGGCGATATTTGACTTTGCCTAATCAACATCCCAATAAACAATCCCCAGTGCAATCCCCAGTGAAAACTTTCAATGTTCAAGACATAGCAATTACATTTCAATATCAGATCAACTACATTTCAATATCAGATCAACTACATTGCAATATCAGATCAAGTACAATTCAATCAAGGCTCGCAATGCCTAATTCAAGGCAAGCTCACCCAAAGTGGGGGCTTCCTACGTATGGTGGTTCCCCCAATTCAAATAAAACTCCCGGGGAGTTGTAATCCGCGGACCTCGTTTGCGGACCTTATCATTTACTAAAAAACGATTTTCGAAAATCATTCTATGCATTTCTAATCAGTCTATCATTCTATCATGCTATCCATCTTCTAGCCTTGCAAAATCCTGACCTTGCATTGCAGCCTTGCAAAACCCTGAACTTGCATTGCATTTCATACATTCTAGTCCTGCATAACCCTGACCTTGCATGACGTGTCATCCCTTAGCTTTGCATAACATAAATCTTTGCATTGCGTCTTATGCATCCTTAGAGAGTCTAAGTTTGCATTATTGCATCACTATGTGCTTATGTGAGTTGTTTGCATCTATCTGCTAACATCTTTCGCTGCAGGTAATCAGATTACTTGTAGTTATTGTCCTGCATACTAACTTTGTTTTGCAAAGACCGGCGGTTACAGATCAGTTCTAAACTGCAGAGCGTTTAGAATCGCTCCCCGTCCCGACACCGTATACTTTGACTTTCGGTTTCCTGAACCTCAGTCAAAGTGGGGGCTTCTGTAGACACATAATCGTGTCTCCCCATTTAAGGATCCGATGATGAAACATACCGTGGTCTTAATTGGTCCGATCCAAGGGCAGAGCAGTCTGAAAAGCTATTCAAAACCATTTCGAAAAGTGATAAAGTCCTATTTTAAAGCCCAATTAATTATTCATGATAATTAATTGTATTTGAGCCCAATTCTTTGAAAAGCCCAAATAATTGATTTATTTTAATAAATAAATATTTTCAAAAGATATTTTTTTTAGGTCAAAATCAGATTTTATCCCGTAAAATCAGATTTCTGGAGTTAAAAGATAAAAGAAAATCTTTAAAACACGTTTATATAAAAAAACTATCAAAAACGAGGCGGTGCGCTGAGCGCAGTTGACTGTGCTGAGCGCACGTGTCCTGCCATGTGAACTTCTACGTAGGCTGCGCCTAACACACAGGCTGTGCTAAGCGCACCAGAACTGCCACGTAGACTTCTGTTTCATGTAGAGTCCTGCGTCAAGCGCAATTCTCTGCTTGAGACGCGGAATTTCTTTCTTATCTTTTCTAAAAGCGCGTACCACGTGTACACTTTTTATTGGTCATGTCGCGTCATGTGCTTGCCACGTCAGTTGCGCCAGATGCAGTCAGTGCGTGAGGCGCAATGCCGTTTTCCCTATAAATAGGCCTGATTTCCGAACAGATTTCAAAAAACAAAATTTTCACATTAACACACTTCGAACTCGACGAATACTTTACGAACCTCTCTACGAACTACAAAACTTCCCTACAAAAACTCATACTTTCAAACACAAATACATTCAATCTACATACTTTCATACATTTAGATTTTCAGGCTTCACGATTGCTCGTCCCGAAGGTTGTCAATCTCGCAGACCCAAGCCACGGTATAATCCTGAGGGTCCTTATAAATTATTTTTATATTGAAGTTACTAACAGTTTTCTTTCCTGATGTAGATCTTTAATGTAAAATCGCTATACTGTATATTCTAACCCTTTTTCTATACTTTCTTTTATTTTATTATTATTCATGCCTTTGTATATTATATGCCTGCCTGATCATTATATGCCTATTATATGATTGTCCTGCTTATTGCTTTTATCACCCACATGTTATTTTTGCTAATCAAAGACCTAAATAAATGTTCTAATATTAATCAGATTAATTTGGACAACCTGTTAGGTTCCCTGTAATTTGATTGCATAATAACTTGTCACTAAAAATTAGTCTTTTATGTGTTTCCTGAACCAACTTAGACTAAATATTTCTAGGGTGTTTAAAATATTATATGATTATTCTTTGGCATAAAATCTGTAATGAATCGATATTTAGTAGAGGCCAGTAATGGGCGAATGTGGTTCATTATCACTATATTCGTACCCTCACCCCCGAACTCAATCTTTGGTTCACTTTGACCATCTATGGAGTCAATACGGGGAAATCTACATTGGATAATTTGTCCCTATGATTTTCCTATATCCAATTAGGTTTATGATTCTTCCTAAAAAGAATTGTTGGCTACTTCTTTCAAAATAATTTTCAATAAAACCTTAACAGTGGGGTAGTCAAATCTAATACGCGCTCACACCGCGTAGGCGAAATAAAAACACGCCTACACGTGGGGTGGAGGAGGGGTGGGTGGAGGGGTGGGGTGAGAGGAGAGAGATTAGGGTGGTGGAGGTGGGGCAGCAGGGGTTAATTGGATCTGGTGGTGGTGTTAACGGTGGAGGTGAGATAGAGGGGAAGTCACTATGGGTTAGGAAAGAGAGAAGGGGAGGAAGGAGATTAGAGGAAGAGTAATTAAAGATTAGGGGGTTAATGACGTCAATTGTGGGTTAATGACTAATGGTGTTAACGACTGTTAGTCATTAAGGGCATTATGTGGATTTTTTGGAAAATGGGGGTATATGGTAAATTTGGAAACTTTCAAGGGTATATGGTGCAAAAAAAAATTTGTCTGAGGTATATGAAAAAAAAACGTAATAATAATATTAATATAATAATAATTGTTGCTATTATTATAATTATTATTATTTTAAATTAATCATAATAATTATTTAATAATAAATTTATTAAATAGTAAATATTTTTGTATATAAAATGACATGATATTACTAAATGATCCAATTGCAAACCGAAAAACTCAAAGATCTACAGTTTAAAGAGATATGACCTGTAATAACCGGATTCAAATAAACCAAAAACAAACCCGAAGATGTAAAGGTTGACCGACTAAATAGACCTGACCTAATTTAAACACGAACCTGAAAAAACCAATATATCAAAAGGTTAACCAACCCGAATAACCACCTGATTAAAATATACCCTATCCAACAAATGACCTAATTAATCTGATATTGACCAGACATCCTAACCTAATGCCCTACTCAATTTGATTGTCCATAAAATTCATCGAAATCTGAATTGAGTCAACCTGATTCAAACACAACACCATATAAGTTCGAACACTTATAATAACGACAATAGTAGTTGATGATATTTTTGCCAAAACAATCCAACAATCTCCTTTGTTTGCTTATAAATGTAAAAACTTCCGCATATATCGGGTTGTGTTTGACCCTAAAATTTTTGGATTGTTCAGATTCGGTTAACTACTGAATTTTTGTAATTGTGTTACAATAATTTATTTAAAACTCAATTTTTGTATCAATTTTAGATCTGATTTTAAGTGGGGTTCATCTTTGACTCGTCTATTACTCCTTGTGCATTATCGAAGCAGAAAACAAGACATGGCACGCATAAGCATCATACATGTGAAATTCAAATACCGACATGATGCCCACGAATGATCACTTATACTCATTCTAAAGCTCCACACATAGTCGTGCAGCCAATTAACTTATTTATTAATGAATAATAATAAAGACTTGTCCAAGTACTTAATAAAAAAATTAATCATCAAAGCGGCAAACTACAATATATAAGGCTACCAAATGTTGAGTCGTATCACACAAATTTGTCTTCATTTAGGCGTCCATCCAACAACTTCAAACATGGGTCTCATGCGCCTCCTTGCCCTGTCCGCTTTGCTTTGTTTGTCATCACTAGTGATGGTATCCGGGAGCGAGTACCGCACTTATAGCCCATCTCCTTCTGATGAAAATGTATCATACAATCCATCTCCAGTTTATGAGACTCCATCTCCAGTTTACGAGAGTCCATCATACACCCCAACCGCAATTTACAGTCCTTCTCCCGAGTATGAGGCACCATCATACTCTCCAACCCCAGTTTATAGCCCATCGCCTATATATGAAACTCCATCATATACCCCAACCCCATCTTACAACCCTTCTCCCGAATACGAGACCCCATCATACACACAAACCCCAGTCTACAGTCCATCTCCTAAATACGAGACCCCCTCATACACCCCAAGCCCATCTTACACCCCTTCTCCTAAGTATGAGACTCCATCATACACACAAACCCCAGTCTACAACCCATCTCCTATATACGAGACTCCATCATACACCCCAACCCCATCTTACAATCCTTCTCCCAAGTACGAGACACCATCATACACAAAAACCCCAGTCTACAACCCCTCTCCTAAATACGAGACCCCATCATACACCCCAACCCCATCTTACAACCCTTCTCCCAAGTACGAGACTCCATCATACACAAAAACTCCAGTCTATAGTCCATCTCCAAAATACGAGACCCCATCTTACAGTCCTTCTCCCAAGTACGAGACCCCATCATACACAAAAACCCCAGTCTACAGTCCATCTCCTAAATACGAGACCCCATCATACACCCCAACCCCATCTTACAACCCTTCTCCCAAGTACGAGACCCCATCATACACAAAAACCCCAGTCTACAGTCCATCTCCTAAATACGAGACCGCATCATATACCCCAGCCCCATCTTACAACCATTCTCCAAAGTACGAGACTCCATCATACACAAAAACCCCAATCTACAGTCCATCTCCTAAATACGAGACCCCATCATACACCAAAACTCCAGTCTATAGTCCTTCTCCTAAGTACGAGACTCCATCATACACCAAAACTCCAGTCTATAGTCCTTCTCCTAAGTACGAGACTCCATCATACACCAAAACTCCAGTCTACAGTCCATATCCTAAATATGTGACCCCATCATATACTCCAACATCAGATTACCACCCATCTCCTAAGTATGAGACTCCATCATACACCAAAACTCCAATATACAGTCCATCTCCTAAGTATGAGACTCCATACTACCCAACCAATGTTTACAAACCATCATACACCCCAACCCCGGCTTACACTCCATCTTCCGATTACAAGAGCCCATCCTACGTTCCAACATATGGTCACACACACTACTACGCTAAACACAAGGTCTTGCCAACTATCTATGGTGTGCAAGGTGTCATCTTTTGTCATTCATGTTATGACTTCAAACCAATTGAAGGTACGTTCTGTCCCTAACAATATAACTATTCGTATTTTGAATAGGGCGGGTTAAAATAAAACGGTTATGGTTTTATTAAATTATATGACTAGCTATACAACTACAAGTAATTAGTAGGCTAATTCTATCACATTATTCTGCCTTACTGAGCCCCGTGTAATTAGGGGTGTAAGTGGATTGGACTGGATTGGACTTTGCCAAATCCAAATCCAGTCCAAAGTTTTTTGGACTCGAGAAATTGAGTCCAAGTCCGATCCAAATATTTTTTGAGTCAGGTCCGGCCAAGTCCGATAATTATTTCTTGAGTCCGAATCAGGTCAGTCAGGTCCGATTATTATATTATTTTTTCCCCCGATTTAGATTTAATTATTCATAACGTTTTTTGAGATGCTTGAGCATTTGACATCTGATTCAATTATCAATGTCCACAAATTAGATTGAAAGCTTAAATTAAAGTAAAATACTATGAATAAAAAGTTGAATTAGATGCCTACCTTGATCTAAGTTGAGAGGAAGCAGAGAGACTGATAATATAATCTGAGAGAGAAATAGAGAATGCGAGAGTCGAGACAGTGAGGTAGAAAGAAAATGAAAGAGTGAGAGGAAGTGAGTAGTGAGGAGTGAAGTGAGATAGAATTAGTCGGCTATTAGCCTACTCCTGCAGTACTGCTAGTATCATTTACTTATTTAACAAATGAAGCCAAGTGAAATTGTCTGGCGCCAGTTGACATATTTAGAGAGGGAAGGTTGAAAACTCCAAAATTTTAAAAATAGTATCAATTATATATATATATATATATATATATATATATATATATATATATTTTTGGACTGGACTGGACTTATTGGACTCCAAAGGAGTGAGTCCAAATCCAGTCCGAAAATATTTGGACTCGAAAATTTGAGTCCGAGTCCAGTCCGAAAAATTTCGGTCAGGTCCGGTCAGACAAGTTTGGGTTGTGGATGACTACGGCTTTTCGCAGTCCGCTTACACCCCTACGTGTAATAGTCCCAACTCACAACTAAGATTACTAAAATAGCCTGCATTCAAATTATTAAAACGAAAAAGTGTTGATATTGAGGTTTCAAAATATACAACCACTTATTAATAATTGGTCCCGCTTAAATTTGTGATCATTGTTTGCTTATTTTGTTAATTTTTTTTTGGCCAAAGTATGTTTATTTGAGACTTATTATGTATCAAATTATCATTGATAATTAGTACTTTTCTTAGAATGTCTTTTAATTGTCATTATTATCTTCTAGTGAATAGTAATTCTTGCACAAAACAGGTTAAAGTGGAACTAGACACACAGTTATGTTTATATTTTGTAAAATATTGTCTTATAGTTTTATGCCATCCTAGCTTGATTGATCATAATATGAACTTTCTGAGTCTAGTAAAATCCTAGACCATGTAATCAATTATTTCAACATAATATGTATTCTATTAAAAAATTTATTATACACCCTGGTGTACTGTGAGCATGGTATACACAAGACTAATTTTTTGCTCATTGCTCATTTGAAATTATCCTAATGAGCGAAATTTACTAAAGAAGGAGAGTCTTAAAAGAGCAATTATTAGTGTTGGGTGTACCATGCACATTATACACCCTGGTGTATGATGAATGAGCTCGTATTCTATACATCCCAAAAGCTAAAAAATTTAGGTTATAAACGATATTCAATGACACTAATTATATTTCTTGAATGTTATTGATAACAGGAGCTGTAGCCAAAATTTCTTGTGAAGCAAAGAGTAAGGATGGATACAAGGGACAAAAATTCTCTATGTTGACTCCTAAAACTGACAAGAAAGGTTACTTCTTAGCTACATTTACTCCGGAACAACTTGGTGACTATTTGAAACCAACAGATTGCAAAGTTTATCTTGAAAGCTCTCCATCATACACTTGCAATATTGCTACCAATGTGAACCTAGGACTTTCTGGTGCTCAGCTCACTTATTCACAACATGTTGCCGAGTACAAGAAACAATACAACATGGAGTTGTACTCTATTCCACTTTTTGCTTACACATCAAGTGCCAAATGTGAATACACCCCCAAACTAAGTTATACTCCAAAATCGAGCTATAAGGCTCCAACATACACCCCACCATCAACCTACACTGTAAAATCAAGCTACGAAACTCCATCATACAGTCCATCAACTTACACTCCAAAATCAGCTTACAAGGCTCTACCATGCACCACACCAACCTACACTCCAGAATCCGAAGAGGCTCCGGCATACGTCAAGGAAACCTATGTTCCAAGTTATGAAACTCCGTCATATACTCCAAAGTCAAGTTATGGAGCTCCAAGCTATGTTCCAAAATCAGAGGACAAAGCCCCGACCGCCATTGATTATGGATACTAAGATTAAAAATACTATGCTTCTTTTTTTTTGTAAAAGAATTATGATCGATTTGAATATTTTCCCATCGTATACTACCTCTTGTAATCATATATATTTGATTACAATACAAGTTTAATGAGATGGCCGCTACCATTGTGCCATTTGTATTGAAGATTAGTTATGCTATTAATTGTTTGATAAAAGACTGATGAAAAACGTGAATTGATGAATTTAATTCACTGATATTTGTGAAAGAATTCAGCAAAAAATGAAGAACATTATGAATTGTAGATGAATTTTATTATTGATTCTAGAGAGGAAAAAATTATCTTCTTCTTAGAGAGAGAAAGATGGAATGTAAAACTGAAATTCTAATCACTAGATTTTACAAGTTTAGCTGAATATATAACAACTAAGGAATGAACAAACTTGAATAATAAGCTAACTAATGAGCTAACTAACTGAAATAGTTAGTTATGCTGAGCTGGCAGAAGAAAGCTAACTGAATTAGTTAGATGTGACTTGTTGATTGTTGTACTGCTGACTTAGAACCATAAGTGATAACTTCAACACCCCCCTCAAACTAGGAGATGGTGAGGTAGGAACTATGCCTAGTTTAAAGAGTAATTCTCTATGTTGAGTAACTGACAAGACTTTGGTGAAGACATCATCCAATTGATTCTGTGTAGGTACATAACTTAATTGAAGGAGCCCTTCCATGACTTTTTCCCTGGTGAAATGACAATCCACTTCAATGTGTTTTGTCCTTTCATGAAATACATGATTTTTTGCTATATGCAAAGCAGACATATTATCACATTGTAGTGTAACAGGAGTAAGAGAGTAAACTCCTAGTTCATCAAGCAGCCTAACTAGCCAACAAACTTCAGCAGCAGCTTGGGCCATGGCCCTATATTCTGCCTCTGAGGAAGACATGGAAGTAGTTCCTTGCTTGTTAGCTTTCCAGCTTATGGGAGAGTTACCAAGAAGCATAAGATAGCCAGTGCCTGACCTCCTTGAATTTGGACAAGTTGCCCAGTCAGAATCACTGTAAGCTTGAAGAGTGAGCTTGTCTGTTGCCTTGAGTAATTTACCTTGACCAGCAGTAGTATGGACATAATTGAGAGTGTGAACAAGAGCTTGATAGTGAGGAATTCTAGGAGCATGCATATATTGGCTTACACTCTAAACAACAAAAGCCAAGTTTAGCCTTGTGTTGGTTAAGAAGTTTAACTTGCCAACAAGGCTTCTATAGCCAGCAGGATCTGAGTAGAAATCACCAACATCACTCAAAAGTTTAACATGAGTAGGCAAACGAGTGGAAGTTTTCCTTGTAAAAGAGAGGCCACTATTTTGAAGAAGTTCCTTAGTGAACTTTTGTTGCGAGAGAAGAAATCCAGCAGGAGTAGTACATACTTCAATGCCGAGAAAATAACTGAGTTTGCCCAGGTCCTTGCTACTGAAAGTGTGATGTAAGTAGGCTTTGAGAGAAGTGATTGTAGCAAGATTAGTCCCTGTGATGATAATATCATCAACATAGACTGCTAAGACGGTAATACCAACATAATCTTTGTTTATAAACAAGGAATGATCATGTTGTGACTGAACAAAGCCTTGAGAGAGTAAAGCTGAGTGAAGTTTCTCAAACCATTGCCTACTTGCTTGTTTTAGTCCATAGATAGACTTTTTTAGTCTGCAAACATTGTTGTGAGGGTTAGGCAAGCCATCAGGCATCTTTATGTATACTTCTTCATGGAGATCTCCGTTTAAGAAGGCATTGTTGATGTCAAGTTGATATAAATCCCATCCTCGGCTTCCTGAAAATCAATGCCATACTTTTGAGTGAAATCTTTAGCAACCAATGTTGCTTTATATCTGTCTAGGGAGCCATCTGCTTTTCTTTCAATCCTGTAAACCCATTTACAACCTATTGGTTTTTTTCCTGAAGGAAGTGAAACAATCTCCCATGTGTTGTTCTCATTTAAGGCTGTAATTTCCTTATCCATTGCTTCAATCCACATAGGATTCTTAGCAGCTTCAGTATAGGAAGTAGGTTCAATTTCAGTAAGTAATGTTGCCACAAAAGCTTTAGACTGATCAGGAAAGTGATGAGAATAAAAAATATTACACCAATGAGAGGGAAAAGAATTGGAACATATGAAATCATTCAGATGAGAAGAAGGTTTAGGTGTTGTTGTGGCTTGTAAGACTTGTGATCAGCTTGTGACTTAGTTGTGAAAGCTATGACTTCATTGCTATTCTTTACAAGATCACTCAGATTTCTATGACTTTCTTCTTGACACAACAGTCTATATGCTTGAGTACTATTTGGAAGAGGTTGCAATATCAATATTGTACTTTTGACTAGTGCATAATTTCGACTCACTTTCATCAGAAAATGAAGGAGTCTAGTATTTTGTTGAGATTTCAGTGCAAAAACATGAAGGAATAGGATCCAAACCATCAATCATGTCCCAAATTGACTTGATTCTTGTAAAAAATTCAGAGATATTCTCATTTTCTTCCTGAACTATATCAAACAATTCTTGCTGTAATCCATATAATTCTGTTTCAGAAATACTTCAAAATCTCTCTTCAAGATTCAACCAAATTTCTCTAGCAATTGTTTGATCAAGTGAAGCTAAGAACCAGGAAATGACTAGATCATTACATCTAGTCTAGATTTTCAGAAGATTTGCATTACCAATAGGTTTAAAAAGACTTCCATCTACAAATCCTAGCTGATTTCTTGCAGATAAAGCAATCATCGATCTTTTCCAATTAGAAAAGGCACTACCAGAAAAGACATTAGGAACTAGTTTTGTAGTGTTAAGATCAGATGAGCTAAGGTAATAAGCATTGTTAGGATCTTGTGTAGTTTCAAGATTTTACTGAGAATCTTGTGAATTTGAGTTTTAGGCAGATCGATTGATTTAGAAACTTACAATTTCAGATTTCAACTGAAAAACTTTGAGCAATTCTTCAAATAACAGTTTGAAGAAATTTTTGAATTTCTGGAGAATTTCTTGATTTTAGGTTGAATTCTTCATGAATCTTCAAATAAAATTACGGAATAACGAAAGGATTAGGATCGTTGCTCAGATACCATGATGAAAAATGTGAATTGATGAATTTAATTCACTGATATTTGTGAAAGAATTCAGCAGAAAATGAAGAACGAACATTATGAAATGTAGATGAATTTTATTATTGATTCTAGAGAGGAAAAATTTATCTTCTTCTTAGAGAGAGAAAGATGAAATGTAAAACTCAAATTTTAAGCACTAGATTTTACAAGTTTAGCTGAATATATACAACAATTAAGGAATGAACAAACTTGAATAACAAGCTAACTAATGAGCTAACTAACTGAAATAGTTAGTTATGCTGAGCTGGCAGAAGAAAGCTAACTGAATTAGTTAGTTGTGACTTGTTGATTGCTGTGCTGCTGACTTAGAACCAGAAGTGATAACTTCAACAAAGACTATACATATATTCTATCTTTATGTTTATATTGGGCATCTATCAAAAAAAATTTATTTTAGAGGGTATGAAGGATCTCATCATCTCAAATGGATTAATTTCGAGGGAATTTTTATTTTCTTCTCCGAACAATTTTTTTTTGTGAGAGCGATAAGATTTTTCTAATCTTGTGTTTGCCTATATTGATCAAATATTCGAAAAAACGTATAAAGACCCATATCTGAAAGATGCTTAGATGCAAAATTTCCCGTCAACACATTTCATATAAATTTATAGCCATATATTAAAAGACATTGTCAAACAAGTTTATTCTTTCATAGGGCTTTCTCCTCTCATCATAATTTCATAAGCCTCATTTTCTAGTTCAACCCCTCATTTTATTTTATAACCCGTTGACATGTAAAGTTCAGAAAGTTTAGACAAATTTGAAATAAGTTCAAAAACATCATAATAGTTCTAAAAAATTATGCGCAATTTAGAAAAAATTATAAAAATTCTAGAAAAATTAACAAAAGATTAAAAATTTTTAGGGAAAAAAAGGATTTGTTAGGAAAATTAAGTTGAATAGAAAAAACTCACTTTTCTAAAAGTAGATTCTTAAATATATTCAATAATGTACACTCATTTTCCTTCAACATAAAATAAAATAAAGCACATTCCTTTTTGCAATTCAAGTCTCAAAGTAAACACGTTTTCGCAAATGGTACATATGACTTTGACCAAATTGAGCTGTGCCAAATTCCAAAACATTCTGAACAAATGTTGTTATATAATGTTAAATGTTGTATATCAAATATCAATTGTCATATACTCCCTCGGTTTTCTTATATTGTTCCTATTTGGAATCTTTTTATGTGAGTAAATTGGTCAAAGTAGGAAGAATTTTCATAAACGGAGGGAGTATAAAATTTCACCATATTATATAACTAATAGATAATAATAATGGAACATGATGTTCATTCACAACTTTTATAATTCTATATTTAACATCTATGTTGGTTCAATATACAACTTTTGTGGTTCAATGTACAACTACTTGTTCTAAACAAAACTTTATTTCAAATGTTACAAAATTAGGAATCTCTCGAACAAATCCAACGAAGTTTGTATATTTATAACCACTAATCAGCATTCATTAAAATGTTGTGGATTATAAATGGTTGGCCGGGGCGATTCCCAGAATCATTGTATATTAATTCGCTTTTGGTGAATTATACATCTAATTGTTGCTTGCAACCGGAATAGGATTGGAATTGAATCTTGTTCCTATTGAGTCTTGCTCCTAGCACTTCTTGCATGGTTAATAAGGTGAGCTCAATTTGAGGTTATATACCCCTTCATACGCCTCACGAGCGCTAACAACTTGCTAGTTTATCTTACAATAATCTTTATATGGCAACTGGCATAGTTATTTCACAACTCTTAGCATATGCAATCGATTCATGCTAGTGTGTTTTACGGTTTAGTTATTAAATCATAAGCAACGTAGTTTGCAGCTCTAAGTTATGAAAATAAAAAGGTATAAAGCTTTCAGATATGTAAATCATATATTTTTTAATGTAGAAATATCATCTTGTCTTTGAATATATATATTTTTTCGCATAAAGGCCATATGAGATTGTATTTTTTTTTTGCTAAGTAATAAGATTTTCATTGCTTCAAAACATTTTACACTAAAGCCATCACCAAGTCAACGAACTAACTAGGTTGGACCCTCAACTAGGCAAGGTAACCCTAATGAATTACATCTAACTTCGAACATTATTCTAGAGACTAACAAACCAACTATAATCACTCCTGCTAATCTTTTTAGGCAAAATTAAACTAATTCTGCCTCTTACAAGTTATTTAATCTGTCTAATACTACTGCTGATATTAGGAGAGCAGTGTAACCAGTAGCTTTTGTTTCTGCCTTGCCAGATGAAGTAGATTACAGCAGCCATACCTGCAACTATAACACGCTTCTTAAACTTCGAATTGTTACTATTTCTGATCCATCTGATTATCCCTTGCAATGAGGTGGCAGTTGTGCTCATGTGCAACCATTTCTTGAGCTCAGACAAACACTCTTTACTGAATTTGCACTGAAAAAACAAATGCTGGTGTGTTTCAGCACCATCAGCACAAGTTAAGCACTGGTTTGAGTTGCTAATGCCAATTCTGGCTAATTTTTCTGTTGTTTGCAACTTCTCTTGCACAGCTAGCCAACATATAAATCTATGTTTAGGTATGCTGAGTCTGTTCCAAATGATAGTATCCCATGGAACCTGAGCTCTGTCTCCTCTGAGTTTATCATACACGTTCTGAATTGAGTACACTGGGAGTGTACTAAATTCATGTTCAGTGTAATGAGCTTTCAACTGCTCCTTAACTCTGCAAATGCATTTCCAATACCAGCTCACTCTATTATTGGGAGTATAATTCCACCAATTTTGTCCCTTGATATAAACTGAGTGGATCCATCTAATCCAAACATTATCTTGTTTGGAAGAGATTGCGCAAACATATTTGCCTAAACAGGCCACATTCCATGCTATCACATCCCTAAATCCCAAGCCACCACATTGTTTACTCCAACATAATTGCTCCCATGCTATGGCCCCTGGTCTTTGGGAGTATGCTTGACTGCTCCATAAGATAGCACTACACACTTTCATTACTTCAGAGAGCCACTTCTTGGAATGATGAACACCTGTGCCCAATATCTGTGTAAGCTTAACAATACATTATTAATGAGTTGAGTTCTAGCACTATAGGAAAGGTTCCTAGTGCTCCAAACTCTTATTTTTGCAGTCATTTTGTCTATGATCAGATCACATTGTGCTTTTGATATTATCTTGGAGCAAATTGGCACTCCCAAGAAAGACAATTTACTTCTCATGAAACCAGATGCTTCTTCAATCCTTTACATTTCTCCTTCTTGCACCCCACATGAATATACTGCTGATTTGCTTACATTGGCTTTCAATCCAGAAGAATCCGAAAAAAGCTTAAAAGCTTTCAACATCAAATATGCTGAGGTAAATTCACCCTTACAACACATGATTAAATCATCTGCAAACACATGTGTGTAAGCTGTAGTTCTTTGCATCTTGGATGGTAGTGAAATTGTTCCAAGGCACTCATTTTGTGTAATATTCTGGAGAGATACTCCATACACACCACAAATAACAATGGAGACATAGGGTCTCCTTGTCTTATTCCTCGAGAAGATTTAAAATATCCAGTCATGCTGCCATTCATTAGCAAAGAAAACATAGGAGTGGAGACACAAGTCATCACCATTTTCACAAAGTGTTCAAGAAATCCCAATTGAATGAGCATTTCTTCTAAAAATTGCCAATTAACTGTGTCATATGCTTTCTGTAAGTCTATCTTCATGAGACATCCTGGGCTCACTTTCTTCCTTCCATACATCTTCATTATATCTTGAATGACCATGATATTATGGACAATGAATCTTCCATGTACAAACCCTCCCTGGTTCTCTACAATGATATCTGGTAATACTTGCCTAAGTCTCCCACACAACACCTTGGTTATACACTTATAAAGTGTATTACAACATGATATAGGTCTGTATTCAGTGAAATTATTAGGGCATCTAGTTTTGGGAATCAAAGTAATTGAGGTATTATTCAATTCCTTTAATAATTTCCCACTTTGCAAAGTTTCCAGCACAGAAGCCACAACTTCATCTCCTATAACACTCCATGCATCCTTATAAAAGAAGGAACCAAAGCCATCTGGTCCAGGAGCTTTGCTCCCTGGAATAGAGAATAAGGCTTTCTTGATTTCTTCTATTGTATAGGGAGCCTTCAAACATATGAGATTGTATATTTTAAATTAGAGCTTGTGGGTTTGAGTCTTAACACAAATATTTTTATTGTTTAATTTGTGTCATTTGATTTTTTTCTTTTAAGGAGGGTGAGTACATGTGGCAACATGAAATTTTTTTGCCTTGGGTTTTAGAATATAATTATATAGAATATCTACTATTATTAATTTTTTATTTCATTTTAAGTTATGAATTCTATCAATCAATATGAAATGTCAAACTGATTAAACTAATCAATATGACAAATATTGATTATTATTGAAGTAATTTACTTAACTCATTTCATAGAATGAGATTGGTTTCACTGATTGAAACTTATATTTACTGATTTAACTAAATTATTCATTCGAGCTTATTTGTAATTAATATTGCTTCATTTTCTTTTTTTTGGTTCATCAGTTGTTTTTGCACGTTTGCCAACATACAACTTTGAGCAGTCTATAATTATACATAATTGTAAATATCTTGAAGAGATATATTAAGATGAATCTAACAATCCCACGCTGCTATATTTTACCTTGCTTATAAATAATACTAACCTCTGTTTCTAAATAAGTGCAACAGTACTTTGAGTTTTACGCTTGCCAACGCACAACTTTGACCATTATTATTTCTAATTATGTATTTGTAAATGTTATAAAAAGTTTTATGAAAATATTTATTGAAATAAATCCAATAACATTTTATATGATCATTTTTGTTTTTATTGGTAAAAAAATATTGTTATGACCTTAAGAGCTTTGATGATGACAAATATAAACTATTTTGCATCATGTATTTTTGTATATATTATTTGGATGCAGTGTTTGCTTTGGAAAAGTCGGATGTTCAAGTTTGAAGAAAGAAGATTGAAGAGTAGTTAGATCTTTCTATATAGCAAACTATGTAATAGTAATTAACTTGGTTAAATGTTAGTACGTGTGCTATGAGTAAAATATTATTTAAAATGTGATAATTATAATTCATGTCTAGTAGAGTTAGTAATATAAATAATTAGAATAAACATGTTTCACAATAATGAATTTTACATAAAAGAAAAAAAATTGAAAAAAAATTGAAATGAAAAAATATCTTAATTAATCAAGATAATATATCTTGATCAAAATCTAATCTCCTAAGAGATGATAGATTTTAGAAGATAATATCTTGTTTAATAAAAAAAATTACTTTTATTGTTAAGATATATGCTATCATCCTAATTGATTCTATCATATCTCTAAACAAGAAAGTTTGACTCGTGAAATCTTATAACTCTATATAAACATATCTTTTAGTTTTCTAACGTACGGTTTTCATATTTTAAGATTGGAATTTTATAAGAGAAAACCGAAAATCAGTGGCACAGAGCATAGCACAGTATTACATACATTGCCAAGTAAATTACTTAGGAGAAATTGTATCCTCTACCTGCTTGATTAAGAAGCGTTTCTTGTGGAGAATATTTATGTAATTTTCATAATTATAGAGAGTGTTAGGTTGGGTACATAAGTTTGTATTTGATTCAACTTAGCAACACTTATAGTTAAGTGTTGGGGAGCACTACTAGAGTTAGTAGTGGGGACTTGTACCTTGAGTGAGATATTAGGGGAATTCGCTATTAGTGGATTTGGTGGACGTAGATCTCGAACTAGAGATTGAACCACGTTAAAACTCTTTTGTGTCCCCATTGCTATTTATCATTCGCTTATGCAGTGTGTTTCAACTCAATCTCGAATTCAATATTACAATTGAAACACAGTGCATGTTACAGTGCCATAACTGTAAAAAAATCGATTTTTTGCAAGATTAATTTTTAGTCAAATTGATTATATTTATTCGTGATTAATATCTTGCTAACTAACAAATACGTTCCAAGTGGGGTATGTGAATAGTGCAAAAGTTAAAGTGTTGCACTTAAAAAGAAATAGAGGAAGTACAAGATTGCTAAAGCGGAGTATATAAATAGTGTCAAAAGTCAATATGGTACAAAAATAAATGAAGTATTTCCTCTGTTTTTAAGAATCTTCTTATTTACTATAGCAACATAACTCAAGGTAAGAAGGAGGGAGAGTATGAAAGTAGGTCCGTTTTATTTGTTGAAATAGGATAGAGAATGTGACTGTGAGAGACAGTAAAATTATTTAGGTCCAACAAATAGTGTACGTTTGAGTGGAAAGAAAATATAAACTTGCCAAATAAGGAGTATCCTAGAACGCACTAAAACATAACGTAAGAAGATCCTTAAAAAAGCATATGGAGTACTTTTTCATGCCGGTGAAGTGAAGAACGTCTTAATTATTAAAATTTAGTTTGAATTAGTAAAAATTATTTCAATAGAAAAATCAATTCTATTCGTAAAAATTTGAATATGGTCTAACATAAGTAATATTTCCTCCATTTTCTTACTTCGACCATTAATTTCTAGATTGTATATACGTTTGTCAACATACAACTCTGAACATTAATTTATAAGTAAAACTTCTAAAAAGTTGATATAGTGAAATTATATATTAAGACGAATTTAACAAGATTCCACATGACTATATTTTATTTTACTTGTACAAGATGGTTAAAGCGGGCGTAGGTCAAAAGTCTTAAAAGTCAGAATGGTACGTACCAGTTAGAAAAACGGAGAAAGTAATATATCGTTAAATTAGTTTTCGCGTATATATATTTTCAAAACACAACTCATATAATTTTTACAAATTGTACGTTGCAGATTTTATGTGTTGACATTTCTTCATGAAAGTCAAGATTTTGCAATATTACACTCTCATTTTCTCTTCACAATGCATGTACAATTTTCAAAGATCTACTCCAATTATATCTCAATATGTTCAACAATAGAGACATTAATTATATTATTAGATCCATTTGATAATAGTAAATTCTTATGATTTTTTTATCAAGGACTTTTCTAACCTATGCCACAAGGTATAGGCTTAAGAATTTCAAGATTTCATTAAAAAATATATAATACAATAAGATTCTATTTGGTGATAAATACTGAAGATTTAGAAAACCATATAAGATTTGTTAATTTGATTGAATTTGAAATGGAAACTTTTTGTACAATGATATTGATGCTCTTAACTTATGTCTTGTGGTACAGGTTAGACAAAATCCTTTTAGGACATCAATGTGAAATTAGAAATATTAAAGAAAAAACTCAATTTTAAAAGGTTAATTAAGCTTGTCTTATATGGGAAATATCTTTTTTTCCGTCTAATTTTGGTAGAAAATGAGAATGATATAAAAGGAAAGTAGATAACGATTTTTTTCTCTAAGAGGACAACAATAATTGGCCACTTTCAAAGTAATATGTATTTAGACAACCAAAATAATGTTATATAAAGCACAGCTGAGATAAATTTTTACCACAAACATAAAGTGAAGATAAAAATCAAAGAGGACGAAATATTCCGATGGGCTATCCACCTTGTGCAAATCATCAAAAGTGTCAGGATTCTTCATGCTGCACTCAAGGTAGTAAAATAAAGTATAGTATATGTTACTTCACGTTATGATTTTCTAAACCTTGTTGTCTTGTTTTCGTAATTTTAGATAATTTTCTTTCAGCAAGAAATATATTTCACATCTTTTATTTTAGGGTTGTTGTTTTTTATGTGAAAGTAAAATAAAAATTGGTACACTAAATTTCATTAGGTTCGACTCTCGCTCTCACCCCTCCTAACAAAGTTTGATCCCATAACATAGGTTGCGAAATGAGGTAATATAGCTACCAACTGAGCTTTCCCTTATTTAGGTTAATAGGTGGTTTTTAGCAGTTAAAATTTTATAATTGCTACATGTTTTAATCTATACAAATATATTAAAAAACGTTCTGAAGCAAGTCTACACACCACGTGGCACTGTCCCTTTAATGTTTTCGTTCCATGTCATCAACATACATTAAAAAATTAGAAACATGCTTCATATAAGATTCGACCACGTGACCTCAAGTTAATAGAGTAAAGTTCTAACCAATGAAATATGCAACATTAGATGCTACTCTTTTAATATGAAAATATTGATAACCCGAGCATGGCTCGGGCCTAATGACTAGTTGAATTTTTAAAAATGGTTACATGTTTCAACTAAGTGAAAAATTGGATTGCCTAAGTTTTTACTCTTTGTATTCGTAGAAAGTTTATATTTTACTCTTATAATTTTCAAATTAAAGTCTCATATGATATCTTTGATTTTAGAATTGTCTCAATGATGCCCTTACATACCGCTATATCTCACAGACTGAATTTCATTAGTGAAATATTTTATGTTTTCTTGACTCAGTTTTTTGGTCCTAAAGTTCATTAATATTTTTTTTCCTATAAAGTTGATAGAATTCAGTCAATCCCATTTTTCCACAATAAAAGCATGTTTGGTTTAACATTTTTGCGATCTAAGAAACAGAATCAATCACCTATTTCCTTTCTTTTTGTTTGGTACAACCCCTCCTCAATCCATTATAATTATTTGGTGGCAATAAACTCCCTTAGTTTTTTTTTTAAATAATTTATCATGCCATAACGTCCATTTTTCAATTTTGCACTAGACAGAATAATAAGAAAAACTGATAAGTCAAGTATGATATTTATGAATACTAATATATTTGATAATTGTAACTGACCTGCGGCATCGCCAGGGCCAAAATACTAGTTAATATATTGAAAACGAGTCAACCACGGATTGTGTGGAGATTTCTGAAAATGTGTACGTAAATTGTAAATTTTACAATAATAGGAGCACACCGTTTAAGATCCACGTAAAAAAATAAAGGAAAAACATTTATCTTTTGGTTAATAAATTTAATTGTGGTATTTATTTTATTTGAAGATATAAATAGTTAGGAAAGTCTTTTATCAATATTCAACCTTATCTTAAATTTTTTAGGATAGTATACGTTTATTATGTACATTATAATTTATACATGATTACTCATCAAAAAGCTTAATTAGAGTCCAATCTTCTCACTATTGTAGAGCATGACAAAGTAGGTGCCTTAAGGGTATCCTAATTTCTATTTTTCGTTACTTTTTTTTCCGATAAGAAAGCCTGATATGTTGCCTATGTAGTTGATTAATTCAAAAAAAAAGGGAAATTCCCAATGATAGACTCCTATTCTTGAGAATTCTCAGTGGTAGATTCAACTTTTTTTTTCCTATTGCAAGGCCTTAGTTTTTCTAATTTACCCAAAAGTAGCATTAATGAGCCTTAAACTTTAATTTCATGCTTAGTTTTAATAATTATGTTAAGTATTTAACTCTTACTAACCATGATTTATTTAGGTCTAGACTCCTAACTAAAAAAAAATTCTTAAATCTATACGGATGGTAGTTAAAAGTCATGGAAGTATATATTACTACTATATTAGTAGTGTAAATTGAACATTCTATAGGGATGGTAGTTGACAAAGAAAGAAGATCCATATTTTTTTCATCTATAGAATCATCTATAAGTGAGTAAGTAGTTCAAGAATAAATATAGTCACAAGCATGACAGTTTCTGTAGTTTGATAGTTCTAGAATGATTAGATATTGTTTAAGTATTGATCCTTGAATATGATTTAAGGGCTTCACATAATCACATCCTTATGCATTGTGAGACTCTAGAGTCCTTATCTGTGACAAGAAACGGCCTCGCGTGATGACGGGCTCGTAAAAGTGCAAAACTGTGGAGGTCATTGGGAAAATTTAAGATCCAATTTGTCGGTTGTTAGGAGTCTAGACCTAAATAAACCATGGTTAGGCAAAACTTAACATAAGTATTAAAACTAAACATGAAATTAACGTTTAATCCTCATTAATGCTACTTTTGGGTAAATTAGGAAAATCGAGGCCTAGCAATGGAGAAAAAAAGAGTTGAATCTACCAATGAGAATTCTCAAGAATAAGAGCGTACCATTGGGAATTTCCCAAAACAAATTATAAGTTGTATCAAAACTCAAAATTAACATATGCCGCTTATCCATATGCTCTATGGACTATGGTCATGATTTTGTTTTCTATCTTTACTAAAATGTGTAGGGAAAAAGTACGAGTGGCCTGAGTTGCTGGGCAAACCAGGGACGCTAGCCAAGAGCATCATCGAACATGAAAATCCTGAATTGACGGCTGTGATTGAGACAAAAGATTCTATTAATTTTAATCCTGATTTTTGTTGCAATCGTGTGATAATATTTGTGACCCATGAGGGTTCCGTTGACATTCCACCCCCTCGTGTTGGATAAAGAGATTACAAGATTGTTGTTGTACGTTGCATGAAAATGCTGAATAAGGATTGGTTTATAATATACATATTGGAGCCACTACTGCTGGCAGCTGACTCTAACTTCTTCTAGAAGCCTTCTACATGTTTAAAATGGGTCAGTTAATTCAATTAGCAACTGTTAGCAAGTTGTTGTTACTTATTAATTATTTTATCTTTTCTTAATCATTAGATTTGTAAATATAAATAGCTTGGAGGTCATAAACTAGGGCTGTAATTTTCATTTCTTCAAATCAATCAATGAGAAAACTCTCCTGAATTCTCTCTACTATTCTTCTTCTTTCTCTGAAATATACTGAGCTTTAACAAGCTCTTCATGGTATCAGAGCAGGAAGACGCAAAATCCTAGCTCATTCTTTCTCTGAAAATCTTCTTCGCAATTGTAGAAGAAGAACTGAAACTGATTTCATTTTTCTGATCGATACTGAACTTCTTGAAGATTGCTGCTGGAAATTCTATTCAATTTGAGTTGCTGAATCGAGGTTTTCTCAATCAATTCATCTTGCTGAATCGAGGTTTCTTCAAAACCTCATCTTATCTGAAAATTTGTTGCTACATTCATTCTTCTATTCATTTGATTCTGAAAATCGATTGATTCTGTTCATAATCTTGAATTGATTTTCATCTGATTCTTGATTCAATTGTGTGATCTTAAAACTTTGATTTCTTCTCATTTCTTCTCATTTTTTCTCTGAAATCTTCAAACTAATTCTTCATTCTTTTCATCATGACTTAATCTGTAACTTTGCCTCCTAATCAAGATCCTACTAGTGATTTTTACATTCATCCTTCTGATACGAATGTGAATCAGATAGTTACTGTTAAATTCAATGGAATTGGATATAACGATTGGAAGAGATCAATGTTGATCATGTTATCCACTAAAAATAAGCTGAAATTCATTGATTCGAAACTTGAGATTCCTGCACCTGATTCTGATAAGTATAAACCCTGGGAGAGATGCAACAATCTTGTTTTGTCTTGGATTCATGCTAATCTAGATCATACAATCAAGAAAAGCATTCTCTATTTTATTACTGCTTCTGAAGTTTGGAAGGACTTAGAAGAGCGCTTTGGTCAATCATCAATGACTCAAGTATATTCTCTTGAGCAGAAGTTAGCAGATCTGGTTCAAGGATCTATGAGTGTATCTGAATTTTACACTAAGATCAAAACACTGTGGGATGAGATGCATGATGCAAATCCAATTCCTTATTGTACCTGTAATAAGTGCAGTTGTAACCTCACACAAAAGATCCTTACTAGAGAGCAAGATCTTAGGCTTATACAATTTATGATGAAACTTAATGATATCTTCTCTACTGTTAGAGGTAATATCTTGATGACACAACCCTTACCTAAAGTTTCTCAAGCCTATAGGATCTTTGCTCAAGAAGAAAGACACAGAGAGTTGACTCAACAATCTGTTAATACAGAATCTTTAGCCTTTGCTGTTGACAGAAACAATAGATACAAGCAGCCTTATCAACCATATTCTCCTGGTACTAAACCTCCTGTTGTTGGTAATAAAAGGCCTGGATCACATTATTATTGCAGACATTGCAAGGTTCCTGGTCACAGTCTTGAAAGGTGTTTTAAGCTCAATGGCTATCCACCAGGCTACAAGCCTAAAGAGAAACGATATGCAGCAGCCACTCAGTTCAATTCTGAAGATTCAACATCTGATGACAAGCTGAACACCATCTCTGTGGACCAGTATAATCATTTGTTAAGTCTTCTTAACAATCAGACTCCCTCTACCTCTAGAGCTACTGCAGGAGCTACTACTGGAGCTGACAATATTGCATCTGGCCATGCCTTAATGGCAGGTAATCAATGCTTTCTTTCTTGTCTTAATACACAATGGCTCCTAGATAGTGGAGCATCAGACCACATCTGCAACAATTTGTCATCGTTTAATACTTATGAAGTTATGACTGACCCACATAATACCATAACTATCCCAGATGGTTCACATATACCTATTCACCATATTGGTTCTGTGATTCTAAGTCCAGACATTACTCTACAGAATGTCTTACATGTACCAGACTTCCAGTTCAATCTCATTTCTATACACAAATTGTGTAAAGACTTACATTGCCAGATATCATTTACTTATGACAAGTGTTTTGTTCAGGACCTTTCTCAGAAAGGGAGCTCCATGCTTCTTGGTAAGCTACAGGCTGGACTCTACAATGTAGCAGCTTACCATGTGCAAGTGAATTCTTCAGCTCCTACTGTTCCTAAATCTTGTTTTAGTGCTGTTTCTGATGCTAAATTGTGGCATTTACGCCTTGGTCATATTTCCTTTGATCATCTCACACATGTGTTTCCCAATTCTGCTCTTAAGAACTGCTGTAAAGACATAATATGTATAGTTTGTCCAGCTGCTAGACAAACAAGGAAACCTTTTCCTATCAGTTCTATCAAAACCAATAAAGCTTTTGATATGCTCCACATTGATGTATGGGGGCCTTATGGGGTCAAAACACACTCAGGATGTAACCAATTCATCACTATTGTTGATGATTTCACACGTTTTACTTGGATTCATTTGCTGAATATAGAACTGATGTTGTTACAGTTATGACAAATTTCTTCTCTTATGTTCATACTCAGTTTAATGCAAAAGTCTTGTGTGTAAGATCAGACAATGCCAAGGAATTGATAGAAGGTGACATGAAGCTTTTACTTCTCAAGCTTGGTATACATCACCAAACTAGCTGTGCTGACACACCACAGCAAAATGGTGTGGTTGAGCGCAAGCACATGCATTTATTGGAGACAGCTAGGGCTCTTTTCCTCCATTCTAAGGTGCCTGATATATTTTGGGGTGACATCATCTTATGTTCTGCATATCTGATCAACAGGCTTCCTCTTTCTGTTCTTAATCAAGCTACACCTTATGAGAAATTATATCAAGCTACACCCTCTCTGGATCACCTACGGACTTTTGGATGTCTTTGCTTCATCTCTACATCAAAAGTTCACAGATCTAAGTTTGCTCCCAGAGCACAGCCTGCTATGTTTCTTGGTTATTCAACCACTCAGAAGGGTTACAGAGTTTACAATCTTGCTACTCATAGGGTTCTGGTGACAAGAGATGTCGTTTTTCATGAAAGGCATTTCCCCTTTCATATTCTGCATTCCTCTACTGCTGCTTCTAATGATCCTATCTTCACTACTGCTGGCACACTTGATTGTTTTGATGATAATTTCCCTATTCACACATCACCAAATACATCTACATCTACTTCTTCTGACTCAACTTCTTCCTCTCCCACTCATGATTTGTCCACAGATTCATCTAACTCTCCATCTTCTTTTACACCTTCCCCTACCTCTCACTCACCTATTGTTGACACTACTTCACCTATTGTTGATATCACTTCCCTTCTTACATCTGATCAACCATCACCAAATATCTCCTTTGCCCCACCAGCCACAAGACACTCCACCAGAACACATAAACCTCCTGCCTACCTACAAGAATACTATTGTAATACTTTCACTTCTTGCCTCACATCTCACTGGTGTAATTTAGTTTCTTTCTCTGTCTTCCCTCCTTCTCATAAAACTTTTCTAGCTACTTCTCTTAATACTCTTCAGGAACCTTCATCTTATACTGAAGCTTCTTCCAAACCTGAATGGCTTGAAGCAATGCACAAGGAAATTCAAGCTCTTATCTCTAATAACACCTGGGAACTGGTTGATCTACCCTTAGGCAAAAAGCCAATTGGCAATAAATGGGTATACAAAGTCAAATTGAAGGCAGATGGGACTTTGGACAGGTGTAAAGCTCGACTGGTGGCTAAAGGTTTTAACCAGAAGTATGGCATTGACTATGAGGAGACCTTTTCTCCTGTAGTCAAGATGCCTACTATAAGGTGTATTCTAGCTCTTGCATCTTATAAACATTGGCCAGTGTACCAATTGGATGTAAACAACGCTTTTCTCCATGGCGATCTCAAAGAAGAGGTGTACATGAAGGTGCCTCTTGGTTTTCCTAACCCTCACAACAAAGTTTGTAAACTTAACAAATCACTATATGACCTGAAGCAAGCTTCTAGGCAGTGGTTTGCTAAGTTGGTTGAAGAACTTACAACACAAGGCTTTCTTCAATCAAAAAATGATTACAGTTTGTTCATCAAGAAAGATGATTCTCACATCACCATTGCAGCTGTATATGTAGATGATATAATTCTCACTGGAACTGATATCACTACTATAAATTCTTTGAAACAACATCTTCACAAGACCTTTAGCATCAAGGATCTTGGCATTCTACATTACTTTTTAGGCATAGAAGTTGTCTATCTTCCTGAGGGTGTCTTACTTAGCCAGCAGAAATTTTCTAAGGAGCTACTTGCTGAATGTGATCTAGACTTAACCAGAAGAGCTCTTACCCCACTTCCTGTCAATCTCAAACTCCAAGCTGATGAAGGTGACCTCCTACCTAATCCTGAGTACTACAGGTCTCTTGTAGGGAAGTTAAACTTCCTCACCAATACAAGACCAGACCTATCCTTTGCTGTGCAAAGTCTCAGTCAGTTCATGCATTCACCTAGGACCTCACATCTCACTGCTCTACATCATACCCTGAGGTTCTTACAACACACTCTTGGTCAAGGGATCTTGTTACAAGGTAGTGACACACTCACTTTACTGGCATTTTCTGACTCAGATTGGGCTTCTTGCCCGGACTCAAGGAAGTCAGTTACTGGTTATTTGTTAATGCTTGGTAAATCACCTATTTCTTGGTGTTCCAAGAAGCAAAGTACAGTGAGTAAATCCTCCTCAGAAGCCGAGTATAGAGCAATGGCTTCAGCAACATCTGAAGTGGCATGGACAGTACGTTTATTGGAAGAACTTGGCATCACACACCTTCAACCAGTAACCCTGTTCTGTGACAATCAAAGTGCTTTACACATAGCACGTAACCCTGTCTTCCATATACGTACTAAACACATAGTAATCGACTGTCATTTTACTAGGGAGAAGGTGCTTGAAGGTCTCCTACAGTTGTCCTACCTCCCTACCCAATCTCAATTGGCAGATGTTCTCACAAAATCTATGCCCTCTCCTCAATTCAACAGGCTTCTTTCCAAGTTAGGGTTGTTTTCTCAACCACCTCCTAACTTGAGGGGGGGTATTGGAGCCACTACTACTGGCAGCTGACTCTAACTTCTTCTAGAAGCCTTCTACATGTTTGTTATGGGTCAGTTAATTCTATTAGCAACTGTTAGCAAGTTATTGTTACTTATTAATTATTTTATCTTTTCTTAATCATTAGATTTGTAAATATAAATAGCTTGGAGGTCATAAACTAGGGCTGTAATTTTCATTTCTTCAAATCAATCAATGAGAAAACTCTCCTGAATTCTCTCTACTATTCTTCTTCTTTCTCTGAAATATACTGAGCTTTAACAAGCTCTTCAATACACACATTATTCAATGAAGTTGTCGACTCTTCATTCGTAGCTCTACTCTCCTTTTATTTACAAGATATTAACAACTCTCGTGTACTTCTTCTCTTTCAAATCCTAGCCTCTATTGTTGATTTTAAGAGGCTACCAAAACGGTTTTCTTTTGAGAATAATGTTTTTCATTAGGTAAAATCAACCACACAATTTTTTTTTTTGGGTAAAATGTAAGTATTATACCAAATTGCAAAAGAGCAGCAATAAATACAACCTAATCTAGCTCTCTCAAACAGCAAGAGAGCAACAACAGACTACAAAGATTAAACAAACAAAACACACTTACTCTTGCCTACATAAACCACTAAACCACTCTCTATCAGCACTACTCCATCTATCTGACATCTTATTTCTAACTCTAATACATATATTTGCTTGGTTACTATATCTGGTCTCATGATAGCTCCCTTTTATAACACATGATTACGAGCTCTCCAAATATAGTACACCACTGCAGCTAAGCTTGCATAACATAGTTTTTGCTGCATTTTAGATCTGTATCTTCTGCCCCATTTATTCCATCTTGTAGTCAGCTGTTCAGGTGGCCTGTAGCCAATATGGAGCCACTGCATTATATTCTTACAAATTTAATCACTAAAAGCACACTGAAAGAGTAAATGTTGACATGAATCAGTGCCTTAATTGCATAACAGACATTCATCATCTTGACAGACACCAGCTTGCATTAGCTTTGACTTTGTTCTGAGCTTTCCCAGTGCAGCCATCCATGCTATAAAAGCATGTTTGGGAATGTTAGCTTTGCTCCAGACCCAGTGGTACCACTCTACTTTCTCTTGGACTCCAGTCAGCCATTTATACCCCTCTCTTATTGAATACTCCTTAGACCCATCCAGCCAAGAATTCTGATGATAAGCTTGCTTAAACTGGTTCTTCACTTTACAGATCATCTTCCAACCCCAGCTAGCGGTACTTGGGGCTTCATACTCCCACCAATCAGCATCTCTAATATACACACTATGGATCCATTTGATCCATAAAGTGTCTTCTTTATTTGTAATCTGCCAAACATACTTCCCCAGGGCAGCTTGATTCCATTTCAGACAATCTCTGATCCCCAAGCCACCAATTTTTCTTAGGTTTACAAACCCAATCCCAAGCTACTGTAGGTGGTTTATGCAAATTTGATTTACCTTCCCACAAGAAAGATCTACAGACTTGAACAATTTCCTCTAACACACTTTTAGGCATCAAAAACACTTGAGCCCAGTAAGTATGTATACTCAGGAGCACAACATTAACCAAGACATTCCTGGTTGCATAAGAAAGATATCTTGAAGTCCAACATAAAATTTTCTTAATAATCCTATCCACAAGCAAGTCACAATCTGCTACACTCAATTTTCTAGCAGAGATGGGTACTCCCAAATATCTGAAAGGAAAGGTACCTTTTGTGAATCCTGTTACCTGTAACATTCTTTCTTAGATCTCCTCTTTAACATTCCCAAAATACAGAGCAGTTTTATCCTTATTAGCATGCAAACCAGAGGCCTGAGAGAAACCCTTCATAGCTCCGATCATTAACATGACTGAACTCACATTGCCCTTGCAGAACAACATAAGATCATCTGCAAAAACAAGGTGAGTCAACTTGACCTCACCACATCTATGATGAAAATAAAAACGGTTTTTTCACCATATACCCCTGACAAATTTTTTTTTGCACCATATACCCTTTCAACTTTTGAAATTCACCATATACCCCTCACCTTTAAAAAAATACATCCACATACCCTTTTTGTTAACAGACGTCAAGTTGCCGTTAGTGTTTTATTACAAGTTTGCCATTAAGTTTGGGCGCCATCATGGTTGGAGTAAATGATCAGTTTGCAAAAAAAACAACGCCCATTCATTTTCACCTTCTCTAACCCTCTGTTTTACTAGAGCTTAGGCATCCATGGAATCCAAAAATCTGTAACCCATTTTGAGAAATCTAGACACTGGTTTGTGCGCAATTGTAAGAGCTTCATTACTGGTGCAAAATTTGCTCTGGGGTCTTCTTCAGGAGGGGAAAAACGCGGAGTTCGTGAGTTGCGAAAGTTGGTTTGAAGTTCAAAAATTTCAAGGGTCCTTTTCGTTCCAAGTAAGTTCTTTATCCCTTTGTTTGTGTTGTTGATAATTTATGTTTTTGGAATATTTATGGTTAGGGTTTTCTGCGTTTTAGGGTTTCGTTTCTTTCGGTTTTTATGGTAGTTTTTGTATAGTTAATCATAGCAAAATTTTGAATTTTTTTCCTTGCATTCAAATGTAGTATGCTTATTTGTGTTGGAAATTTGTTGTTGTTGTTGATTTGGTTAGGATGGCTGCTGTTTGGTTACTTTTGCACTATGACAGTAAGGATTTTGATGTGAGGGTTGAGGACACTGACATGTGTCACTTAATGGGTTTGTATGAGGATGTAATGGAGGAGGCAGGTAAACAAGATGTGTTTCTCCCTAAGGCATTTAGGCTACTTGTTCATAATCCTATGACTAATAGGAAAATGGAGATTGAGAGTGACAAGGACTTGGGCAGGGTTTGGTCTTTTGGAAGGGGCACAGACACCATTGACATGTGGGTGGAGGAAACAAACAACCCTGGGATAGTATTTAGGTCATATGTTCAGTTAAGGGAACAAACTGAGAAGGAAAAACTGGAGAATATAAGGAGAGTGCAAGAGATTTTAAGGAAGGAGCAGGAGGAAGAGGAGAGAAGAATGAAAGAAGAAGAGAAGAGAAGAATAAAAGAAGAAGAGGAGGAGAGGGAAGCTGAATTGGCAAGGATTTTTTGTGTTGCCATTGAGGTTCATGTCCTATCTGTGGATGATGTGCAGATAGTTGAGTACATGAGGGTGTACTCAAGTCAGGGGGCTGATGAGTGTTGTCCAGGGCCTTCTCAACCCACTGCCTCACCTAGCAAACAACACACACCACCACCACCTCCTTCACCTCCTAGAGAGCCTACACCACCACCTTCACCTCCCAAACAACACACACCACCACCTCATTCACCTCCTACAGAGCCTACACCACCACCTCCTCCTTCACCTCCTAGAGAGCCTACACCACCACCTCAGTCCCAGAAAAAGAAAAGGGTTAAAACCACCCCAGTTAGGAGACCTTCAACAAGAAACCAAACACAAACACCTTCCTCCCCAGTTTCTAGGCAAGGCACATAACCTACACCTTCCTTCCCTGAAACTAACATTCCAACTTCTTTAAAACCAAACAAAGCACCAAGGACTAGACCTAAGGGATTTAGGGTGCCTAAGAGCACAGCCAAGAAATTTGGAACCTATGTACCCAAAAAGAGAGGCACTGGAAGGGAGGGTACAGGGAGGAAGAAGGTCACAGTTCTTGTGCGTTTGGATGAGGAGTATGGTGATTTGGAAGGTGATGCCTCATCTGATGGGACCTATTGTGATTCAGGTGAGGGAGAGACTGATGATGATGACATTTTGATGACTGATTTTGTAGTTCAGGAGGATGAGATTGCAGTTGAGGACTGTTACCTTGAGAAGACCTTTGAGGATTGCCTTGATGGTAGTTCTAGCTTGGACAGAGTGTACAACAATGGGAGGGTTTGGGATGAAACTCCTTTTGGGTCTATCAAGCTTGAAGAGTGGTTGATTTTTCCAACCAAGGCAGTGTTTTTGGAAGTTCTCAGGGATTATTGCATCCAGGAGGGGTTTGCAATAACTGTTGAAAAGGCTGACACTAAGAGGTTCACTGCCTCTTGTTCAATGGATGGATGCAGTTGGAGGATACATGCCTCTATGATTGCTGATAAAATCAGTTGGGCAATCAAGACATTGAAGGGGGAGCACAAAGCATGTGGGAGATTAGAGGATAATCCTATGGTGAGCTCTGTGTGGCTCTGCAAACACCTTGCTGACTATATATCTGCAAACCCTGATGTACCAGTTGAGGGGCTGTAGAAATTGGCTTTGGAGAGGTTTAGGGTGAGGGTCAAAAGCAGGCTTCTGTACAAGGTTAAAGTCATGTCAAAAGAGTTTTTCTATGGGGGGTTTGGGGAGTCTTATGGATTGCTGCCAAGGTATGCAGAGATGATCAAAGAGACCAACCTTGGCTCTTATGCCCTTGTCACTTGGTCTGGGAACACTGTAAGTGTTGCCCCTAAGTTTGTGGCATGTTTCTTCTCTTTTGCAGCACAGTTTAGAGCATTATAAAAGGGTGTAGGCCTATTATAGGCATAGATGGGGCCCTCCTAAGTGGGTATTACAAGGGTATTCTGCTGTCAGCCTTAGGGATTGATGGAAATAATGAGATATTGTTGATTGCCTATGGCATTGTGGACACTGAGAGCATTAAAAGCTGGACTTACTTTTTCAGAAACCTCCAGCTTGTGTTTCAACAAGAAGGTTGTGCCAGAGATGATTGGACCTTCATCAGTGACAGGATGAGGGTGAGTATTTTTTTGTTTAGCTTTTGTGTGTATTTCAATCATTGCATTTTTACTAATTTGCTAATTAGTTACTGATTTCATTGGTCAGGGTGTTGAAGCCTCTTTGCATTCTGTGTTCCCTAGGGCAACAAGAAGAGTGTGTTGCCAACATTTATACATGAATTGCAAGAATGCGCTACGGTGGCACAAAGCATTCCACAAGCTCTTTTGGATCAAAGAAAATGCATACAACAAGTATGTTTTTAACAAGGCCATGAAGGAAATACAAGCCTATGATGCCAAAGCTGTGGAGTATTTGGATTCCACCACAGAACAATGGAGTAGGCATGTGTTTGACCCACAAGTTTGTTGTGACCATAATACAACAAACTTTGTGGAGAGCTTCAATGCATGCACCAAGCCTTATAGAGATCTTCCTGTGGTTACATTACTTGAAGGTTTGTGTTTTGTCCTCTTGTTTCTTCATTGTCTTTTCATTCATGAACCACATAACTAATCACGGTTTTACGTTTTCATTGTAGCTATAAGGCATTGGTCAATGAAGAGACTTGGGGCTAGATTTGCTAAGGTCGGCGATATGGAAGCAACACGATTGACTGCGAGTATGCGAAAAAAAATTTAGCAACTAGGGCCGATGAATCCAAGTTCCGTTATGCAACAAGTCGGGGGTGGTGAGTTTGATGTGAGAGATGGTCATGTTTACTTTCCTTGCAAGCTCACGGACATGACATGTCGGTGTGGTAAATGGCAAGGGTGTGGCATTCCTTGCAAACATGCATTGAGGGTTATGTTCAATGAGAGGCTTGAGCCCTCTGATTTTGTGTCCCCTTACTTCAAGGGTGAGGCTTACAAGCACACATATGGGGAGAACATTCACCCTATGTCTGACCCAAGCCATTGGCCAGAATACAATCTGCCAGTCATTCACCCCCCTTCTATCAAGAGAGGTGTTGGGAGGCCTGCCAAACAGAGGAAGAGAGGGCCAAATGAAGCTAAGAAGGGTCAGATGAACAACAGTGTTAAGTGCAGCAAGTGCAAAGAGGTGGGCCATAATGCTAGGACTTGTGGAGGTGGTGCCACTAAAAAAGCTAAGAAGGACAAAGCCTCTACTTCAACTGCCCAAGCATCTCAGAAGAAGCAAGGATCTCAGAAGAAGGACAAAGCCTCTACTTCAACTGCCCAAGCATCTCAGAAGAAGCAAGGATCTCAGAAGAAGGACAAAGCCTCTACTTCAACTGCCCAAGCATCTCAGAAGAAGCAAGGATCTCAGAAGAAGGACAAAGCCTCTACTTCAACTGCCCAAGGATCTCAGCGTACACAGAAGAAAAGAAAGGCAACTCAGGCTACCACTACCTCAAAGCAGCAACCAGAAGGGAAGAAGAGTAAGAAGAAGTGAAGATTGAAGGGTTCCAAGATGCTCCTTGCATGCCTTTTTTTGTGAATTGGGGCACTATTTTTTGTAAAGCTACTTTGTGATCTAAAAGCCACTATTTTTGTCAAACACAGTTATATGATCATTAAGAGGATATTTTTTGTAAAGCTACATTAGTAGTTAAATATTACAAACATTAGGATCACAAACATGAGTACTCCTACTTTTATTGCTGCATTAACTAATTTTTGTTGCCGCTTCAATTTTTTCTTCAATTGCTTGAGTTCTTCCTTCATTTTGCTGTTGTCAGAGCTTTCCCCCTCTTCCCTACTGCCTTCATTGTGCTTGAATCCCCTTCCATGGCTGCTGCTACCTTGGTCATAACTTCCTTTGCACCATCTGAAACTATTGCATGAATCACATTTGTAGTACAGCCTCTGAGGATTTGTTGCAGTTTCAGAACTTCTTATTGCATATTTTCTCCCACAAATGCAATAAGAGTTAGGGACCCTAATATATGAAGAATCGTAGTGTGAAGAGCATGTATTTGAATGAGAACTCATACTTCATGTTAAGGGATTCAGTTTGCATAGGAATGGCTTTATAAAGAACCCTGGCTGGCCTTTAATCTTCCTAACGGCTAGTTTTTTAAACTCGAAAAGTAGTCGTTATAACTGAAACATAATTTAGGGGTATATGGTGCATTAAGTTCCATATTAGGGGTACATCATGAAATAAGTTTGCCACTAACGGGGGCCTAACGTCCGTCGACAAAAAGGGTATGTGGATGTATTTTTTTAAAGGTGAGGGGTATATGGTGAATTTCAAAAGTTGAAAGGGTATATGGTGCAAAAAAAAATTTGTCAGGGGTATATGGTGAAAAAACCGAAATAAAAACCCTCCTTTCTACTCATCTTGCTTAAAATTCTTGTGAAATATTCCATCACAATAACAAAAATGAGAGGAGAAATAGGGTCTCCTTGCCTAAGCCCTTTTTTACCTTGGAAGAATCCACACACATTACCATTTATGCTCAAAGAGAAGGAAGGAGTTGAAATGCAATTCATGATCACTTTATGAACTGAGGAGGAATTTGTAACTTCCCAAGTAAATCTTTAATAAAACTCCAGTGGACTGAATCATATGCTTTTCTCAGGTCTACCTTCATGGTACACCTTGCTGGTAGACTCTTGCTTCTGTATTGCTTGAAGATATCTTGGCGGATTAGAATATTGTGCATAATCATTCTCTTTTCAATGAAAGCACTTTGAACTCTATCCACTATACTTGGCAACACATTCTTCAACCTAGTGCACAACAGCTTAGATATTACCTTGTAGATCACATTGCAACATGCAATGGGTCTAAATTGGGTAACATTCTCAGGCTGGTCACACTTAGGAATAAAATAAAGAGTGGTCTAGTTGATTTGCCTCAGAATTCTACCTGTAGCAAAAAAGTCCAGAACTGCAGTCACCACATCCTCACCTATGCAACTCCATGCTTTCTTGTAAAACCCACTAGGGTATCCATCAGGACCAGCAGCTTTAGACTCATGAATGTCAAAAACAGCTCTTCTTACATCCTCTCCTGTGAAGGAAGCAAAAAGAGATTGCTGATGCTTTACACTCACCAGAGGGCGTTCATTCACCACACTTGCACTAACACCCCTTACTTGCTCATCTGCATTACCTAGCAACTGCTCATAATACTGGATAAATGCAGCTTCAATATCTTTGACATCTTCCTACCAAACCCCCTCTGTATTTTTTATCCTGGAGACCTGATTATTCAACCTTCTCTTCCTTAAACAGGCATGAAAATAAGATGTGTCCTCATCACCCCCTTTCAACCAATCATTCTTCACTTTCAGCTTCAGGAAAGACATTATAGCTTTATTAAGCCTATTATACTCCTGCAATGCTTGTCCTTCCTGAATATGAAGATCACTATTCATAGGCTGAGCTTGAATTTGAGTTTGTAACTTAGTGAGCTTAGCTAAGGCCAACATAGCTTCAGACTCAATATTAGAAAATCTATCCCTATTCAACTGTTTAAGAATAGGCTTCGACCTCTTCAATTTTATCACCAATTTATACATTGGAACTCCCTGAACCTCCAATTGCCAACTCTCTTGCACTTTACTCTCAAAATATTTAGTAAGACCCCACATATTGCAATATTTAAATGGTTTACTCATATTCACCACTACATTATCAAGCTTGATAATACAAGGACTATGATCAGAAATGCTTTCAGGCAAATAAAAAGCATTATCATTAGAAAATCTTCTAAGCCAATTCTTATTACAAAACACCCTGTCAATTCTTGAAAATACCCTATGCTCACCCTCCTGCTTGTTACACCAAGTGAAAAAAAGGACCACTGACCTCCATTTCCAGCAAATAGCAATCTCTAATACATTGCCTAAAATTAGCCACTTATCCCAATGTCACAGCAGAGCCTATTCTATCTGCTAAATTCAGGACATTATTAAAGTCCCCCAAACAAACCCAGGCTCCTTTACTTCTACTACTGATAGCAACCAGAGCTTTCCACAAATTAACTATATTATCAGTACTATTAAAGCCAGAGACAAAAGTAATAGCAAAACATTTGCCACTAGGCTCATGTAACACTTCACAATGAACAAATTGAGCAGAAGATTCACATACATTAACAACAAACATACTAGGACACCAGACCACCCAAATCCTCCCACCAAAATAAAATTAATAGTTAGTTACAATAGACCAACCAGAACAAATTCTAGGGAAAACCTTGGGAAAATTCACAGCCTTAACCCTAGTTTTAAGAAACCCAAATAACCCACAATTATAATGAGACAAAAGATTTTTTACCTCACTATGCTTTAAAGGGCTATTAAGGCCTCTTACATGCCATGCTCCAACATTATCCATGAGGAAGAACAACAACTCCCACCTACTGCACTTCCTTAGATGACTCCAGTATTGTTGCAGTGTCACCTGCCTCATACTGCACTGGCAATTCAGCACCAGTTTTTGCTTCACCCTCTGCCACAGGTTTACTTTGAATTATTGTAACACTTGGCACTACTTCCTTATCTGGCACTGCACTGTGTAATGTGGTCACCACCTTTGCTGGAATAACCTGTTGTTTAGCTACCCACACTTGCTTAGGTTTAAGTTTAGCCAAAGCCAATTCATATTTCTTCTTCTTGCATTCTTCCACAGTGTGACCTATACCCCTATAATCAACACATTGTATGGGCTTACACTCATAGATGATTCTTTGCTGGACCATAATTCCTTTCTCATTAGTGAATTGAACTTCATCTGGAAACTGTTGCTCCATATGCACCTCCACCAGAACTCTAGCATACTCAATGATGTCTTTTTGTGTTGTTGCTCTATCAGTTCTCACAGGCTTGCCAACAAGACCAGCTATCTTATTTAGAGCCACTTGACCCCAATGCTTCAAAGGAAGACCTGGTAATCTGATCCAAGTAGGAACAGTCTTAACAGATTCAGCAAGAATGTCCAATTCTGGAGTCCAACATTTCGTGATAACAAGCTTCTTGTCAAACATGATTGGACCAGCTTCCATAGCTTTCTATTGTCCATCAACATGCCTAAACCTGACCACAAAAACTCCATTATTGCTCATCACCACCCTGTCAATCCAAAAACTTACCCCATACTCTTCTCACAAATCCATCAATTATACGATATGGTGGTTTAATACCAAACACATAACCTACAATTGCAGAATTCCGAAATTCGATTTCATCCTTAACATCCTCTTCGAAAATAACAACTTCCTCATTCTTATCAACTTCATTATTATCAGACTTATTACATTGGCTCAAATCAATTCCTTCTTCTCTAATGGTTTCAAACAAATTCTGCCTCCAATTCATATTATTACCTGGATTGTTGCCCAATTGTTGTATCGGATGTGGTGATGGAATCACCGGATTGTTCGAATTATGTCTCATCGGAGTTCTGATTGAAGCAATCCACTTATCTACCTGCGATCTTGCCGCCTCGAAATTAGCTCGATCCAACATTGAAGCATTCAAATCAGCAGAAGCATTTGATTCATCATCTTGCTTCTCATCCGATGTCCAACTCAACGCTGCGACTTCACCAATTTCATTCACATTTTAAGATTTCTTCGCATCATTTGTTTGAGGTTTCTTCACAAGCTTGATAGGCTGCTTATCCTTCTATCCCCCATTTCCCTTCTTTGGACCCTTCACCATGGCTTCAGCAAAAACTGAGGATCAAAATCAAGGATCAATGGAACAGTACTAATTTTAAATTCTAGAGAGAAGGAGGAGAGTCTCTCTTTAGACGCGCCATTTCCAACCCAATCACATAATTTTTTGGGTATAACTGTTACACCATAATTTATGGTGTAACAACCCACAAACTACCACTTCTTTTGTAACAAGAACTCAAATGACATGAGATTCATGTCATTATTTGTATAATTCATGTCATTCTTGCTGAAGGTGTATGTCATTATACATGTTACGCAATATATGGTGTAACATGTTACACCCAAGACGTATTCAAAATCAATTCCATTTTTCACCTGCTTTACCATACCAGTTTTGTGAATATCCATTAGGAAATATGCTTTGACATCGATGTTACAGTATGTTCAAAGTAATGTTACATATAGTATGGGAAATTAATAACTAGAACTGAAGCCATATAATTAGTATAAATATATATATGAGTTGAACTTTGTATAGCAATATTGGAGTTGCTTTAGGTCGCGAGTTCGGTGTTCGGATTGCTTCTTCATGATATTCGCTCTCTTGAGATGCTAGGGGCTAGGCTTTCTTTCTCACATGTTAAAAGAAGAGGCAATATGGTAGCCCACACTTTAGCAAAGAAAAGCTTAGTTTTGAAAGATTTGAATGTATGGCTCGAAGAGGCCCCTCATGAGGTGCTTGAGTTTGTAAGCAATGACTTGATTGAGTAATGAGAAGTTAAGTTTCATGTCAAAAAAAAAAATTAGAGCTGCTTTGGATTATGAGATGTTAGTGTAAGTGTCATATGACTTATTATCAATGCTAATCTTATTTAATTTATCTTCAAAAAATAATTGTATTAGTCCACGTCGTAAATATAGAAAGAGAGAAAATGCAGTATGAAGTAACACGTCGTAATTTGTAAACAAGCATACCAATTTCTAAATTGGAACGATTAACAGTAAAAGGGGTAATTAAACTAATCCATGTTTACATTAGTTAGATTAATACATAGTCGGTTTACCTTGTCTATCATGCTCCTAAGTTTACGTGCCAAAGTGTAATTTATCAAGTATTTTGAAACGGAGGAAGTATTGATCATCAACTCTATACATTAAATAAAATTGAAAGACTTCTTGCGCTGTTCGCAATATCATATGTGCATCTTTAACTCTATCTCCTTTAATCACTACCATGGAGAGGCGCATCATATTATACAACAAATTAAATTAAATTTCATGATGAATTTACAACCACCCTTTAATGGTGTACTAGTTCGATTCCTGTCATGATGTTATCTTATTCGATCATCCGCAAGGACAAGTTAGATTTATCCTTCCATTTCGAATCCTCTAAGAAAAAGTCACCACCATGACTTTTTTTGATTTTGGTGTTAGAGAGCAACTAAGTGCATTGATGTAGATGAGATTAAAATCAACACCACAATTCGTTTAAAAATGATTTGAAACTAGTCTGATGATAACATGGGTTTTTTCATTTTCCAAGGAGATATGTAAACAAACCTTTCTTCTAAAGAGTGCTTCCGCCTACTCGTTTTCAACTCAAATGTGTTCATCCAGGAAGGAGTCTTCGGATCTGTTCTTCATACACCTTGGCGGCTATGGATGGGTAAATTGGACCCTAGACTCGGACCCTAATTTTTTTTTTGGACCCGGACCCTTAGGGTTTGTAGGGTCTAGGGTCCGGGTCTAGGGTCCAGGCCTATTTCTTTATTTTTGCCAAATTTTCAGCATTATTTTTGCCAGATTTTCAGCATTATGTTTGCCAAAATATCATTTCATCAACATAAATTACACATTTCAATTTTTTAACCCTAATTTTCTACAAATTCTACTCATGAAACAAAAGAATTCGCATGATGAAACAAATAAACTGAAAAAAAACGAAACAAAGACACAAATAAATAAATTGAAAATACACAAAGAGAAAATACCCAGATAAGAAACGAAACAAAGAGAAAATACCCAGATGCGAGTTCACCATAATATGCTCAAATTCAAACAAATAAACTTAAAAAAAATAAAGAGAAAATACCCAGAAGAAAACGAAACAAAGACAAACAAATAAACTGAAAAAAAATACCCAGATACAAAAATGAAACGAAGGATTGAAGGAAATCAGGCGATGAAAGATGAAACGAAGGAAATCAGATGGCGTCTGACGGTTGTGATGGTGATGATGATATTGCTTTCTCATCTACTGCAGCCGTTGGATTAAGAAGGAATCAACCTTTACCGTTTGATCTTAATCTTCCTCCGCCGGAAAATGATTTTTTTGGGTTTGAAGATTTTCCGACTACGTCGGCGCCGGTGTTGAGTGGCGTCAGGCGAGACCACGACTGAAGTCTCTCTCTCAGTCCCCCTCACTGAGTCGGCTGCTGTAGTGTTGTGGCTAGAGTAGGAATTAGGAAATAGGTTTTCAAAGTTAATGGATTGGTGTTTTAGTTTAGCAAATCATTTTGTTTTAAAAATAAAAAGTTAAAATTTATATATTAAATATTTCTAGGGTCTAAGGGTCGGGTCTGGGTCAGGTCTAGGTCTAAAATATCAAGACCCGGACCCTAAAAAATTTACTTGGACCCAAACCCGAACCCATACCCTTAGGGTCTGAAAAAGTTGGACCCAGACCCTTAAATTAGGGTCGGGTCTAGTAGGGTCCGGGTAGGGTCCTGGACCCATGCCCATCCCTATTGGCGGCCTATTTCCCATAGCTTTCTCGAACGCCACCGACGATAATATCACCGGTAAAGGTAAATTTTGGGTTAGGATTTCTTCTTTGGGATAAGAGTTTTGATAGGTTGTCGTACACCTGTCAAAGATAAATCCTAGTAAACCTTTTAACAATATAGTAGGGTAAGTAGGGTTGAATCCACAGGGAGATGGTTATTTTAATTCGGCTTTCAAGTTTGGAAATACTAAACACAGTCATCAATTTGGGATTAAAGGAATTAAACTAATGGAAATAATGATAATCAAACAAAAAACGATCTAGGGCAATGGTTCACCATGTTTATAGTTCACAATCCATCAAAAATATCATCAACAATTTAATTAGTCACATATCTAGAGCAATTGTTAATCCTACGTTCGGCGCTCTCAAATCAACATATTAGCCTCTAAAAGTCGATCTTTCAATTCTAACTCTTATTAGCAAGATTTAATCAAACAATTGATCAGGTTGTAATATTAACAATAATAACACTAATCAATTAGAGAAATTGATGGCTAATCAAACCATAAAGAAGTATTAATAAAGATTCATAGTATAAACATGGATTCCCAAAACCCTAGAAAATAAACTACTCAAACATGTAATAGAGAATAAAAACTAAATCTAAGAAGGGAAACTTAATTAAAAGAAATAGATAAATATAAGAGAATGAAAGAAAATACCTTGAGAGACTACATTAATGGAGTAAAACAAGAATTAGGGTTAATGAGAGCAGAAGAGAGAAAACTACGTAATATTAGAATTCTAAAGGAAAATAAAGCATGAGAGAGAAAATAAAATAAATCCCCCTTTATATTTTCCTCTAATCTAATCTCTAAATAAGTGAAAGAAAATAAAATAAGAAAATAAACTCATAAAGGACGTTTGATGATTGGTCGATGGATTTTAATGACGTGCGACGACAAACGACCAAATGCACATGAAAACTCGAACAAGGGGGCTGCCTTGCATGCACAAGGTCTGGTCGGACACGCCATTGGCCTCTGGTAGGCCAGCGGGCCAGGCAGCAACTCGACGATGCGAAGAGTAGCAACCCATTGGGCGCTGGAATTGTGGCAGCTTCCTGGGTCAACTTCTGAAGGCTATATCTCGAGCTATAGGCATCGTCTATGGGCGTGTGACCTATCTTTGCGACGATCTTCAAGTCTCGTTTCCAATCCGATCTGTATAACCCGAGTAATGATCAAAAGAGTGAACATGTGTCGGTTCTTATCACTTCGGAACTAATGTATTTCTTCGTTTGCAACTCAAATTCACTCTCGAAAGATATGTCGCGATCCTCATGGAAGCTACTTCACTTAATATGATTATAAGGATCAAGAGAAGCACTTACGAGCATAAATTCATCGATCAAAAACCACCATTCATCAACTTCCATTGCAAGAATTATTCAATTCATCCAAAATTGCTTCGAAAGCGTCCAAATAGCTATGCAACTACCTGAAATATTAAGAAAACCACAAACGAAGCGTAATAGAGCACAAGATAGATAATTCATGCTAATGACACCTAAAATGCAAGTATATGAACTAATATGCTCTAATAATGCAACCTAAATGTGCCTAAAAACTCTATATAAAAATGATTTATCAAGTTTTTGGCTTTAGTTATACCATAGCTAACCTTGGTGCCGCCGTCTTATGGTTGCGAATTACGCCGATCTTGACGGTAAAGGTAAAGATTAGCTTAGGTCGTTATTTTGGTTTTAGTATAGTCATTTTCCAGAGGTTAATGTGTGTTGTGCATCCAAATCTATTTTTCTCCCTAGTTTAGATGGCTAGTTGTTTAGTTATGCCTAGTTTAGTTGTTTTTCAACTTGTGGTTAGTTTGTTACCCTTAGTATTTAATTGGGTAATCTGCTTTGGGTTGGTTGTTTTGAATTTGTTGTTTCCACTGTTTCCTTGTTGTATGTCCCAATTTTGTTGGGGTTTGGAAGTGCTTTGGTAGATGTCCAAAATTGTTGATTGAAGAAGCAGATCTATGGTTTTAGACCCTAAAAATAAGGTGTCAAAGGGAGGAGATGCCCTACCCTTCTCTGTTTTGGAGTTAGGAATTGGAGAAGTTGTCTTCCCGTTTATAGTTGTGAATGAATTAGGTAACCTTGTTAGTGAGTTTGCATTAAAGGACAAGTTTTGGTGGAGATCTATATTTCTTAGGTCTTCTAATGCTGACCTTTTTAAGTTTAGAAGCTATGAAGCATGGGTACGCCTCCCAGGTGCCGTTTTCCGTACCGGGTACCAGTACGGTACGGGTACGGGACGTATTCGCCTGGGATTCGTACCCAAAACGAATCCAAAGTGGTGGGTACGTGGGTTACTTTTGGGGACGCCAAAGGTGAATTTGGGTACGGGTTGGGTACGTTTTTGAGAAGAAAACCACGTACCCAACAACCTTTAATGAAATTTTAAAGGCCAAAATTCAGATTCTAGGGTTTTCGAGAATTCGCAATTCTCTCTCACCTGAACTGAGAAGGGTTGAAGTCCTTCGAAGTCTCGCTCAGTCGCCCCTCGTCATCTCGCCGCCTCGCCGGAATTTGTCTAGATGAAATTAACCTAAAAGAAAATCTGACTTGGAATCTAAATTCCTGAAGAAGTGCAGAGAAGTAGAACGTCGACGGTCGAGCACAAATGTATTTAGGAAGGAGCCAAAGAGAGGAGAGAGGGGGGATCTTGTGGATAGGAGAAGAAGAAAAATATCAATCCTCAAACCTCACACTTCATTTAGTATATTGTATAAGTGTGTTGTTTACACCTGTCATCCACTTTTTTCTTTTTCTTTTTTTTAATACATTCGTCATCTACTTTAATGATAGAGTAAAGATGACAAATTAATCTCTCTAGTATCTAATCTCTTTATTTAAGGGTATCACTTTCTATATTAAGTCATAAGTATGAAACATCATTCCTTAATAATCTAATTTTAATTGTGATTGAAATACTGTAAATTAATAATAATTTCCATTTAGGCTCCGTTTGGTTGGGTGTAAAACATTTTCAGTGTAAAATGATTTTCATGGAAAACAATTTACAACGGGAAACACAATTCCAAAATTAGTTTTCCGTCGTTTGGTTCCATGTAAGAAAAATGACGAAACGAGAGGAAAATGAAAGGGAAAGTAAGGAGGTAGTGAGAGCAGTGTACAAGAGAGATAAGGAAAAAGGAAGGAAAACAGTTTTCCCTTCATTTTGAATGGAAAATGGTTTCCATCATTAGGAGAGCAATTTTACTCCTTGGGAAAATGGTTTTACACTTATTTGCAAACCAAACAAAGTAAAATTGAAAATAGAGGAAAACAGTTTTCCAGAAAAATGTTTTACGCCCTACCAAACGGAGCCTTAATTTATGAAAACAAAAATTTAATGCAATATTATTCGTTAAATTTATTATTTTTATTTTTTATTTTTTTATTTTTTATTTTTTTGCCGAATCCAAGCCGTACCCGTTTTCAGAAATTTTAATTTTGCTGTTTTCCGTCCCTGCACCCGTATTCGTACCCGTATCCGTATCGGTGCTACCTAGTTTAAAAGTGTCAGCAGGAAGGTTTGGTTTTCACGGGCTTTGGGCTTTTTGTTCCGATTTTGAAAGTCGGGTTCTTGGAGGCTAACTGTAGTTCAGTCTCAGATTAGGTCTACGATGAGTTTTGTTCTCATTGCGTTCAAAAATCGAAATATGAGCATTGCTCCCCAATTTTTAGGGGTTCATAGCATGCTACCAAGTATGAGTGTCCTTCCTTTGAAGGGGAGAATTCGAGTTCCAACTTGTCGTGCATTTCCTTTCCTTTCGTTTATTGCTTAGTCTTTCAAGCTCCACAAGGTTTCTTCGGATCATCTCAATGGTTTTTACACAACCTTCATCAATCAAAAAATGAAAATAGGAACCATATATAATGTATGCTTCGGCATGCCAAGACTAACAAGAAACGGTATCGCTTTTGTTTCGTTTTGTAAGAGTTTGTGTGTAAGAGCAACTGTTGCTCGCTTTGTTATGTTCGTTCATGTAAGGATCTTAAGAGGCCTAGTAGTTTATGTTGTATTACCTTGAACTTCTTAATGATTAAGCCCGATATCAAAACAAAAAAAAACACAAGAGTGATTAATGTACACATATATTAGGGTGAGTAGTACAAATAGAACTCTCACTATAATATAAACTCACTGGGAGTAGTACAAATAATAGTGGATTAGGAGATTGTGTGTTGTAGGAAATCTCCGACCTCATAATATCTTAGAGAGCCGAATCTCCATATTGGAGCTAACAATAACAAACCTACACATTGTAGGTAACATCTCTATAAGCCAAAATATTATATAGGAGGAACACTTATAAAGTGTATAAGAGGATCGGAGCCGTATGAAACATTGGAGGAGTGTGGGATGGTGGATTTGATGCTCTATAAAATGTCCAAAGTCATTTATTTATAATACAAGTAATGTCGGTAATGCTTAAGCATTGCTTAAGTCGGTTAGTGAAAGAATTCTCAAGAGAATTCTAGCTCCTTAATTTGCCGACATAATAGAAAATGCTCCAGATTTTTCCATATGATTTCTAGAGAAATCATGAGAAATCAACATGATGTTCATCAAAGTAACTAGAGCACCGACATTCTTTTGTTGTGAAGTTGAGCCAAATAAAATTTGGGCCATATTAACCCAACAATCTCCACCTTGGACCAAATTTTATATACTCGTCGTATGAAACCCGAAAGGATATAAGAAAGATATGTCACCCACATATTGACCCGAATGTAGCTTGAGCTATAATAATAATGTGACATACTAGAACTCGTTTAACGAGGACGCAACGCCAATCGAGGATGAGTAATGAATCCACCAAAAATGGCTTTTACTTACGCCATCAAGCGCCCAAACCGCTCCGGGTCAGAACGGCCTTCAAAGTATCCTCCAGATGTAATACTTCTCTTGCCGCCGAACTTCTCAATCTCGAGCTTCATTATCGAAGACATCTTTAATGTGAAAACACTATAAACAACCTTGGCTCGGATACCACTTGTTAGGGTTGTGAGTGCGTAGCGGAAGCAAATTAAAGATGTAGAGATTGACCAAAATAATAGAGTTGGAAATATGTGGCAAGAAGAGTAGTAAAAAAATGGACACACAATTTAACGTGGGAAAAATCCTCAAATAGAGGCAAAAAATCCACGGACGACGAGTACCCAAACAGCACTATATGAAAATAAGAGAGTACAAGAATCACCCGAAACTTATTAGGGTGAGTAGTACAAATAGAACTCTCACTATAATATAAACTCACTGGGAGTAGTACAAATAATAGTGGATTAGGGGATTGTGTGTTGTAGGAAATCTCCGACCTCATAATATCTTAGAGAGCCGAATCTCCATAATGGAGCTAACAATAACAAACCTACACATTGTAGGTAACATCTCTCTAAGCCAAAATATTATATAGGAGGAACACTTATAAAGTGTATAAGAGGATCGGAGCCGTATGAAACATTGGAGGAGTGTGGGATGGTGGATTTATGATGCTCCATAAAATGTCCAAAGTCATTTATTTATAATGCAAGTAATGTCGGTAATGCTTAAGCATTGCTTAAGTCGTTTAGTGAAAGAATTCTCAAGAGAATTCTAGCTCCTTAATTTACCGACATAATAGAAAATGCTCCAGATTTTTCCATATGATTTCTCTCAACATGATGTTGATCAAAGTAACTAGAGCACCGACATTCTTTTGTTGTGAAGTTGGGCCAAATAAAACTTGGGCCATATTAACCCAACAATCTCCACCTTGGACCAAATTTTATATACTCGTCGTATGAAACCCGAAAGGATATAAGAAAGATATGTCACCCACATATTGACCTGAATGTAGCTTGAGCTATAATAATAATGTGACATAATAGAACTCGTTTGTCGAGGACGCAACGCCAATCGAGGTTGAGTAATGAATCCACCAAAAATGGCTTTTAATTATGCCATCAAGCGCCCAATCCGCTCCGGGTCAGAACGGCCTTCATAAGTATCCTCCAGATGTAATACTTATCTTGCCGCCGAACTTCTCAATCTCGAGCTTCATTACCGAAGACATCTTTAATGTGAAAACACTATAAACAACCTTGGCTCTGATACCAATTGTTAGAGTTGTGAGTGCGTAGCGGAAGCAAATTAAAGATGTAGAGATTGAGCAAAATAATAGAGTTGGAAATATGTGGCAAGAAGAGTAGTATATGTGGACACACAATTTAACGTGGGAAAAATCCTCAAATAGAGGCAAAAAAACCCACGGACGACGAGTACCCGAAAATCCACTATATGAAATAGGAGAGTACAAGAATCACCCGAAACTTATTAGGGTGAGTAGTACAAATAGAACTCTCACTATAATATAAACTCACTGGGAGTAGTACAAATAATAGTGGATTAGGAGATTGTGTGTTGTAGGAAATCTCCGACCTCATAATATCTTAGAGAGCCGAATCACCATAATGGAGCTAACAATAACAAACCTACACATTGTAGGTAACATCTCTCTAAGCCAAAATATTATATAGGAGGAACACTTATAAAGTGTATAAGAGGATCGGAGCCGTATGAAACATTGGAGGAGTGTGGGATGGTGGATTTATGATGCTCCATAAAATGCCCAAAGTCATATTATAATGCAAGTAATGTCGGTAATGCTTAATCATTGCTTAAGTCGGTTAGTGAAAGAATTCTCAAGAGAATTCTAGCTCCTTAATTTGCCGACATAATAGAAAATGCTCCAGATTTTTCCTTATGATTTCTAGAGAAATCATGAGAAATCAACATGATGTTGATCAAAGTAACTAGAGCACCGACATTCTTTTGTTGTGAAGTTGGGCCAAATAAAATTTGGGCCATATTAACCCAACAATCTCCACCTTGGACCAAATTTTATATGCTCGTCGTATGAAACCCGAAAGGATATAAGAAAGATATGTCACCCACATATTGACCCGAATGTAGCTTGAGCTATAATAATAACGTGACATACTAGAACTCGTTTGACGAGGATGCAACGCCAATCGAGGTTGAGTAATGAATCCACCAAAAATGGCTTTTACTTACGCCATCAAGCGCCCAATCCGCTCCGGGTCAGAACGGCCTTCATAAGTATCCTCCAGATGTAATACTTTTCTTGCCGCCGAACTTCTCAATCTCGAGCTTCATTACCGAAGACATCTTTAATGTGAAAACACTATAAACAACCTTGGCTCGGATACCACTTGTTAGGGTTGTGAGTGCATAGCGGAAGCAGATTAAAGATGTAGAGATTGAGAAAAATAAATGGAGTTGTAAATATGTGGCAAGAAAACTAGTAAAAGATGGACACACAATTTCACGTGGGAAAAATCGTCAAATAGAGGCAAAAAACCCACGGACGACGAGTACCCGAAAATCCACTATATGAAATAGGAGAGTACAAGAATCACCCGAAACTTATTAGGGTGAGTAGTACAAATAGAACTCTCACTATAATATAAACTCACTGGGAGTAGTACAAATAATAGTGGATTAGGAGAGTGTGTGTTGTAGGAAATCTCCGACCTCATAATATCTTAGAGAGCCGAATCACCATAATGGAGCTAACAATAACAAACCTACACATTGTAGGTAACATCTCTCTAAGCCAAAATATTATATAGGAGGAACACTTATAAAGTGTATAAGAGGACCGGAGCCGTATGAAACATTGGAGGAGTGTGGGATGGTGGATTTATGATGCTCCATAAAATGCCCAAAGTCATATATTTGTAATGCAAGTAATGTCGGTAATGCTTAAGCAATGCTTAAGTCGGTTAGTGAAAGAATTCTCAAGAGAATTCTAGCTCCTTAATTTACCGACATAATAGAAAATGCTCCAGATTTTTCCTTATGATTTCTAGAGAAATCATGAGAAATCAACATGATGTTGATCAAAGTAACTAGAGCACCGACATTCTTTTGTTGTAAAGTTGGGCCAAATAAAATTTGGGCCATATTAACCCAACAATCTCCACCTTGGACCAAATTTTATATACTCGTCGTATGAAACCCGAAAGGATATAAGAAAGATATGTCACCCACATATTGACCCGAATGTAGCTTGAGCTATAATAATAACGTGACATACTAGAACTCGTTTGACAAGGACGCAACGCCAATCGAGGTTGAGTAATGAATCCACCAAAAATGGCTTTTACTTACGCCATCAAGCGCCCAATCCTGTAACACCCGACCCATACGGAGTCGAGTATATTGTCACCAATGCGCATCCAGGGGCAACAACTGTCCTCAATAACCAACACAAGTTCTTCCGGCACATTTTGTCCTCACTCATGCGCACCCTGAGAAACTTCTCAGGAGGTCACCCATCCCTGGACTACTCCCAGCCAAGCACGCTTAACTGTGGAGTAACTAAGGAAATGAGCTCTCTAAAAGAAAGATGCATCTTGTTGGAATGAGTAGCCTGCTAAATCCCTTTAAATCAATCATGAGGGGTATTACATACACCCCCACTTGAGAACAGCAACGCCCTCGTTGCGCCTGAGGACTCCACATATTCGGCATACGGCCTGTGGGTCGCCCCAGCCTGACGACTGATCGCCGGAGACTCCAGATATTCGGTCTGACGACCTCTGGGTCGCTCCTTATGACAATGCAGCCCCAGAATCCTCCCCCACTAGGCGCCTGAGGACTCCTAATATTCGGCCTGACGGCCTTAGGGTCGCCCCAACACGCGGTCGCAGGGTTGCTCTGATACCATTTGTAACACCCCGACCCATATGGAGTCGAGTATATTGTCACCAATGCGCATCCAGGGCCAACAACTGTCCAACACAAGTTCTTCCGGCACATTTTTTCCTCACTCATGCGCACCCTGAGAAACTTCCCAGGAGGTCACCCATCCCTGGACTACTCCCAGCCAAGCACACTTAACTGTGGAGTAACTAAGGAAATGAGCTCTCTAAAAGAAAGATGCATCTTGTTGGAATGAGTAGCCTGCTAAATCCCTTTATGGTGTGTTTGGGAATATGGATTTCATTTGAAATCCTAGAATTTGAGGAAATGAGGTGTTTGGCAAATTGAAGAATTTGGAATTGGATTTCGTCCAAATCCACAACACTCTAAATTACTATGTAAATTCAAGAATTTCAAATTGCATATGGTAGGATGTCATTCTAAATTCTAATCATTAATATTCTATACTTCCTCTCTCTAGCTCTTCTCACTCCTTGAGTCTCTTAATATTTTCTCTCTCCTTGGGTTTCATCTAATTTCTACTCCTTGGATTTCATCTAATTTCTATTCCTTGGATTTCAATTTCAGCATTTAAAATGTCAGATTTGAAATGAAACATTTGAAAATAAATGATTGTATCCAAACACTACCTTAAAGCAATCATGAGGGGTATTACAAATCCGCTCCGGGTCAGAACGGCCTTCATAAGTATCCTCCAGATGTAATACTTATCTTGCCGCCGAACTTCTCAATCTCGAGCTTCATTACCGAAGATATCTTTAATGTGAAAACAATATAAACAACCTTGGCTCGGATACCACTTGTTAGGGTTGTGAGTGTGTAGCGGAAGCAGATTAAAGATGTAGAGATTGAGAAAAATAATAGCGTTGGAAATATGTGGCAAGAAGAGTAGTAAAAAATGGACACACAATTTAACGTGGGAAAAATCCTCAAATAGAGGTAAAAAACCCACGGACGACGAGTACCCAAAATCCACTATATGAAAATAAGAGAGTACAAGAATCACCCGAAACTTATTAGGGTGAGTAGTACAAATAGAACTCTCACTATAATATAAACTCACTGGGAGTAGTACAAATAATAGTGGATTAGGAGATTGTGTGTTGTAGGAAATCTCCGACCTCATAATATCTTAGAGAGCCGAATCTCCATAATGGAGCTAACAATAACAAACCTACACATTGTAGGTAACATCTCTCTAAGCCAAAATATTATATAGGAGGAACACTTATAAAGTGTATAAGAGGATCGGAGCTGTATGAAACATTGGAGGAGTGTGGGATGGTGGATTTATGATGCTCCATAAAATGCCCAAAGTCATATATTTATAATGCAAGTAATGTCGGTAATGCTTAAGCATTGCTTAAGTCGGTTAGTGAAAGAATTCTCAAGAGAATTCTAGCTCCTTAATTTGCCGACATAATAGAAAATGCTCTAGATTTTTCCATATGATTTCTAGAGAAATCATGAGAAATCAACATGATGTTGATCAAAGTAACTAGAGCACCGACATTCTTTTGTTGTGAAGTTGGGCCAAATAAAATTTGGGCCATATTAACCCAACAGTGTACAATGAGGATAGGCTACAAAAAAAAGTCTAGTCAACCCCAATTATATTTATTTATAAAACGCTCCTTTAGGAGGTTGACTTTTGTAAAGTTTGGATAACTAAAGTATTGCGTACAGTACACAGATTTGGGATACCAACTTATTGTTAGAATTTTCAAGGGATTCCAGCAATTAGACATCAATAAAGCTCATCATCTTCTTATGTATATTCTCATTTTAAGTTGAGTATTCACTCTACCTCTCATACTCACTTAATTGTTATAATATGTCATACAAATGAAAAAATTTACCAATTTCGGGCATAAAATTTTTCTGATGTGTAAAAAAAAAAAGCAATAGTCATAAGCTAAGAAACGTCATTAAATTAATACGTCCTCAATTTTCTGAAATTAGAACAAATCTACTTGCAACTTGCTAATGCACAACTTAACATTAATATCATTTATTATTCATTACTAATAATTATCCAAGTTAATAATTTAAAGATATACATTGAATTGAGGCACATCCTATTATATTTAACATAATAACCTCTCAGGAAAAAAAGTCACGTAATAACATTTTTTTCTTAATGCTAATTAAAAAATATGAACATGATAACTTACAAAAGTAAGAGTTTATTCATCATACACCCGGGTGTACCATATGCATGGTACACCCAAGATTAATTTTTGCTCATTTGGAACTCTCCTTTTTTAGTTGCTCGTTTGAATGATTTCAAATGAGCAATGAGCACAATAATACCCTGATGTATGATAAAAAATTTGCAAAAGTAAAGTTGTTGCAATTCTAAGGAGATAGAGGAAAGTACGTATTTTCAAATTAATTAATCTTTTAAACTTTATATTTTGTAAATTTAAATTTCAATGATTAACGAGCGTGGGACAAACTGCTTGATTAGTGTTACAATTAATTTTAAACTGATGGACTTACAAGTTAAAGAAATATAAATCTTTTGCACCAAAAAGAAAAGAAAGGAAATCTTGAATATGTTATATTTTTAGTAACATGGCCGCTAATCAAGCAGTTTGTCGTATCCTAAAATGTTCCTTGTTTAAAATACCCTCTTTAGGAGTTTTCTCCTAATAGAGGTATCAGGCAGGGTGATCCTATTTCGCCATACTTGTTCATTTTGTGTGCTGAAGTCTTCTCTCATTTGCTGCAGAGAGCGGAGGAAAATAATTCTCTGAGAGGTATTAAGGTGGCCCCCACCGCTCCTTCTGTTAATCACTTACTCTTTGCTGATGATTGTTTAATTTTTTCAAGAGCTAATGTGAATGATGCGGAGGCTATTCATGAAGCTTTAAGGGTGTATGAATGGTCTTCTGGTCATCAGGTAAATTTTGATAAAACTACTTTATCGTTCAGTAAAGGTGTTAGGGAAACGAGAAGGGGAGAAATTATGCAAAAGTTGGGTGTTAGAGTTGTGGATGTGCATGACAGGTATCTTGGGTTACCTACTACGATAGGGCGCTCAAAAAAGGTCATTACGAAGGGTGTTAAAGAAAAATTGTGGAAAAAACTTTAAGGGTGGAAGGGGATGATTCTATCTAAAACTGGCAAGGAGGTTATTATAAAGGTTGTGCCCCCAATCTCTCCCTACCTACGCGGTAAGTGTGTTTAAGTTTCCATCTTCTTTTTGTGATGAAATCCGATTCTTGATAGCTCAGTTCTGGTGGGGGCAAAAGAATGGTGAAAGAAAAATCCACATAGGTAGCATGGAAGAAGTTATGTAGGCCTGAAGCACAGGGAGGGTTAGGGTTCCGAGATATGGAATTGTTTAACTGGGAAACAAGCTTGGAGATTGCTTACTCATCCGGGTAGCTTACTTGAGCAGAATATGAAGGCTAAATATTACCCTCATTCAGATTATATGACCGCGGAGTTGGGTACGAACCCAAGTTATACTTGGAGAGGGTTATGGGAGGCGAAGTGGGTGTTGAGGAGAGGAGTTAGGTGGCCAATCGTTGGAATGTGTACGAGATACCATAGGGGGGAGGGTGGGGAATGGAGAACGAATAAGGGTATGGCATGATGAGTGGATTTCAGGTACGCAGACTCGCAAGGTTTTATCTCTGCGGGGAAATGCAGATCCTAACACTATGGTGGCGGATTTAATTGACCCCATTAGTAAGACGTGGAATAGAGATTTGGTGTCAAGACTGTTTCTTCCTTTTGAGGTGGAGAGAGTCATGAGCATTCCACTTAGTTCAGGGTTGCCTACGGGACTGTGTGTTGGGATCTTGAAAAGGATGGTTTATATTCGGTGAAGTCAGCTTATAAAGCTTTGTGGGGGGATAATGTGCATGATGTGTTCCCTTCTTATACTATGGACTTGTGGAAAAAGATTTGGAGGTTGAAGGTGATGCCCCGTGTGAAGCTCTTTGCGTGTTCAAACGCTTTGCCAACAAACTTAGCGTTACATCGAAGATTGCTGAACCATTGTGCCACTTGTAGTGTGTGTGGGAGGGAGGAGGAGAGTTGTTTGCATGCTTTACACTATTGCCCATTAGGCAAGGAGGTATGGAGGCTTAGTTCGCATGGTGATTTGCTTCGAGAAGGGGGTGGGTCAGTTGGTGATTGGTGGGAGAGGTGCTTTGAGAAAATGGATGAAGAGGAGATGTGTGTGCTCTTGACGACAGCTTGGGTGGTTTGGATTGCAAGATGCAAGGTGTTGATGGAAAACGAAGGGGGTGTGCCTGCGCTGCTGATACTCTCGCCTATGCATTGAAGACAAGCAAAGAGGCCATGGAAGTGAGCCCAGCACACTCGGCAGCTGGGGCTATTCTCTCACCTCACCCAGTTTCGTGGTCGAAGCCTGCAGCGGTGTGGGTCAAGGTGCACGTGGATGTTGGGGGTGCTTGGGGTCTTTGGGGTGTGGTGTGGGGTTGTATGTAGAGATGATAAGGGAGTTGTGTTGGCTACGGGAACGTACCAATTCCAAGTGACGTGGGAGCCTCGCGTAGAGGAAGCAAAGGCCATCTTCTATGGCTTGAAGATGACGGTGGAGTTGGGCTATCATCATATTGAAGTAGAAAGTGACAACCTCTTAGCTATACAAGCTTTGAGAAGTAGTAAAGGGGGATCTAGTGAGTTTAATTTAATTATTGATGATGTTTTTGAATTAACTAGTTCTTTTAATAATGTTGTTTGGACTATTATTAAACGCTCGGGGAATAAGGTTGCTCATAAGTCATATGTTAGCTCATCTCCAACCTTGAGAGATAGGCAAGTGTATTTGGGTGGATGATGTCCCGAATGATGTTATTTCTATTGCTATGGAAGATATAAATATGATCCCCCTTATTGGGTTCCCTAAAAAACAAATATTCTCTTCAGATTTTTTCTGACACATTTTGACATAAAATCCCTTCTCTCTCTCTCCTCTATATTCACACACATCAAGTTTGATCACTTAACCTTTTCTCTTGCATTTAACACAACACGCTTTTCCATTCAGAACAATGGCAGATCAAGTGGTAAAATTCCAAGAAAATCATAAAGATTACAACGAGAAGAAAAAGAAAACATGGAAAAGAAAGATAGAAATCAAACCAATGACAAATAAAACAAGTTTACAAGTTACGTTTTCAAAACGATGAAGTGGGCTTTTTGACAAGGCTGATGAATTGTCGTTATTATGTGGTGCTGAGATTGCTGTTTTCACTTTCTCTGGCAAATTCTTCTATTTTGGTCACCCTGCTGCTGACGCTACTATTAAACGTTACATTGATTTTTCGGTGCATAAAGGCGTTAATAAATTAAATGACGATAATGGTAATAATAATCATAAGCTTGATAAGCTTTCTAAAGACATATAAGGAAATTCTTAACAATATTGAGTTAGAGAAGAGGAGGTCTCAGGCCACTTCATCGTCGTCCAATGCGAGCAGAACACGTGGAGAGATTAATAATAATAATTGTGGGTTTTGGTGGGATGAGGCACCCATTAATGATCTAGGGATATTTGAGCTTCAACAATTGAAGGTTGCATTAGAGGGTTTAAGGGCTGAAGTTTCTTCGAAAGTTAATCGTTCATCCATGACCATGAGTATTAATCAACAAAAAATCGATTTTGGTTCGAGTAAATACTATGAGAATGGTGTTGCTCAAAGTCATAATGGAGATTATGGTTGGATTAATGATCATACTGTGGCAGGAGAAGGCATTCAACCGTCGTTGTTACCCATGAATTGTTTGTTTGGACATGCTTCTGAAAATTTTGGTAATTTTTAACTAGTTTATTTTATTTTTTTTTATTTTTTTTTTGATAAGGAGAACAAGCTTAGACTAACACCCTAGTCGGGGGGCCAGCCTAAAACATCCTTTCGGATGATAAGGGAGAAATCCATACAATAAGGAGGAAACCAATATAACATGGAAGGATAGTCATGCGCCTTCCTAGCCATGAAATCAGCAGCCTTGTTAGCCTCGTGAAAACAGTGACGAAACTCGCACGCCTGAAACCGAAGAGTATCTACACCTGCATCTTTAACAATATTAGAAATTTCCCACGGAATACGCCAAGAATTCTTCATAGAATTGATGACTCCTAGATTATCGCCTTCTACTATGAGATGAGAGATGTTAAGGAAGGAGGCTCCCTTAATGCCTTCACTAAGAGCCCAAGCCTCAGCTTGAATTATAGAAACATGAGAACCCAGGGACTTAGCACCAGCTAAAAGAACTTCTCCATCACTATTTCTAATCACAAAGCCTAAAGAAGCATTACCATTACTAAATTTAGAACCATCAAAATTTAGTTTGCAAAAATTTGAAGGAGGAGGGGACCAAATGAGATTAGTACCTGCTCGAGCAACTGGGGGAAGATGATTCTTAAGAGAAGAAAAAGAGGCAGACAATAAGTCATCTACCTCACTGTCCACATTGGACCACTGAGTAAAAAAACTTATAATTTGAAAACTAGCTCGACGAGGGGAAATGCCTTCATCATTGAAAATCACTCTATTTCTAAAGAACCAGATAAACCACCACACAAAGGAAAACTTTTTGATTACTTCCAGGGAGAGCTCATAATGACAGAAATCTATCCAATGACGAAAAGAAAAATTACTAGAAAAATTAACCTGTTGAGGGAGTTTTGGCCAATCACCATTGTCATGAGGACAATCAAACACATCCAAAGTGAAGGGACATTCAAAACAAAGGTGAGAAAGAGTTTCAAGAGCATTACTACATAAAGCACATTGCTGAGGGAGAAAGACCTTACACTTTTCAAGTCTATCTTTTGTAGGAAGCCCATCATGACAAGCTTTCCATAAAAAAATTTTGATTTTGGGAGGAACATGAAGCTTCCAAAGCCAAGTAAACTCAACCTTTTCAAAATTCGTGTTATGAAGACCCTGAGCCAACATGGACCCAGACTTAACTGAATACTCCCCATCAGCCGTCAAACCCCATACAAGAGAATCAACCTGAGGGTTAGAAGGAAGAAAGGAAGAATAAATAATTGAAGCTATATGGGGAGGGACAAGAGAAGCAATTTTCTCCCGATCCCAAAGCCCATGATCATCAATCACATCACTCACTTTGAAGTGTTCCGACTCATAATTGGGAATAATAATTTTTCTAAGGGGATATTGGAAGATCCAATTATCATCCCAAAATTTGATCTCCTTCCCGTCCCCTACTTGCCATCTCAACCCCTGCCTAAACAAGGGTCTAAGAGACATGAGTTTTTTCCACTGCCAAGAAGCTACTGAAGAGACTTTATGAGATAGAATATCCTGATTTTTACTATATTTTTTCTTAACTAAATTAACCCATAGATTATCTTTTTGTTTAACAATTTTCCAAAGAAGTTTCATTTGAAGAGCAATATTATTAATATCTGCCTTCCGAATTCCTAAACCCCCGTACTGTTTTGGTAAACAAATTTTATCCCAACCTATCAAATTAGCTGTATTATTGATGTTATCTTTATTCCAAAAGAAATTCCTATAGGTTTTATCTAAACTTGAAAGGATTTGTTTAGGAAGATAAAAACTTTGCATCTGGTAATTAACTTTAGTAGCCAAATTAGCTTGAATTAAAACCGTTCTACCAGCTTGCGAAAGAGAGTTGGCTTTCCATTTAGGGAGTTGATTAACAACCATAGAATGGACTTTCCCAAAAGTTTCTTTAGTAACCCTTGAATCTATAATAGGACAACCCAAATATTCCCCTAGATTTGAAGTTTCACTCATGCCTAAAAGCCTAGAAAAATTAGCTTTGGCAAGATTAGAAACATTAGGAGAACATTGGAAAGCAGACTTGTGGAAATTAACTAATTGACCTGACATTAAACAATATTTATCCAAAATTGTCTTAATAGTAGAGCAACTATGATCAGAAGCCTTGGCAAAAATCATTGTATCATCTGCAAAAGTAAGGAACGGGATTCTCACTCCAGATTTACCAATAGAAACTCCAATAGGTTTATCTTTTTGTAAATTTGCAAAGGAAAGTCAGTCTAGCAAGCAACTCAAAGACAAAGAATGAAAAGATACGGAGATAGAGGGTCACCTTGGCGAATACCTCTAGAAGGAAAAAATCTTTCCCCTGGGACGCCATTTACTAAGACCGAGAAAGACGGTGTAGAAATACAGGTATTAATCCACTCAATCCATTGGGACCAAAAACCCAACTTTCTAAGAGAGACTAAAATATAGTCCCATTCTAGCCTATCATATGCTTTTTCCATATCTAACTTAATTGCAATCCAACCTTCTACACCTGATTTGTTACTAAAAGAATGGAAAACCTCATGCGCTATTAAAATATTATCTTGAATAAGGCGCTCAGGAACAAAGGCACCTTGTAGGGGATGAATAATTTTCCCCATTACTAACTTAAGACGATTAGAAATAACTTTCGAAATTATTTTATATATGGTAGAGCATAAACTGATTGGACGAAAATGATTTGCACTTGAGGGGTTATCAATCTTTGGGATTAGAGCCAGAAAGGTGTGGTTAACCTCTTTCAAAAGATTCCCAGAGTGGAAAAAGGCTTTAACCGCTCTAACAACAGAATTACCGACAAGGGTCCAATATTTCTGAAAAAAGAACGGAGGAAAACCATCTGGGCCCGGGGATTTGTCAGGAGCCAGATCAAAAGTATCATCTTTTATCTCCTCCACTGACACAATATCTGTGAGAAATAAATTGTCTTCAAGGGAAACAATAGGAGAAAGAAGGGAGAAATCCACTTCTTCATCAAAAAAACAAGAAGGATTCGAAACAAAACGATTGTTAAATTCCCTTGTGATTTCAATCGATATACTGGCTGGGGAGGTAATGACTTGATTATTATCTGTAGTAAAATTCTTAATTTGGTTTTTACTCCTTCTAATAGAAGCATGAGTATGATAATATTTAGTATTTGCATCACCAAGGTGGAGATAGTTGGTCTTACTCTTTTGTTTCCAGTACTCACGACTAAAAGATAGAAGTCTTTCACGTTTTTGAAGAAAACGTTCTTGTTGTAGATTCAGAGAAGAGCATAGAGGATTAGATATAAGCTTCTCCTGAATTCTTGCCAATTTGGTATCTACTAAACGAAGTTGCCTAAAAATATTACCAAACTGGGAAAGATTCCATTTCTTAGAGTTTTCTTTAAGAAGTTTGCATTTTTTAACAAGATTGAACATATGTGAACCATTAAAACGAGTACACCACGTCTTTTTAACCAACGTGTCATAATCCTTACGTTGACACCACATTTTCTCAAACCGAAACGGAGGGGCTTTCGAACTCTTAGAAATTGATAAATCTAAAGACACCTGACAGTGATCCGAAGAAGTAAAGGGGTGATGTTTCAGTTTAGCTTGAGTGAATCTAGTAATCCATACAGTGTTAGCCACACCTTTATCAATACGTTCTAATATATTATTCGGGCCAGCTTTTTTCTTTCTCCAAGTGAATCTAGAGCCCATGAAAGGAAGCTCCACACACGAAACTTGGTTGAAAAGATTATTCATGGTATGAGTTCTAGCAGAGTTGAAGATTGCACCCCCCAACTTATCCTGTTCACAACTAATTTCATTAAAATCACCAAGTATAACAAAGGGAGAAGATAGATTATTAACATACATAATCAACTCCTCCCAAAATTCAGCTTTATGTTCATGTCTAGCAGGAGCGTAAATAAAAATCGCAATAAAAGAAAATTGGTCATTGAGAAGAGTAATAGAGCAAGAAATAAAACGAGCAGCTTTATGTAGTACTACTAAATTAAAGGGGCAAGTATTACAATCCTTCCAAAGAAGTCATAAACCACCTGCTAGTCCCAAAGTAGGAACATAATCAACATGTTGAAATCCACACTGGTTTGCTATGATCAGGGAAGGGGGAGATCTAGTTTTCACTTCACATATCATAAATATCTTAATGAAGTTACTTGAGCAAAAATCTCGAATATCAGTCAATGCATTCTTCTTAGAGACCCCTCGAATATTCCAAAAACCAATAATCATAATTACTTAAATAACAACAGACCAACCATTTTTAGCTGGCAGAGAGGCTGAAAATCTCATAATCTTCTGAAACATAATGCTTTCAAAAATATTGGACCAAATACTAACGTGCATCCAGAATACGATCAATTCATGCACAAAATCATATAGAAAGATAACTCTTATAAGGTGCCACCAACCAAATAAAGTGTTATTGAGGTCAACCTGATTAATAATACAGATATACTTAAAAGGAGTACTCACTTGAAGATGTTGTCTTAAGAAATTACGACTGAGGAATTTTAGCATCCTTGAACAAACTACAAATTTTATCCTAGGAAGCCTTCTTGAGGCGCAATATAGCTAGAATATGGCAATAAAAATTGCAGAATGGACTTGAAAGACCTCCAATCCAATAGCTTCTGTAGCCTAGATCAGAGTTTTTGAAAAAGAGCAAAACTATACAATCCAACCAACAAAATCCATTCCAATAACTTCTGAGGTCTAGATTGGATTTCATTGAGATTGCGTAAACATAGATAGCCAACCCAAATACATAGATTAACATCTTTAAAAAACTATAGATGGCACCTAACACAACCATTGCTAGCGAGCAGATTTGAAACCAATTCCAAGAAATGAAATTAGCAAATCGCTTAGATAACCAAGAATATTCAAGTAGGATATCCTTTATAGGGAATCCGGTTTTCTTCACATCATCCAATCTTATAAGAATACCACAAAAATTAGTAATTTTCTCAATCAAAGCAATAACTAAAGGCAAGCAACCATATAGATAACAAATTATTAACTCATCAATTTCTATATTGTTATATACTGAAGCTAAGAGTAAGCACAACTTACACATAGCGTTGCAACTCGCATTGAGTATAGGCAAAATAGCAGATAAATAAAAAGCTATGATCTCATCAATTTCTAAATGAACACCAACTGAAGCTGAAGGCGAGAGAAAGAAAAGCTTACTCACACCATGGAAAGTCGCATATAATGCGGAATCTTGATAAAGACGAAGATCGCAGCATCTAAGGCTGGATTTTGCCAATATGAATTCTGCCACCAAAGAGTATTCTGAAAAGAGGTGGGAGGTACAAGGGGAAAACACCTCCAGTGCAAACCACCCGCAACCTCCAAAGACTGATGCACTTATATACGGCGCAAAACCACCAAGAAGCGACAATAAATTGATACTGGTCATCGAAGAAACAGAACCACGCGCAGCCAAAGAATGAGCTGCACCACGAAATTGAACAAAGCACCAAATCGAACCTTCAATCGAAATAGCAACACAATCCCTATTAACCCTAGCCAGGTAACTTAGTTTGAACTTGAATGGAAGAAAAATGAAACCTTTGATCCACTCTAAAGACTGGATAGCAATTCCAATATAGGAAACAGAAGAAATCAACTGAACTGCATCAAAGAGATGTAACAAATTACTCTCAGAGATTAATGACTGAATTCGGGAAACTAACAAATATTTTAGACGATTTTCGAACACTATTTGTGGGGGAAAATCTTGCTGAATTGCAGACAAACTTGATAATTGAATTATAATAATCACTAATAAGACCAATAATTGGCCGTTGATGAAGCAAAACAGGAAGGATCTTGCAATCTGAGATGCGAAGTCTCTCGGATTGGAAATTTTTGGTTGGCTAGGGTTTCTAATTTGAGATGAATTGGGGCTTTTTTCTTTTGTCTTTTCTCTTTCTCTCTCTGACTCTTTCTCTCTCATGGTTGTCTAGATAATAAGCACTCTCTATATAATACTAAAAGGCAAAGTATTTTTAACTAGTTTATGATCTTTAGTTTGCAACTTTATATATTTATGCTAATTATCAATAATACTTAATTAGCATTATATATAATCTACTTTTATTAGAGGCAATTGTGGGAATCAAACTTGTATGATACAATGGAGACAATTTGCGCGCAAGAGATTTTTATTTTGCATGTTCCCTGGGAGGCCTTGGCCTATGTTAGCAGTTTTTTTTTTATATAAGTTGTATATTTATTTCAATGATTCAATAAGAGTTTACAACCATCAAAAATCTGAGAGCAAGGAACTAGATTATACAAAAGAGACCACTATTAATGGGGCAATAAACAAATTCACATCCTCAACACACTGACTTAGCTCATAGCCAAGTGATGAAATCATTTTCTCTCCGGAGCCTTTGCTTTGCCAAAGCATCTGCTACCTTATTGTGCTCTATGTCTTTTTAATCGCCAATAAAGTTTATGATGAAATCCCGATACATAAAAATAATGTTGTTTTACTTGCCATTGCTTGTCCGAGAGTTTGATTGATGTGAATAAAAAAAATTCTCCCACTATTTATTTATTATTTGTGTGACATTATATTTCATTGGCAAACAACTAAAACAAGTGGTCTGGTGTACAATTTGTTAAAATGAAGATTTGATTTTGACTCATGTAGGCTTCGGAGTGTTACTCAGAGTGATTGTGGAACCAATATTGATGACAGGGGAGCCGGCAACCGAAGTCCCGGTGAACGGCAGCCGTAACTATAACGGTCCTAAGGTAGCGAAATTCCTTATCGGGTAAGGTCCGACCTGCACGAAAGGCGTGAACTTTTGTGAACTTCATTTATAAGTTATTAAAATTTGTCGAAATTTATCTTTTTTATTAGACATTGTACAAACTACTACGAACTTATTATCACCCATATCTTTAAGATGGAAGATTTTGACAAAACAATAATGTTTGAAGAAGATATCAAAACATATCTACACACATTAATTCATGAATCTATCAAACAGCTTAAATATTACGAAGAGCAAAAATACTTCTCAATTAATCTCACTTGTATGTCGCATGTAATTGGAAGGAAAAATGTGTCATACTTTTTCTTATGCCACATTGCCACTTGAACGTATATAGCCAATCAAAAATAAGATAAAAGATCACACTTCTTATCCTCATAGGACTAAGATGATTTTTCTTTTTCTTTTAGTATTAGATGTTTTTTTTTTTTTTTGACAACAAGGACAAACAAAGAAAAAGAAATCCTATATTATACAAGATTACCATTCCTAGCTGCTATAGCCAAATCATGACTAGCCTGGATTACATCCCTAGCAACTTTCCTAATTTCACAATAACTAAATTTATGACAAATATCAAGGATATCATAGCCTATAGTACATAATTGAAAGGGAAACTGATGACTACTTATCATACAAACTACCGAACTGGAATCAGTAAGGATACGAATTGCCGACACACCATGCTTCAAGCCTTCTCTTAATCCTCTTAACACCGCCAATGCTTCACATTGAGTTACAGAAACTGCTTTAACCTGGTCATTCCCCTGAAATTCACCGTTATTATCCAGCATCCCAATCCAACCAATACCTGCTGACGGACAGTCCTTTCTAACATTCTTCTTCCAAGCGCCATCTGCCCATCCACTTTGACATTACATATGTTAGGCTGTTGCCTACCAAAAATAACCACCGGATCTCTCTGTTGTTGCTTCATATTTCTATGGTTGTCAGCAAGGTATTTAAATCTACCTTCTTCCTCCTGTTGGTATTCTTCTGCCATACGCAGAATTTCTAATGGATTTGGGTTACACTTACGAAATACGACATTATTTCGATGTCGCCATATAGCCCACAAAACTGCGCAAAAACTCCTTGCTCTATTACTCTGAGGTCCATCATCCTTCCAAAATTTATGTATGAAGTTAGTAATCCAGTAATTGATTGGAACATGGTTTGTACACTGAACCTGAATAGTCAACCAGGATCCCTACCAGCTTCTAGCAGTGACTGGGCAATCTCTAAATAAGTGAGCCTCATCTTCTGCTACTTCTTTACATAGATGACATCTCTCAGGAACATTGACATTTCTTCTCCTGAGGTTTGTGTTTAATGCCAACGCCTTCATTAATATGCGCCAAACAAAGACTTTCCATTTCGGCCTCATTTTCATTGCCCATAATTTTTTCCAAAATTTACTATCTACACTCGACCTAGTTTGCAACTCTGGTGACGATTGCAACAAAGCATATGCATCTTTTGTCGTAAGAATTCCAGTATTTGATCTATTCCATATATACGAATCTTTAACATCAGTTTCTGGCAGGTGAACCGACAGAATCCTGTGTGCAACATCCTTAGGGAAAATTCTCCACACTAGTGATACGTTCCACTTCTTTAAACCTGGAATGAATAGGTCTTTCACATGTTGAACACCTAATTGCTGTAAATCAACACCCCTTTTTAAAGCTATAGGTTTTCCCATAACCCATTGATCCTTCAGAATGTGAGTGGCATCCCCATTTCCAACTACTCTACTGAACGCTGTCCTACATTGATTAATTGCCCAACACATACCTTTGAAGCCCCTCGAAGGCGAACTGATATGTTGATGCTTTAATCCTGTTGAGACAGGCGATCCTTTATATTTGGCTAGCCAAACTCTAGAAATAAGTAGATCATCCCTGTTATGCAACCTCGTAGCTTGTTTAGCCAGCAGCGCTGTATTAAAAGCTCTGACATTCCGAATCCCCAGACCTCCTATTCCTTTAGGCATTTCAACCTTTTTCTTGCTTGCCCAGTGAATTGATGCTGGTCCTGATCTTGACGACGATCTCCACAAAAAACTTGAAAACATCGCATTAATGCTATCTGCAATCCGTTTAGGAAGTAGAAAGACAGAAAGCACGTGGTGACATAACGATGCGAGGACAACATTGATAAGGAGAATCTTTCCAGCATGTGAAAGTGCAAGATGCGTCCAACTACCCACCTTCTTCTGGATTTTCTCCAGGATAGGTAGGAACTTACTGGAGCTGCGGCCATCTATTTCGATATTATTACCCAAATATCGTCCTAACTCTTCAGATGCCGGAATCCTAATGATACTTCGCATACTTTCTTTACAACTCTGGGGAGTGTTTGGGCTAAACATGATTAATGACTTAGAAAAATTAATGACTTCTCCAGATATTTGACTAAAGTGATTAATAACATCCTTAATAGCTGCACAAGATTGAGGTGTTGCTTTAAAAAATAACAGGGAATCATCTGCAAAGAAGAGATGAGAAACCGAAGGTGCATTCTTTGTAACTCTTATACCTTGAAACAACACCTCTCTCTCTGCTTGTACCAGCATTCGGGAAAACACCTCCATTACTAGGATGAATAAATATGGTGAAAGTGGATCACCCTGTCTTAGTCCACATTTCGGTTTGAACCTTTTCGTAGTTTCACCATTAATCAAAATGGAATATGTGACAGTAGTGACACACTGCATAATCCAATGTTGCACCTTTTCTGGAAATTGCATGCGTTGTAAGAGCCATTGTAAAAAATTCCAATTTACCTTATCATATGCTTTATACATATCATATGCTTTAGTATTAGATGTTATGTAGGGCTTAAAATAAAGCAAACTAATCTTTCCTAGCTAATCAAAATATCCAGCCATATGGTTTCCACATGGCCATCATGGGCCCTTTGTGACCCATTGCTGCCACTTTGATGTTTGCTTAATACTTGGCCCAGTTACTTTTTATGGTTCGACCCATACGTATGTGCACAATTCTATAGGATTAGTACTAATTAAGTTGCAAACACACGCATGGATCGAGCCATAAAAGTAACTGGATCGAACCTTATAGGATTAGTACTAATTAAGTTTCCTAGTTGAATTAGAAATGTTTTTTTTGGGTTGTATAAAGTACTCACTTTAACCGAATAATATTCTTAGTTGAATTTCGTGTTCATATTGAACTTCCGTTGTAAGGAAATAGAGAAAGAGCTACAAAAGGTGAAGTCTTGTTCCTATCAAGCTCAAATCATGCTCTTCAGGATTAATTTATGTCGTGGTCATAAATTAATCACTATTGTGCGTAGTGATCATAAGGTTACTATCCTTCAATTTTCATTGCAATCATATACAAGAACCACAAAAAAAATCAATTTTTTTTGGCTGCCAAATCCCATGCCCATGAAAGCAATATGAACTGATGTTTTCCTCAACATTACGGTTTGTTCAAAGTTTGATTCAAAGCGAGATTAAGATCCACATAAGATGGGTAGAATTGGCTCAGAGTTCTAGTAAAGATTGAAAGAGCTTTCTGATATTATAAACTGGGTTAGAATATTGAAGTGCAACAAATTTAAATATTAGTGTATGTTGCTGCTATCTTGAGCAGGGGTAAAAGTTTAATGTACGGTTTGGACTTATGCCTAGTCTAATCCAATCCAAATAAAATTTGGATTTCAATTTTCCAATTCCAAACCAATCAGAGTTTGAGTCCAAAATAATCCAATTCGAATTTTCAAACACTAGATTAGGTCCAATCCGAAATATCCAAATTTTAAAATCTATTCTTTTGTTGAAATAATTTAGGCACGAGCATCAAAATAAAGTGTTCTATAATAAAAGTAATTCATACACTCCCATAAAAATGCAGTTATAACAACTAATAATTCATACAAACCCATAAATTTTTATCGATAACACTTAAGCCAAATCCCAAATATGCATATAAACAATACATGGCTTATTTGCTATTTGGATTTTTTGGATTTTTGGATCTAATCACCCTCAATCCAAACCAATCTGAAAATCCACATTTTCAAAGAAACACTCAATTCCAATCCAATCCAAACATAGTTCAAGTCCAATCCAAACTACTAATTCGATTTGAATTGGATTGAATTTTAGTTTCAATCTGAATAACTTTCACCCCCTAATCTTGAGTGTTATCTACAACATACGGAATGAAATATATAATGCACTTTGTAATTCTCAAGTTACATATGTAGAGAATACCATAGAATATACTATACAAAATAGGATATACTATACCCCAAAAAAACTAGCTCCCAAGATAGGAAAGGGTTCAAACTCGTTTGTAATGATCTCTTTGGTTGTAGGAGGGTTAGTTGGCCTCTCTAGATGAAGACCTCCTTAGAAGGTTTGTCCAAGTTCAGAGATCTTTAGGTCGTAAAAACTTGTTTTGATGTGGAATATAACCCTATTTTGCTTACCCAGAAAAATAAAGGTCATTACACGATTAGGAACTAACAAAGTACATGCTTAATATAATTAATAACTGAGAAAAAAGGGTACATGTTCATGTTAAAATGAGTAATGACATCAAATGTTTGAAAACTAGCATAAGCCTATGCTAAAATGACACAAAACAGCTCGTGCTAGTTAAAATTGCAAATATTTGTCACGACATTTTATTTCTTTAGTGACGCATCTCACCTAATACCTGTTGTTTGATGAGTGAAATATGAGTAAAAGTGAAACATCATCTTGAGGATAGAAGGAATAATTGTTGAGTAATACTCATCCTAATTTCATGTTATGTCTATTTTAAGAGTCAAATTTCATAAATTTTGACAGTTTATTTTCACAAATAGATGAGAAAAGAAATTATGATGTGAAATCTTATAAAATTTCTCTCGGTGTTTAGTTTCATAATATCATTTCTATGATTTTTAATGATACATCAATAAATATATTAGGGGTTTTAGATTGGTCTTGAAGATCATATAAGCAAATAAAGCAAATAAAAGACTGAGAAAGAAAAATATAAGCTCCAATTTCTAAATATAATCGTAGGTACGCGATGCATCTGAAACTTTACCTTTGGATCTACCTATATTTAGTTATGCCCTGATTTACACTAGACATGCTCCATATTAGCCATTTAGGAATCTTCGAGAAGAAAATATAATTTCCTGGATCTCAAAAAACTAGTGTTAAAAGTGCCTTCAGCAAAGTCGGGAGAGAGTTGACAAACAAAAAAATTAGACACCACAAACCGGCACTGATGACTGATGATCACACGTCTCGGCTAAAAGGTTATTCAGATTACCTAATAAGGGAAGGGGTTTGATAATGAAAAGGACCCTAGGAAAAGATTAGTACTAGTAGGAGAATGCAACATTAATATTCCAGCGTTGAAACATACATGAAAAATGCTAATATAATATTATGTCATATTTGTATCCTCATTCAAGCCGGATTGACTCCTTCGCTAGACATGATATGCTGCCCACGAATTAGACGAACTTAGTGCTTACTCTAATATCTTCCTGCAGACGTGCAAACATGTAAATCACTGGTTCAAAGTTTCAAACTTCTAATGATGAAGATGTCTTCTAAACTAATGAATAAACAAATACTTCATAAGATTGTAAGTTTTAGTATAAAAGGCTTCCAAATGTTGATAGCATTATATCATTCAGCTTCCTTGCGCACCAATCAACCACAAACATGGGTCTTAACCGCCTCCTTTCTCTGTCCACTCTCCTCTGTTTGTCATGCTTGGCTATAGCTTCTGCTAGCGAGTACCGCTCTGTCGAAGTTGCTCCATCACCAGTATACACACCATCAATTGAGTCTTACACTCCTTCACCGGAATACCAGAGTCCATCTTACACTTCGACACCCGTATATACCCCTACCCCTTCTCCTGAATATGAAACTCCATCTTATACTTCAACCCCAACCCCATCATACACTCCAACACCAGTTTATACCCCATCCTCATCTCCAGAATACGAAACTCCGTCTTATACTCCAACCCTAATTTATACCCCATCTGCTGAATATGAAAGTCCATCTTACACTTCAACCCCTACTTACACCCCATCTCCTGAATATGAAAGCCCATCTTATACTCCAACCCCAGCTTATACCCCATCTCCAGAATATGAATCCCCATCTTATACTCCAACTTACACCTCATCTCCTGAATATGAAACCCCAGTTTATACCCCATCTCCAAAATATAAGACTCCAACTCCAACTTACATCCCATCTCCTGAATATGAAACCCCGTCTTACACCCAAACCCCAGCTTATACCCCATCTCCAGAATATGAGACTCCAACTCCAACTTACAACCCATCTCCTAAATATGAAACTCCATCTTACACTCCAACCCTAACTTATACCCCATCTCCAGAATATGAATCTCCATCTAATATCCCAACTCCAACTTACAGCCCATCTCTAAAATATGAAACCCCATCTTACACTCCAACTCCTGCTTATACCCCATCTCCTGAATATGAATCCCCATCTTATGCCCCAACTTATAGCCCATCTCCTAAATATGAAATCCCAACTTATACTCCAACCCCAACTTACACTCCGACCCCAGTTTATACCCCATCTCCTAAATATGAAACTCCATCTTACCCTCCAACCCCAACCTACAGCCAATCTCCTAAATATGATACTCCATCTTATACTCCAACCCCTACTTACAGCCCATCTCCTAAATATGAAACCCCATCTTATACTCCAACCCCAACTTACAGCCCATCTCCTAAATATGAAACCCCATCTTACACTCCAACCCCTACTTACAGCCCATCTCCTAAATATGAAACCCCATCTTACACTCCAACCTCAACTTACAAACCATCTCCTAAATATGAAACCCCATCTTACACTCCAACCTCAACTTACAAACCATCTCCTACATATGAAACTCCATCTTACACTTCGACCTCAACTTACAGCCCATCTCCTAAATATGAAACCCCATCTTACACTCCAACCCCAACTTACAGTCCTTCTCCTAAATATGAAACCCCAACTTACAGCCCATCTCCTAAATATGAAACCCCAACTTACAGCCCATCTCCTAAATATGAAACCCCATCTTACACTGTAACCCCAACTTACAACCCTTCTCCTAAATATGAAACCACAACTTACAGCCCATCTCCTAAATATAAAACTCCAACTTACATCCCATCTCCTAAATATGAAACCCCATCTTACACTGTAACCCCAACTTACAGTCCTTCTCCTAAATATGAAACCCCAACTTACAGCCCATCTCCTAAATATGAAACCCCATCTTACACTGCAACCCCAACTTATACCCCATCATCTCCAAAATATAAAACCCCATCTTACACTACAACCCCAGTCTACAAACCATCCCCAAAATATGAGGCTCCATCATACATCGTAACCCCAATTTACGATGCATCACCTATATATGAGACCCCATCGTACACCACAACTCCTGTTTACAATATGTTGCCTAACTATGAGACTCCATCATACACACCAACCTCGATTTATAAACCATCTCCTAAGTATGAGACTCCATCATACTCTCCAACAACTTACTCCCCATCTCCTAAATATAAAACTCCATCATGCTATCCAACGCCAATCTATACCCCAACATATGATGACACAAACTACTATCAAGAAAAATCCCTGCCTACTACTTATGGTGTGCAAGGTGTCATCTATTGTAATTCATGCTATGACTTCACACCAATCGAAGGTAAATTCTTCATCTAATGCTATATCATTTATTTATATAGGGATGACATTTAAACATGTAAACACAAGTATTCATCATTTAGACTTCATCTGAAACAAACCACAAAGTAGGAGTAGATAAAATGGGTATTGTTATGGAGTAATAAATTACAATTCCACTGATAATAGGTCGGATATGCTCTTAAGATACATTAGTCCCACCCATATTACCATCTTCACCATTTAAAAGACTAGCCTTGTAACATGGAGCTGCAAGATATTCTTCTTTATTTCTTTCCAAAACTTTTTGCAGCTAATATATACATAATCGTTTTGATTGCATGATGCAACAATCTAATATAACAAACTCCTACTCTTATCTAAAATGTCCACTTGATAAAGTCTTTAAGTCTTTGTTCTCACCAAAAATAAATAAAAAGTGTCTTTTAACTATAATTCATGAAAACTAGCACCATGTAAGATCACTCATTATACTCCATCTATCCAAATTGAAAATACACCACATTCCGTTTATAATTCTGAACTTATTGTAAAATTTAGTATAGGACATATAATTATGCCAATTTTTGAATAGTTAGCATTAATTGAACATAGTTAACTGATCTACTAAACTCAAGTATCATATATAAAAGAATTTAAATATTGATCTCATTTGCTAAACCTATATCAAATCAAACTAAGTATAAAAAAATCAGTGACAGATCTCCATGCTAAGGTTTAACATTCTATGTCAATATAACATTCTACATCTTAAACGTATATTTGAACTATGAAATATGAGTTTAATCACACTATGTTTGATTTATGAAATGTATTTGAGAGCAGGTGCGGTCGCCAAAATTTCCTGTGAAGCAAAGAGTACAGACCAATACAAGGCAGCTAAGTTCTCAATGCTAACCCCACAAAGCGACAAGAATGGTTACTTCCTAGCCACATTTACTCCTGAACAACTTGGAGACAATTTGAAGCCAACTGATTGTAAAGTTTATCTTGAAAGCTCTCCGTCACACACTTGCAATGTTGCAACCAACGTAAATTTAGGAGCTACAGGGGCTCCTTTGACTTACTCACGTGATTTTGGAGAGTACGAAAACACATACAACTTAGTGTTGTATTCTGTTCCAGCTTTTGTTTATACATCAAAGACAAAATGTGAGAAGCCAACTTACTACAAGGCACCAGTTTACACTCCAAAAGCAAGCTATAAAACTCCAACATACACCCCAAAGCTAGATTACGAGGTTACAACATATACCCCACTAGCCTACACCCCAAAATCGAGTTACAAGGCTCCAACATACACACCATCAACCTACACCCCAAAATCAAGTTACGTGGCTCCAACATACACACCATCAACCCACACTCCAAAATCAAGTTACAAGGCTCCAACATCATACACGCCAAGTTACAAAACTCCATCATATAGTCCACCTATCTATACTCCAAAGTCCACTTACGAGGCACCAAGTTATGTTCCAAAGTCCAAGGATAATACCCCTGCCTACACCAATTATGGCTACTAAGAGAAATTTGCTTTAATTTGATTCTCGCAATTATATACAACTTGCCCATTGTTATGCTAAATCCAAGTGGGTTGTCCTTAACTCCTTAATATTAGACTGATTTTCACTATAAGCCTAACACAAGATTTTCTATGTTCTATGAGAATTATGAAAGAGGAAATTTGTTGATTTCGTTATGTCTCTAGTAACTTCTACAAATGTTTATCTTGTTTGTTATTATATAGATGGTGTCATTTGATCAAAATTTAAAGAAAGAGGAAAGCACACTTCTCCTGATAGACCAATTCTTATCCATTAACAATATAGCAACAGTGACATATGTTTCACATTTTCTTGAAAGATAAAATTGCTACATCATATGGTTAAAGAAAACATTAGAAGCAGCTATTATTTATTTGGCAGCAACATCATACCTCTGCTCACCTCTAATGTTCCATCAATGCCATCATCTCCCATATGGAAAAATATTAAGATTTGTCACAATAGCCTCATATTAGCATAGAAAAATGAGATGATTAAAAACGACAATTTACTCTAGATGTTACAATTTCTATATAGTAGAACTTTAGATGCCTTGGGAATATATGACACACTGTGAGAAGCAAAAGTCCCAAATATTTACTTGGAACACATCCCCCTATACAGGAGACAAATCCCTCCCCTGTATGTTATGCCATTCAAGTCCAAAATGCCTGTGCAGCAGCACCAAGCTACAATACCCACAACAGTTTACCCACCAGCAATAGAAAAGAGACTCTGTCAAGGGTTTTGTACTCACCACCAATACCAACTTACAGCCCCATCCAATCCTAATATTGAGCTCTTGTTCCAGAAAAGATATGATCGTCAGTGTTCTCTAGTTTGTACACCACCATCGAGTTCAAGCCCCCACCATTGAGTATGAAACTCGAGCCTAAAACTCCAATGTGCGCACACAAGCTAAGTAATGTGGACTTGATTAAAGGTGTAAAAATTTAATACAAATCCAATTCCGTAAATTAAAAAATAAAGCACCCGAGGCAACTTTGCAAACTTGGATATAGGTACACGGACATGAAGATGATAAAATAATACTAGTACATCACAAAATTTACCATGTATATGTGTCAGTATGCGCGAGTGTGTGTTTCGTGTGTTATATGTTGTGAAATATAAGGTTATTCTATATCATAATGAAAATTTGTAAGGAACAACATACATGCGGGCAGAAGTCTCATCGAGGCATTGTCATGTGAGTTTGGGACTTTCTTCGTTATACACAAATTAGGTTTATGGCATATGTTTTTTTTAGATTTATCATAAGTAAAATAGTTTTGAAAAAATGCAATGTATAGACAGCTTTTTTCACTTTGTATATCATAGATACTTTAGGAGAGCTACATTACAATAAGGCATAAATCATTGAATTCAACACATTTTCCTATTTTGACAGTATGCAATTACATCAAATGTAGTTTTCTTTAGAATAAACATCAATAGTATTTTCATAATAGGTTAATGTGCAGGCACGAGGCAATACCTAGCATATGCAGAACATTTTATTGAAGGTAAATGGAGCATTGACATCGCACTCAACTCAACACTACAAATAAAGGCCACAACACCCACTATCAAAAGCCATAACACCTTGCTTCTTGAAATGATGAAATTCACCTTCAATAGCCAAATCATGACTTTTTATATCAATAACTTGTTCCGAAATAACTTCCATTGACAGCCTTCACACAGAAATCGCCTCTTTTTCAACATGCCACTAAGATAATACTCACATCCAGGTCACATGATTCTGTTAATGCTTTCTTTTCTCGTTTCTCCGATTTCTCTCTCAATTAGGGAGTGTACACAAACTTTACACCTATATTCATGTCACATGCTCATTGACACAGGTATGCTCTGCAGTTATCTATGTCCACCTAACATAAAACACAAGACATTGGGTTATAACTATAACCCTAAATCTAAGACTCCCATGGATGGAAGCTGATCTAGGATGAGAGTCAGCTTAAGCACCATAATCTACCCACAACACAGTCCTAGTTAAAGCCATCATCAGAGCTCAAACTCTTACTCGAGCTTACATGAACAGTCAAGACCAACTAACATGCACGCAGCATGCGCCCATCAACAACTGAATACAACACTAAAATACATCACCACAGTCGAACCTATCATCACAACCTAAGACTCCAATTTGCGCACCATGAACAAACTACAACCCAAATTCCACCTCAAAATATGAGGGCAGCATACAACACATTACCGGATACATTACCTAAAATGGATGGATGGATGGATGGAGAACTTTTGCTTCACCTCTAGCAACAAGCTATGTCCAGCCACGTTACAAACTACTACCAAAGTACAAGAACCTATTCTATACAAAAAAAACCAATCTACAACCATCGACCAAGTTTATAGCCAATCTCACAAGACCCTAACATAGACCTTGAGTCCAATTTACCGACTAATTCCAAAATGTGAGATTTGTTCATAGTTCATACACTAGTGAGTGCCAGCCTATAACTTTTCAACTTTTCATCATACACACCCACCGATATCTATGGCTTATCACCCATTGTCAGATTCCATCAAATACCCCTAACCCTAAATTACATCTCATTTCCAAAGTATAAAATCCAAGATACGTATAAAAGCTCAAACCTTAATTTAGAGCCTATCACCATAAGTATGAGAAGTCAATTTACTCCCAAACCTTAGTTTACAGCCCGTTGTATAAGACTCCCTCATATACCCCAGCCCCATTTACAATATCTCAAAAGTACAAGTCACATTATACACTCAACCTCTATGTGCCCCCCATTGCCTAAGTATGAGATTTTGTCATACACCCAAACCCCATTTACGTGCCATATGCAAACTGTTAAATCCATATCGTACACCCCAACCTCAATTTACAGCTCATCTATCTAGTGTGAAACTCCATCATACATCTTAGCCTTGATTAAGAGCCTATGACCAGAGTTCAAAACCCGATCATACACCCTACCCCCCACTTTAGTGTGCACCAGCCAGTTATGAGTCTTCGTCATTCTTGATAGTCCATCGTCCACAGACTTTGCCTCCAATCACTCTCCAGTCTCCAGCATAGAACACTGAATTACACACTTCAGCAATATCACTTCCTTAAATCAATAATCAATCTTCCATCACTCACTACATTTCATGTCTCAGCAGCAACACTTCTTAAGAGTTAAGCCAATCTAGACAACGCCCAGTGTTCGAATTCATGAAGGTAAGGTTGTAAAGAGACTAATGAAGTCTGCATTAGCATCCTTCTTCACCAGATCAAGACAACAGCTCTTATATAGGACGGGAACACAACAATTCAAAGACAGATAAATCATACCATGAAGCAAATACAGATTTGTGTATAATGTATACTTAAAATAATACTTCCTCAGTTTCACATTCAAGTTTACGCTTGCACTTTTAAGGTCAAACTTTGACCAAAGATCCTCACCATTATACAGGGAATATAATATTATTGTGGATCCCATTGAATGTATCTTTATGAGTGGTTTTTAAAATATCAAGTTTTCATACTTGTTACAAGTACATAATTGACGATAGTACTGGTTAAAGTAGTGCATTGAAAAACTCGCAATTTCTTATGGTTATAAGTTATAACACACATAAGAGTCTAACAATTCTTACAAGCTTCCCAAAACCCCCAATTTCCCCCTTGGGTTCCCCTAAATTCCCAACTTATAACTTATAACAGTTAGAAATATGAAACATCTCTAGTGCATTGGAGACTGCAAAAGCGCAAATGTTGCATTAATATTAGAATGAAGCAAGCATAAGAAGAAGAAACAAGGTAACAGAAATTCAGAAACTTTACGATTTAATTATGTAGAATAGAGCACACTTACCTTCAAAGGCAAAACGTCGAACAGTTAATCGGCATAATCAATATTGTTGACCCTACATGAGCGAAAGATGATTAATACAAAATTATTGCTATAAATATTCGATGAACATTTTGAAAGAAATGAGAAAGAGACAAGTTTGTTTACCAACAAGGGGACGAAGATATGGTGAAGGCGGAGTAGGTTGTTAATTCGGAGGCAGGAGAATCTAGCTACTACGTAAAGAAGAGGATATGGTGCAGAATTTAGAGTATTGTACAACTAAAATCAATTTGTAAGTGGAAAATCCCCAATATATTTAGCAGCTTCAAAATTCAAAACTGTATGTTTGGCTATTCTCTGCAGTTGAGGATGGAGCTTAGTAAACTGAGGCTATTTCTCACTTTCTCTCAAGTGCGCAATAGTAATTAGGAGGCTTTTGGTTCAAAAACTTGGAATAGAATGGGAACATTATGGTATGGATTCACAATTCACTTTTTCTGTTGTTTGTTTCATACTCCCTCCGTCCCATAATTAATATAGTGTCCATTTCTCATTTTTCACGAGAATTAAGGAAAATGGAAGGAGTTAGTATTTTCTTGGTACCCTTGTCTTGGAACTAAGGGTTTGTTCTATTCAACTTATTTTGTCTTATCTTATCTTATCTTATCTTATCTTATCTTATAAGATCTTATAAAATCTTATTGTTTCTTATTAGAACTTGATGGAAATTATTATTTAAATGATACTTATATATATATATATATATATATATATATATATATATATATATATATATATATATATATATATATATATATATATATATTATTTAATTTATAAAATTTAATATGCGTGTTTAACTTATTTTATGCATCTGTTTATAAATTTGCATTATATTTAAGACTGAACCTAACATAAGGTATTATTAATTGATATAATTATATAAATATGATATTCTATATACATACAATCTTAATATTTCATTACCATTTCAATTTTGATAAGTTTAGATTTATAAAACAAAACTATTTTTGAGTAGTAGCTAGAAAGTAACTTCATCTCAATATGAATACTAGAGGTATTTTTGTTTCAATCAAACCACATAGATAATAATACTAGCATTAATATGCATTTACATATCATAATTTTCATCAATAAATCTGGTATATAACAACGTCAATTTTCGTTATTATCGTCAAAGTTTGTTTCTTCGTCCTCTTCATCCTCTTCATCAATTTCTTCATCCTCTGCATCAATTTCTGCATCCTCCGCGTCGTGACCAAGTGATTGCCATATCTCATTTGTAATGGTTTCCCGAACTTTATTCATAGATTCTTTTCGCAATTTCGCATACATATTATAATCAGCTCTTGATTCCATTTGTTCAACCTCCAGCGAGATTGGAATGTTCAAATCATGTAAACGAATAAAATTATGAAGGGTACATGTCGCAACAATGATAGCCAATTTATATGTGTCCTCCATCTGTGGCATCATTTTTAAAATCTTCCATCGTTTCTTCAATGCGCCAAAACATCTTTCAATTGTGGTGCGTAATGAAGAATGTCGATAATTAAAGTTCTCTAACTTACCCTCCGGTGGACCTCTTTCCTTGAAATCTGGCATATGATATCTTAGATTTTTATCTAGATGTGGACTTAGATATCCAAGAGTATTTGGGTATCCTGAGTCAACTAAGAAGTATTTTCCTGGTTATGACAAGGAGAAAAATATTAATATATGATGTTTATCTTTTATTGAAGTACCAGTTGTTCTGATCACAATGTTATACCTGAAGGTGGATGGGGGAATCTCATGTTAACATCACCTAAACAATGCCTCCAAACTGTAACATCATGTGCACTTCCCTCAAACCCAACGTGAATATATGTAAATAACATGTTAAATGAACAAGCTGCCAGAACATTCCATGATTTGTTTCCTGTACGTCCTCTATATGGTCTACCTTCATTATCTCCAACAACTGCTTCTATATGAGTGCCATCCAAAGCACCAACAGAATCCTAAATATAAAAAAATATGTTAGCCCATCCAAGTTACGTAAATTATGAAATAGTATCCACTTCTACATGCTATGATATTCATTTGTAAAATAAATGTTTACCTTAAAATATGGCCAATATAGAGTGTTGTTTTCTATCTCTGGTGGTGTTTCATTGAAACTTTGATATGGTCGAATAATATCAGTTGATAATGAAACTAAAGCTCTCAACACAGCTCTGAAATATATAGAAATAGTTGATATTGAATGTTGAAATCTCTCAGTCGCATCACGATATGAATCGGCTTTAGTCATCATAAATAAACATATGCCAACTTGCTCTTCCACGTATATAAAACGACCATCTGATAGTAGTTCTTTTTCTTTAAGCACATTGACAAGGTTAAGAAAAATATCTTTATCAACCCTTAATTGTTCTTTGCACAAATCTGGATGACCATTTAGCACCCTGTGTATCCATTCACTACCAGGTTCTCCCCCTAGATGAAGTGGTCTTCTTTCTATTTGAGTAAGTAACCTCTTTAACTCGTGCAATGCTATGAATATCAAGCAGTTTTGACCCAAAGTTTCGTCCATTCTACATAACAACATTGTTGTCATAATTTCTTATCAACATTATAGGCTATCATTTGTCATACTTGATAGAAATCACAAAATAACAAAACCCGAACATGACACGGCAACAATTAAAATGTAAAGAGTTCAAGAAGCATATTATTACAAAAAAATGTGTCTATGCTCGTGAGTCGTGATCAATGTTTCATTTCTACGTGTATGAGCCAATGTTATTATAATTGAATTATAAAATCATATGATATATAATGAGATATCAATTATATATATTTTAGTTATGTAGGTTTTTATAAGTCTGTTCTATTCATCTTATCTTATTTTATCTTATCTTATCTTATCTTATCTTATCTGATCTTATCTTATCTTATCTTATCTTATCTTATCTTATCTTATCTTATCTTATCTGATCTTATAAAATCTTATATAAGTTAAAATAAGTTGAACAGAACGGACCCTAACTCTTTACTTTCTTTTTCCTTTAAATTTAAATAAAAAAGCAATAAATGTTCATTGGAATGGTGTAAAACAATAACTAAGGACACATATTTTAAAAGAAATGTAGGGGGTATTTTGAAAACTTTATGTAGAAATGAAAGATAATTTAGTCCAAATAAATTGATAAAAAAAAAATAGGCACAACATTTTGGGACACCCAAAAAGGAATGTGAGCATTATATTATGAGACGGAGGGAGTATAAAAGTATGGATTTAGAATGGGGATTGTCAAACATCGCCCCAAAATTACTTAAAATCGCCCCGGTCCCACCAAACATTTCCAACTTTACCCTTCCCTTTTTTTCTTTATTTTCCACAACTGCCACCTCCATTCCCACAACCAACACCGAAACCACGCAAACCACCACCGAGGCCACGTACACCACCAACTAAACCACGCACAACCACCAACGAAACCAAAAAAAATCCCTCGTCCACTTCGGAAACGTCCGGCCTGGACGTTTCCGCCATGGTGTGGAAACGTCTAGCCTGGGCGTTTCCGCCATGGTGGAAATGTCTAGCCTGGACGTTTCCACCAAACATCCAGACCGGACGTTTCTGTGGTGGACGAGGGTAAATTTTTTTTTGGTTTATGCTGCTTGCTCGTGGTGGTTGCAGGGGTTGGGGTGGAGGGAGGGAGGGTGGGGTGAGGGCCTACTGGTGGGTGGTGGAGGGGTGGTTGTAGGGATGGAGGTGGTGGTTTGGGAAAAGAAAAGAAAAAAAAGGGAAGGGTAAAGTTGGAAATGTTTGGTGGGACCGGGGCAATTTTAAGTAATTTTGGTGCGATGTTTAGCATTTCAGATTTAAAATCCATTAGTAAGTTCATGAATCAGAATCAGAATCGGTGTTTGGTTTTGTAACACCCCGATAATTTTCTCTTTTCTAAAATACATTTTTAATATAAAACATAGAGAATTATCAAAGTATTATCGCACGTGTGAAAACGTATCGGCTTATTCAGAATTTTGCAGCGGAAACAATAATTAAATAAACTTAGTCAACTCAAAGAGTCAACCCTAAAAGTCAAACCAACAAAAGTCAAAGTCAACGTCAATAGTCAAAGTCAACTACGAAAAACATAAAGTCAAAATATGATAAATAATCTACACAAGCTCTCCAATCCCGAAACTCGTGATGCATCATCGTCAAACCTGTAAATGACGATGCACTATTGATCCCTAGAGACTGCTCACCATAAGGGTCATCACAGGATCAATAAGGCATAGCCATAATCAACATACACACTCAAAGCACGTAATCAGCAAAGCTGAGTACTACATAGTAAATAAATAAACAATCCTAACATGATACTAATAAATAATAAGCAGGAATAAATAATCATACAACAACGTAGCAGACTACTTTTACTGAACTAAACTCTACAACCAATTAGTTAATTAACTTAGATGGAATAGTCAATGGAACGAGTTGTCTAACCAAAACCAGCCTTCAATTTAGAAGACGAAATACGGGCGTGACTCCGTATTCCCATGACCTACGATATCGAGGAACCTTTTAAATAAAAATTGGACACAGTGACCAATCCGGTCCCAAGAAAAGCTATGGGCTACCACCATGTACTCCAACTCATCATACTAGTCCAACACTTTAGACGTGCACAAGTCTAAAGCTATTGCTATCCACGTTTCACTTTACATGATTAATAATTTATTCACTTGTTAAGACTCACAAGCAATACAAATAATATAATCATCAAACAACCATAAACTTCCATTTTTATCTTAGGATTAGATAAGTGATCAACAACAACTTAACAATCCAAAATTAATTCCAACCTTTAATCCATAACCTTCCTTTATTTGTTGAACCAAGTCAACAACCAACCAACCTTCCATAGGTATCAAATATATCAACTTACCAAATAAGGCCCTCGGTCCTTATAAAGTAGTTAAATAACCAAAAGGGAACAACATGATTCAATCATGATCCAAACCAACATAAATATTAATCCCTCATGTGAATTAATAAAATAAAGTTCCCAAATCCCATATGCTTGCATCAATCTTCCATACAAACATAATAATAATATCATAAATGTTTCACACAACGGCACGAAACAAGCAAATCCAACTTAATAGAAATCATATATGAACTAAAAATAGTTCCCTATACATGATACTACTCAATTCCCATCCTTAGGACATGATACTAGTCCAATCAACACATAGGTATGTATGTACCTTGTGTAGACAAATCGAGCGGCCACTTTCACAATCTTAAAAGTCGCCTAAAGAGAAATCTCCGCCTAAAATAACCAATATAAATCAATAATCAATCTCTTACGAATTTACAGCAATAATAAATACTTTAAGCCCTTCTTAAAAGTGTTTCAAAACCTTTCTCATCATTAAAACTTGATTATTAAAACCTCCTAGTATAGTACTACTACACTAGTTGTTAAAAACTCTCAAAAACCCATGTTTAAATCATAAAAACTCCATCAACAATACTCTTTCCAAATTTCCAGCAACATATATCATATTAAAACTTTTTTCAAACATACTTAAACATACTTATAATCACAAGAAAACCCAAAACCATATATTATAATATGTTACTATGATTTTTCAACCTTTAAAACCCTAAAAATCCATGCTTTGATATTTTTAAACCCTATTTTAACATAACAAGTAAATCTGAAATTTTATTTCTTCAATACATAATTTATATAATCTTAGATTCATAATCAAATCATCAAATCACAACTTTTAAACATAAACTTATTAAAACAAACCCTAAAAATATGAACTTTGCATTAAAATAAAACTTGAGGAGGAAGAAATAACAACCAAACAAAGAGGAGGGAAGAAAGTCGGCGGCAAGGAGGGAGGAGGGCGGCGGTGCACCGGCTGTTGCTGCCGGTTGGTGGTGGCGCCGGTGGCTGCTGTCGCGGCTGGCCGAAACCGAAGGAGAATGGAGAGCCGAGAGAAAAAGAAAGAGAAGAAAAAGAGGAGAGAGGGCCGAAAATTTTGGGGGAGGAAGAGAGAGAAAATAAATGTGTTTAATGTGTGGGAATTTGGGGTTTTGGGGGATTTACTATACATAGATTCCCCTTTTGGGCTTACGAAAAGATGATTGAGCTCAAACTAGTATTTAATGATTTATGAGTTGGGTGGTTGGGTTCCTCATACCCAATTTAAAATTCTTTTCACAACCCAAATGTATTTTAAGCTTTTCAAATATTTTTCAAAGCATGACTAAATAAAATATTTGACTTACTTTAAATCATTAAATAATTTCTTTGACTTTCAAATAGTCAACTCTTCAAGAATTAAATCGTTTAAATGCTATAATGTTCTAAAATATATATAAATATACATTAAAATTCATAAATTTACTGGGGATTACAGGTTTTGTTTAGGAAAACTAGTTTAGGGTCTGGATAATGCTTCGGATCATTGCTTACAATTCAAACTTTATTTTTTTAGATAAATTTAATTGAATTATATGCCGTCATATTTTTGTATACATTGAGATGATACATATCGATCTCCAAAGCTTCCACACACGTCTTAATAATATATATAGAAACATAAATGAACAATTATGTGTTTTGTTTAATAAATAAAAATGAAGTTTAGCAACTATGTTTTGTTTAATACAGATAAACAATCATTGTACTTGTGTAACAAAAATAGCTAAATTTAGCATCATGTCATATAGATGAATTCATTCAACCATTTTGGCCCATACTCGATTTTTTTTCCTATTTCATACATCTTGCACTTCATATTTATGCAACAAAACCCTTTCATCCAACTTCAAAGACAATTTGTCAAAATTTCTTAAAATTAATCTTCAAAAATATGAATTATGAGTTATAGTTTATATTTTGCTACAATACAAAGTCAGGTTCTTTACTAATTTTAGCCACTCAATGTAATACTTAAGTTTCAATTTTTGAAATTAGGATTCTTAGAAATTTTGTGTTTTTTTTTAATTAAGACTTCCAAATCAAATGAAATTTGTTTAATCGGGTATATATAGAGCAAAATTATATTCTTTTTTAATGTATTGGAGGAGGATGACATTTCACTATAGAAAATAAAACTAAATCAAAACTTTACTTTTGCTCAACGATCATACAATTAGGCACAATTCATTCCCAAACATAAGCCCTAATTTCACAAAAAAAAAACTCAATTTGCTAAGAACCCTAATACATGAAATTGAAACAACAATCTGACCTAGATTGGTTGAAATTCGTTTATTATCGTATCTTGGGAAGCAACGAAAATTTTCTAAAGATTCGCAATTGAGGTTATTAGATATTTAAAATTTTGAGAAATAATGTTTGAAGAAGGAAAAATGGGACTGAAAGAAGAAGGATGGAGGGAGGATATAAGGAAATGGGGAAAAAGGCAGATGTGGAATCGACTTTATGGATGATTAGACGAAATCCATTACACGGTAGCAAAACCAATAATTTTATAACAAAAAAATAATTAAATCAACAAAAAAAATAGAAAATATACCTATTTCAAAAAAGTACTTCTAATAAATAAAACAGATTTTTCACCATATATCCCCGACACATTTTTTTTATTCACCATATACCCTCAATGTTTTCAAATTTTACCATATACTCCTCAATTTCTTGATAATTCACAATAATCCCATAATGATTAACGACTATCAACTTTTTTTTATCATTAACCCCTGATTACATTACTAAACTTTAATTAATATTTATTTCACTCATTTACCCTAACAAATTAGCATTGAAACAACGCCTAAGCCAAAGAAGAAGGAATAAAGTTCTAGAGAAGAGTGATAAAATGGTCATTTGTGGTGTTTAAAGGGTGGTCAATTAAGATTAACGACTCAAATAGGGGGTTAATTAAGGGTTTGATGAGAAAATTAGGGATTAATGGTTAAAAAGCTGACGGTCATCCGTCATTAAAGATATGGTGAATTTGAAGAAATTAAGGATTATTTGGTAAAATTTAAAAAGTTCGAAAATATATGGCAAATAAAAAAAATTGTCAGGTATATGGTGGAAAATTTAATCATAGAAAACCTTCTTCAAATTTTCAAGTCCAGCTTCCGAATTACCGCTAGACTTCTCTCTCTTCAATCCACCGTTTTTCCGCACTAGTAACTAGTAAGTAAACATTAATCCTCCTCCTACCTATCCTTCGATGCATAAATGTTTCATCCAATATTAATATGGTTGAAAGAACTTGAGCATTTCGTATTTCGTATTTCGTATTTCGTATTTCGCTGATGCAGAGATCCTACAATAGAATTTACATCTAGTAGCTGTTCGACGTTTTGCCTTGTGATTTGTGAAGGTCAGTCTTCCTCTTCTCTACATGTTTTCATTCTCTTATTAAATATTAAATTGTTTCTTTTACTTTAGTTTCATATTATGCTTTTAATCATACTCACAAGTCACAACCGAAGTCAGAATTCTGTAGTTTGCTTATTGTTCTAGATTTTACCCAAGACTGTGGACTTGTCAGAATTGATCAAACAATAAATATTGCCTTCTAGTGCTCTCTTTTATAATATGATTTAGCTAGCTATTTATCAAGAAGATTGTGACACAAATGAGCCAGGTTTCATGAGTGCTTTGCTGTTCAAGGGTGGATATTAAGTGGGTAAAGATTAGCAAAGTATACACCTTTCCCCTTTCGATAGATATGGAGAAAACTGAAAAGGACACCATCCACATAAAACCAAATAAGAGCAACATGTTTATAAGCTGCTACAAAATAGACTCGACATAATGTATATATAATTAACCTTAATAGTCTTAGTCTATTGGATTTATACTAAAGTCACTATAGGCATGAGGACAATCCACTTGTTTCTAGCATAATCAATGGGGAACTAGTATATAATGAAGAGAATCAGATCATAGGAGATTTTCTTAGTGGCCATAATTGGTGTAGGCAGGGGTCTTATCCTCGGACTTTGGAACCTTGGTACCTCATAACTGGACTTTGGTCTTTGTATATAGACAGGTGGACCTATGATGGAGTTTTGTCACTTGGAGTGTATGATATTGGAGCCTTGTAACTTGATTGTGTAGTGTATGTTGGGGCCTCATAGCTTGATTTTAGCTCATATGTTGGTGGAGTGTATGTTGGAGCCTCATAGCTTGATTTATCACTGTAGGTTGGTGAATTGTATATTGGACTCTTATAACTTGATCTCCGAGTGTAGGTTGATGGTGTGTATGTTGGAGCCATGCAAGTTGATTTAGGAGTGTAGGTTGATGGTGTCTATGTTGGTGCCTTGTAATTCAATGTTGGAGTGTAGGTAAATGGCATATATGTTGGAGCCTCATAACTTAATTTTTGAGTGTATTTTTGGAGCCTCATAACTCGATTTTGAGGTGTAAGTTGATGGTGTGTGTGTTAGAGCCTTGTAAGTTGTAACTCGATTTTGGGGTGTAGGCTGGTGGGGTATATGTTGTAACCTCGTAATCTAGCTTTGGGGTGTATGTTGGAGTTTATAGCTTGCTTTTGGAGTACAAAACTGGTGTCTTGTAGTAAGTTGGCTTCTCGCATTTTGTCTTGGAGTTATAAGCAAAAGCTGGAACATAATACAACACTAAGTTGTATTTGTTTTTGTACTCCCCAAAATCACGTGAATAAGACAGAGGAGCCCCAGTTACTCCTAGATTATTGTTTGTTGCAACATTGCAAGTGTATGATGGAGAGCTTTCAAGATAAACTTTACAATTGGTTGGGTAGTTTCCTAGTTGTTCCGGAGTAAATGTGGCTAGGAAGTAACAATTCTTGTCGCTTTTTGGGGTGAGCATTGGAAACTTTTCTGCCTTGTATTTGTCTGTACTCTTTGCTTCGCAGGAAATTTTGGCCACCGATCCTGCTCTCAAATACATTTCATAAATCTTAAAAGAATGAGATAAAATTATATTTCATAGTTTATTCCAATGTTTAAGTTGTGAAATGTTAATTTGATATGGGGTTGGGGCGTTGGGCATAGGGTAATAATGTGGTGGGCTTTTATTGACATGAGACAAGTCGAATAGTCCATATTTTGATATTTAGATGAAAAGTGAAAGAACTAGAAAGAAATAAAATCACATAACATAATCATTTTGCAAGGAATACAATGTTTTAGAAGGGATACAATTAAGGCGACAAATTGTTCCTTAATATCTATGTTTCCTGGGGGTTTCTTGTTATTGTTTTCGTGTTTTTTTTTTCTTTTTTTTTGGGGGGGTGTTTGCTTGCCTCAGTTTTTCTAATCACTCCTATATTCTCACCTTCACCCTCGAATTCACTCTAGTATATCTATTATCACTTGTTTAAGAAAGAAAAATGAAAAACAAAGTATGGATTTGTACAAGAAAATAATTAATTGGTACTTAAATGATAATAGTACCATTTGAAAGAGGTTTGAGTACCAATTGGACTTTTTCTTGTACCAATTGCTAGAGCATTTGGTACCATTTTGGGGTGTTAGATGTGAGTGTCGCGTCTCACGGATACACGTGGACACTTCCTCGCACACAGTTGACAGTGGTTAGGGTCTAGAAATGATTTTCGTGTTAGCCAAGACAAGTTTAGCACCAGTCCTTTCTCCTCTTTTTGGTTCTTTTTTGGGGTGTTGGGGGAGGGGGTTTGTCTCCTGTATAAGGGGAGTATCTGAAATAAATATTTGGAAATTTTGTTCCACATAATCTGTCGTATAGTCTCAACCCTCAAGGCATCTAAAGTTCTACTGTAATAGAAATTCTAACGTCAGAAGTAAATTGTTGAGTGTAACCATTTCATTTTTCTATGCTAATAGAGGTTGTTGTACGAATCTTAGAAGTTGGGAGATGATGGCATTGATGGATCATTAGAGGTAGCAGAGGTATAATGTTGCTGCCAGACAGATAATAGTAGCTTCTAATGTTCTCTTTAACCATTTGATGTAGCAAATTATTTTTCAAGATAATATGAAACATATATCACAATTGCTGAAGTGTTAGCATTTTAAAGGATGAGAATTGCTCAGGTTAAATTTTGTAAAGCAATTGTACTTTCCTAGAATTTTGATCAAATGACACACTTTATAAAGACAAACAAGACGAACATGTGCAGAATAAGTTGCTAGAGAGACAAGACATTATGCATAACGAAATAAACAAATTCTTTTTTCATAATTCTCATAGAATATAGGAAATCGTCTGATAAAACATAGGAAATAGTCTCTTAGGCTTTATAGTGAAAATTAAGTAATCAACATACTACTAAGGAGTAAGGACAATCGTCTCTTGGACTTGTATCTAGCTCAACGAATAGGGAACTAGTATGCAATGCAGCGAATCAAATCATAGTAGATTTGTCTTAGTAGCCATAATTGGTGTAAGCAGGGGTTTTATCCTCGGGCTTTGGAACATAACTTGGTGCCCCGTAACTGGACTTTGGACTATAGACTGGTGGACTGTATGATGGAGGTTTCTCACTTGGAGAGTATGATGTTGGAGCCTTGTAACTTGATTGTGGAGTGTATGCTGGAGCCTCATAGCTTGATTTTGGCGTATATGTTGGAGCCTCATAGCTTGATTTTGGGACATATGTCACTGGAGTGTATGTTGGAGTCTCATAGCTTGATTTTGGTGCGTATGTTGCTGGAGTGTATGTTGGAGCCTCATAACTCGATTTTGGGGTGTAGGTTGATGGTGTGTATGTTGGAGCCTTGTAACCTGACTTTGGGGTGTATGTTGGAGTTTTATAGCTTGCTTTTGGAGTGTAAATTGGTGTCTTGTAGTAAGTTGGCTTTTCGCATTTTGACGTTGATGTGTAAACAAAAGCTTGAGCAGAATACAACTCTAAGTCGTATGTTTTTTTGTACTCCCCAAAATCACGTGAATAAGTCACGCGAGCCCCTGTTACTCCTAGATTAATGTTGGTTGCAACATTGCAAGTGTATGATGGAGAGCTTTCAAGATAAACTTTGCAATCGGTTGGCTTCAGAGAGTTTCCAAGTTGTTTAGGAGTAAATGTGGCTAGGAAGTAACCATTCTTGTCAGTTTTTGGGGTTAGCATTGAGAACTTTTCTGCCTTGTATTGGTCTGTACTCTTTGCTTCACAGGAAATTTTGACAACCGCACCTGCTCGTAAATACATTTCATAGATTAGAGATAGTGTGATTAAACGGTAGAATGTTCAAGTTGTAGAATGCTTTATTGACATTGGTGGGGGATGTTTGCATCAGTTTTTGTAACCGTTTTTTTGAGTTTTATGACTGTAAAAATTCTTACCCTCGTTCTCTAACTCACTCTGGTATTAATGCACTAGTCATAGGATGTGATGACGAGCATATGCAATAGGTTTAGTAAATGATACTTCTATCAATGTTTTTATTCTTTGGCATGTGATACCAGAGTTTCATGTAACTATGTGCAAGATAAATGCTTTGACTTTTAGTGATAGACACAGAATTATACACTACATACTAAATTTGAAAATAAATTTGAAATTATAAATAGAATGTGCTATTATTACTTTCGGATAGTCAAAGTTTAATGAGTAATGTTCCATGATGAACTGATGTTTTAATAAATTATACTAATAGACCTTAAGTGGCAAAATATTTAAAAAGATTCAAGAGTTTGTTATGTTGTTGCACTGAGCAACCAAAATGAATATAAATAAGCTTCTGAAAGAATATAGGTTATTTAGCTGTAAAAAGTTTCTTAGAATCTGGATTACTTAGCTTGCAACTTCGTGTTGCGAATCTAGTCCAGAAATTTAAGTGGAAAATATGGGAATGTGGATAGGACTTATGTATCTTAGGAGCATACCCTACTTATTAACACAATTCATTACTCCACCACAATACGTCAATACCTATTTCATTTATTCCTACTTGTAACTTGTTTCATATGAAGTATGAAAGATAAAGACCTGTGTTTAAATGCTTAATTCCCATCCTTAAATAAAATGAAAGAAAAATCATTGGAGGAAGAACTTACCTTTGATGGGTGTGAAGTCATAGCATGAACTACAGTAGATCACACCTTGAATACCATAAATAGTTGGCAGGGCATTAGGACGATAGTAGTTTGTCTCATCATATGGGGTATAAGTTGGGGTTGAAGAGTATGATTGAGTCTTGTATTTAGGAGATGGGGAGTAAACTGTTGTTGGAGTGTACGATGGAGTCTCGTATTTAGGAGATGCTTTATAGACTGAGGTTGGTGTATATGATGGAGTGTCATATTTAGGCGATGGGCTATAAGTTGGGGTTGGAGTGTAAGATGGGGTTTCGTATTTTGGAGAAGGATTGTAAGTTGGGGTTGGAGTGTAAGATGGGGTCTCGTACTTAGGAGATGGACTGTAAGTTGGGGTTGGAGTGTAAGATGGGGTCTCGTATTTAGGAGATGGGCTGTAAGTTGGGGTTGGAGTGTAAGATGGGGTTTCGTACTTAGGAGATGGTTTATAGACTGAGGTTGGTGTATATGATGGAGTGTCATATTTAGGCGACGGGCTGTAAGTTGGGGTTGGAGTGTAAGATGGAGTCTCATATTTAGGAGATGGACTGTAAGTTGGGGTTGGAGTGTAAGATGGAGTCTCATATTTAGGAGATGGACTGTAAGTTGGGGTTGGAGGGTAAGATGATGGGGTCTCGTATTTAGGAGATGGGCTGTAAGTTGGGGTTGGAGTGTAAGATGGGGTCTCGTATTTAGGAGATGGGCTGTAAGTTGGGGTAGGAGTGTAAGATGGGGTTTCGTACTTAGGAGATGGGCTGTAAGTTGGGGATGGAGTGTAAGATGGGGTTTCGTACTTAGGAGATGGACTGTAAGTTGGGGTTTGAGTGTAAGATGGGGTCTCATACTTAGGAGATGGACTGTAAGTTGGGGTTGGAGTGTAAGATGGGGTCTCGTACTTAGGAGATGGATTGTAAGTAGCAGATGGAGTGTAAGATGGGGTCTCGTATTTAGGAAATGGGTTGTAAGTTGGGGATGGAGTGTAAGATAGGGTCTCGTACTTAGGAGATGGGGCTGTAAGTTGGGGTTGGAGTGTAAGATGGGGTCTCGTACTTAGGAGATGGGGCATGTAAGTTGGGGATGGAGTGTAAGATGGGGTCTCGTACTTAGGAGATGGGGCTGTAAGTTGGGGATGGAGTGTAAGATGGGGTCTCGTACTTAGGAGATGGGTTGTAAGTTGGGGATGGAGTGTAAGATGGGGTCTCGTACTTAGGAGATGGGTTGTAAGTTGGGGATGGAGTGTAAGATGGGGTCTCGTATTTAGGAGATGGGATGTAAGTTGGGGATGGAGTGTAAGATGGGGTCTCATACTCAGGAGATGGGGTATAAACTGGTGCTGGAGTGTAAGATGGGGTTTCGTATTCAGGAGATGGAGTATAAGATGGGGTTTCATGTATAGGAGATGGGGTATAAACTGGAGTTGAGGTATAAGATGGAGTTTCATGCTCTGAAGATGGGGTATAAATTGGGGTTGGAGTATAAGATGGATTATCATATTTAGGAGATGGGCTATGAGTTTGGGTTGGAGTGTAAGACGGGGTCTCATATTCAGAAGTTGGGGTATGCACTGGGGTTGGAGTGTAAGATGGGCTTTCATATTCAGGAGATGGGGTGTAAGTCGGGGTAGGAGTGTAAGACGGAGTTTCATATTCAGGAGATGGGGTATAAGTTGGGGTTGGAGTGTAAGGCGGAGTTTCATATTCAGGAGATGGGGTATAAGTTGGGGTTGGAATGTAAGAAGGAGTTTCATATTCAGGAGATGGGCTATAAGTTGGGGTTTCATATTCGGGTGATGGTGTAGGAGTAGAAATTGGTGTTGGTGTATAAGATGGAGTTTCATATTCAGAAGATGGGGATTGGGTATAAATTGGTGTTGTTGGGTTGTATGATGGGGTTGGGGTTGAAGTATAAGATGGAGTTTCATATTCAGGAGAAGGGGTAGGGGTATATACTGGTGTCGAAGTGTAAGATGGAGTCTCGTATTCTGGTGATGGGGTGTAAGACTCAATTGATGGTGTGTACACTGGTGATGGAGCCACATCGACAGAGCGGTACTCACTAGCAGAAGCTATAGCCAAGCATGACAAACAGAGGAGAGTGGACAGAGAAAGGAGACGATTGAGACCCATGTTTGTAGTTGATGGGTGCCCAGGGAAGCTGAATGATATAATGCTATCAAACATCTGATAACCTTTTATACTGAAACTTGCAGTTTGATGAAGGATTTGTTTATTGCTTTACAAATGATTAACATGGAGTTACTTGTTTGCACGTCTGCAGGCGACACCAGAGTAGCACTGAACTCCATTAATCGTGGGCAGCATATTATGTCGAACAAAAGAGTCAATCCAGGCATGAATATGAACACGAATGTCACCTAATGATTTCCTCATGTACGCGTAGCATGTACCATTTTTCTCCTGTAAAATAAAATTGCTGAAAATTTGGTGTCCCATTCTTTTACTAGTCTTTTTCTAAGGTCCTTTTCATATGGGAAAATTTCCCCCACTGCCTTAATTGGTAAGTCTGATTAGGGTAATGGTGTAGTTTTCTCAAACTTTATTTGCTTTGATTAAGTCTGATTATAATTTTATATTATTAGATATTGTGATTATTGTAATGGTTTATGTGGCAGCTCTTTTGTACTGTCAACTCTCTTTAACTTTACTATTGATAATTTGTTGGTCTTATATGAGACTTTGGGCTTGGAGAAAACAATGGTGTTGATTTTTTTTTTGTTGGTTATTTTTCATCACAGTGGGTGATGTGTCCTCAACAACAATTATGAGGCAAAAACTAGTTTTTAGGCTCAAGCGATAATTAAAATGATTAATAAATGTCTAAATCTTCTCAAATCCTCCCTTCTAGATTGTCATAGTAACTTTGGATCAATGGACAAGTGTAAATGTTACAAATTTGAGGTCGCAAGATTGGGACTTGTATTCACCATATCTGTTAAATTTTAGTTATATGGGAATCATGTGAAATTAAACTTGTTGAAAGAAGGAGAACGACACTTAACAAGCAGAGTTTCATAGTGTTTTTTAATACTTATATCATATGCCCTTGGTGTATAGGTTAGAAAACCCGTTAAAATTTTAGTAGGTCAATTGTTGGAATAGATGAAAGATATAAGTGTAAAGACATGTGACAACTATCCTTGAGTACCCTCTTCAAAAATGTTAGATCCGCAACTGACTTGAGTGATTTATTTATGACATTTCACAACTATCTTTGAGTATGATACTTCATCTGTTCATTATATACTTTAACTATAATTCTCTGTCCATCTCTATTGGCATTTATGTCTTATCTATACTAATATATTAAAAAGCGTTCCGAATCAAGTCTATGCGACACGTGGCACTCTCCCATTAGTTGTTTCATTCCATGTCATCATTATGCACATTAAAAAAAAATAGAATCATGCTCCATATAAAATTCGACCATGTGACCTCAATTTAATATACTAAAGTTCTAACCAATATGCTATGCAACATTAGACGATCTTTTTTAACATGAAAATATTAATAACTCGGGACATCGTCCGGGACTAAAAATTAGTTAAAAGGCTAAAAGCAGGGTTAGACATTTGACATTCATATAATATGATTTTTCTAGTATCGGCATATAATTTTTAGACTTTATATGTGTTTGTGCTTTGCTAAAATTACTAAATGAACTTAAAGGGTTATACACCAAACAAGTTACATCATGAAGCGGTTAATGGCCCAATAAATTAAGATATTAAAGATAAATGAACAAAAGATTGTTAGGAGTTCTCTCTTTTGTATATACTGATATGAGGAGTATAGAAAAGGATGAACATTAAGGGCAAACAAAATCCCATCTCTAGCAGATTAGTTCTAGTCAATCATCAAAAGGAGAAGAGATGTTAGAGATCAATTTCTATTTTCTACATCAATAGACTACTATGATTGGTTAAATTTCACACTTATAGGCTATAGCATGTAAAATTCCTACAATCTCCTTCACAACTTACTAGAGACTTTTTTTCTTTTTTGAAAATAGAACTAGAATAAATATTAAGGTTTATTACAAGCCGCAACATAATAGTTCATACAATAACTAGGGGGTCGGGAACGCCTAGTTACATTTATCATACTCAACAGTCACCAACCTCCATGAGTCCATTCACAATCCATTCACCAAGTAAGAGATTATATCATATACTTCAACCCCAATTTACAATCCAACTCCAATTCCAATTTCCAACCTTCTTCATTTTCTAATCTTCCACCCTTTTTCATAGCTCGTAATGTATCCATAATCTGAAATTTATCCCTCATAAAAACTCAAGTTTAAATCCTCTTCGAAATTACGAAACTATAGTATCACTGACAACATAAGTTATAAGCAGCGATTTATAAACATATTCCAAGCATGCCACTGTATTACAATCTAACTCCAATTGACAACCTATCTCCCATGTTTAAGAGCATCAATATATCCACTCCAATTGCAAGTTACATCGCATCCTTTAAATACACTATTAGACAACTACACTAATAACTCCAAAAATCTTTCACTTCCTAAAAATTTCATAATTCCTAAGTCACATAAAAACTAGGGTTACGAATCCAACATCAACAACACAAATTTGAGCCAACCTTTAATCCTAAAATCATGCACTCATGGAGCTAAACATGAAAACAATTACTAAACACCCTTAAGGCCTTAAGTACTAATCAATCAAGTATTAATTTCTGAAACCCCCAAAATAATTTGCAAACCCATTTTTCACCTTATTGGTTTTCATTATTAAAAATATTAGAGAAAACAAGAACATATCTAATGTGTAAAATCAAATAAAGCAAAATTGAAGAGAGATCAGTTTGCTCAATCACAGAGATTCAAATGCATAGATCTTGTATACTGCTGATTCGTAGAAAAGTAATAACCAAAAACCAATCAAACAAAGCATAAGTAATAAAAATAAGATCAACAAACAATATTAAACTGCAAACATTTTTTCATTCATCAAAATTCACAATACATATACCAATATGTAATACTAATAGTCTAATACCCAGCTCAGATTTGAGATAAATCAACTGAACAAACATACTACTACAACTACAACTACTAGCATAGATCCAATTCCATTAGACCTGAAATTAGGCTCTTTCGCCTCGAATCCTCCTAGCAAGCTGAATATCCTTAGGCATAATAGTAACCCTCTTAGCATGAATAGCGCAGAGGTTAGTATCCTCAAAGAGACCCACCAAATAGGCCTCAGCAGCCTCTTGAAGAGCGGCAACAGCGGAGCTCTGGAAACGAAGATCAGTCTTGAAATCCTGAGCAATTTCTCTGACAAGCCTCTGGAAAGGAAGCTTCCTGATGAGAAGCTCAGTGCTCTTCTGGTACTTCCTGATCTCACGAAGCGCAACGGTTCCTGGTCTGAATCTGTGGGGCTTCTTCACTCCTCCGGTTGCCGGGGCTGATTTCCTCGCAGCTTTGGTGGCCAGTTGCTTCCTTGGAGCCTTTCCTCCGGTGGATTTTCTGGCGGTTTGCTTAGTACGAGCCATTGTTTGAGGAGAGAGAGTGGGAAAAAAGAGATTGAGATTTAGGAGAGAGAATATTTGAGATTGGAAATGAGGCGGGATGGGATGATGATGTTTGGAGGAGATTGGGGGTTTATATAGGGGGATTTGGGATGAGGAGGGAAGACTTGTGGAAATGAAGAGTTTGAAGAAGTAGGTGGGAGTCGTTGATGATGAAGTTAATCTAAGGTGGAGATTTGTTTAGAGTGGGTGTACACGGATTGTGGTGTTGCGGATCGATGACGTGGGTGTATTTTCCCGCTCTGCTTTTGAAGAGTTTGAATTTTACGAAAATTTTTGAGAGAGACGCTATTCATGGAAAGAAATTTTCTTTCATGGGATTGGGTCTTCCAAAGTTTTTTCCAAACAAAAACAGTTTACTCGTTAGTGTTTTTTGTGCCAAATAAGGCTCTGTTCTTTTGGACTGAATAAATGGAAATTACGCTCGAGATCGGATCGGTTCGATTCGAATCGGTTCGATTGACTTATTCGGTGCGATTCGAATCGAATCGGTTGTACTACAACTTATTGATTTTATTATTATTATTATTATTATTATTATTATTATTATTATTATTATTATTATTATTATTATTATTATTATTATTATTATTCTCATCATTATGATTATTATTATTAATATTATTATTATTACTATTATTATTATTATTATATTCTTCTTATTATTATTATTATTATTATTATTATTGTTATTATTATTATTACTATTATTATTATTATATTCTTCTTCTTCTTCTTCTTCTTATTATTATTATTATTATTATTATTATTATTATTATTATTGTTATTATTATTATTATTATTATTATTATTATTATTATTAAATTCGTTTACTTGCTTGTTCATACTTGTAACGCCCTGTTTGCAAAAACAAACAAAAAACAAAAAAAGACGGGTCAAACAATATTAACGCAACGTCTCATGCAAAAACGATACTAATTTCCTATTTTTCTTATACATCTACTGAGTAGATCATCCATCCATCCGATTACATATAATGTAGGCCTAACTAGTAATTATTAAGTTGTCAATGAATTTTATAAAGGAACAAGTATTAAGGAATGATACTTAAAACTTTTTTTTGTATCCAAATGACAAAATTTATATAATCAGACAATATTAATCATTTTAAAAATAACTTCTCTTCATGCTACATTTGATCAATAGGAATCTATTGAGTATATTATTGCAAATAAAATGAATATAAATCTCATTAAAATTCAGGATTCATCAATAGCCAAACTTTACTTAAACCTAAAATTTTGTTTAGAAATTTATAATCCTTAAGAGAGATACAAAACTTTACCATGACAAGGCCAGTTTCATCTTGGATGCCGGAACCACCAGAAGCAAAATTGACACCATGAGCAATCCATTTACCCTTGGTTTGCCGGTCCGAAAAAAAAAGTCGAGGCTGGCTACAGGCTACTTCCAGTTGACACATTCAACAATTCCAAAAAAAGGAAACAAAATAAATTCAACAGCCAACAACAATGAAACAAATGACGTTTGAACTATGAAAGAAACAAATATGAAAGAAATGAAATCTGAATAAATGAAAAAAAAAAAAAGTAATATGAAAGAAATTCAAAACTAAATTACAAGAGAAATTACATATGAACTAAAATTATATCAAATTACAAACAACAATAAATTCAAAAAAGAATATTAATGAATTACAAACAGTATGCAATCTTGTAAATTACATCTGAACTAAAAAAAGCAAAGAATAAATCGCATCTAAACTATAATTCTAAACCCTAAAAATATAAAAAAAAGATTTGAAATCGCATCTAAACTATAATTCTAAACCCTAAAAAAAGAAAAAAGAATTGAAATCGCACCAAAAAAACGAAATGAAACAACTACCTGATGACAGGAAATTCATGATTGGAAAACGAAACGAAATCGCATCAATTGAAATCGCCTCGCCAATTGCCATTTTTGCTGAGTTGTTGGTCTTCACTGATGGTGGTGCTGGTAAACATGGGGAGAAGAAGAGAGAGAGTGGTGTCAGCGGTGCTGTTGGCGAGGCGACAGGAGAGACAACTAACTGATGACAGGGAATTCATGGCGGTTGAGAGAGGTGTTTTAAGGTTTGTGCGCTGAGAGAGGAGGAGAGAGAAGAGAGACGAGAGGACAGAGGAGAGAGAAATGACGGCTGAGGGAGATGAGTGAGGCATAGGGAGGAGAGCACTAGTGGAAAAAAGCACATCCGATCCGGTCAAAATCGGGCTTAGAGAGCCGAATTTGGTCCGGATCGGGTGTGCCCGGAGCGATTGACAAATAATAACTGATCCGTTTGGAAACCGGATCAGTAACTTTAGTAACTGGTCCGATTTTTGCTTATAAACAGCATCAGTTGAGTTCATTTATGGAATAAAAAAGGTCGAGGCTCCAGCCCCAACTTCCAGATCAAAGAACCCTAACTTCGAAACATCACAAACGAATGATATATCTCAAATTAACACCCATAAACCAACAAAATATCATCGACAAACGACGTGGAATCGAGAAAATTACAAAAAAAAAAAATTATGAACAATTGAACGTTACAGAAAATCACAAAGAAAACGAAAAAATGAACATTACAGAAAATTACATAACAATTACGAAAAATTACAGATTATTACAAAAAACTAAGCAACTCTAGATATAATTACGAAAAATTAATGAAAATACTCGAGAATGAAAATCAAAAGAAAAAAAAATAAAAAACACATAAACTCAAATCCTAGATCTAATTTCTCAAACCTATCAAATTGTTGTAGTCCTTTTACATTGTTTCGTCTTCTTCTTCAATGTTGTCGGAGTTGGCTTCGTCTTTCTTCAAGATCTGAAAGCGATGGGTGGTGGGACTGGTGGCGTCAGGCGTGGGTGGTGGCATCATGCGCTGGTTGAGAGAATAAATTCCAGAGGGAGGGTGAGAAGACTAATGGCGGTGGTTGAAGATGATGATGAAGAGAATGGTGGTGCGGGAGTGGCGAACGAACAGTTGATGGTGGTGAGTGGTCAGGTGGCAAACGAAGCGTTGATGGTTGCTGTTGCACGTGATACGGATTTCGGCTATGGAGAAGAAGGATGAGAGAGAGGAGAGGGGGCTAGAGTTTTAGGTTAAAGATCACTGAGAGAGAAGGAGTTAATAGGGGTTAAAGGAGAAGGGAGGAGGATGAGAGTGTTAGGGAAATTTAGGGGTTGGAGTTTTAGGTTAAAGATCGCCTCGATCCGTTGTGCCAGGAGGAGTATGGACTGGGCCTTCCATATTTTTTTGCTAATAAACTGATCCGGTTCTGATCCAAACCAGAACAGTTTATTAGCACAAAAAAATGCGCCCACAAAGTACTGGATTTTCTAATCAGGTTTTGGGGAACCGGATCAGTTTGTTTGTGACATACAAGGTTTTTTCCACTAGTGGAGAAATGGGATTAGGGTTTTAAAAAGGAGGAAGATAGAGGAGAGATGGAGGAGAGAAGAGAGAAATGGGAAATGGGTTTGAGAGATTGAGGCCTGAGGGAGACGAGGGAAATGGCGAGGACGTGGCTTATTGTTTTTATAATTGGGTCAACCCAACTGATCCGGGTATGAATTGGACCGGATCAGTCAAGCGAGAGGAGAATATTGGATGAAAATTGGGCCAGATCTAAAACTCAGCTGATTCGGGCATCGCAAGCAACCAGATCAATTGTTTTAGCTGATCCGGTTTAGGAATAACCTGATCAGTTAACTTGTGTCATTTAAGGTTTTTCCACTAGTGAATTCCCTTATATTAATATTAATTTTAGAAAAGCAAAACCAGAAAAAGTTAAGGGAATTGGTCCATACTACTCGTGGCTTAGTTGCTCCATATACTGTCTCTCTCTATATAAATCCATTTTAAAAGTTGATGAATTGAACTCGTAGTTTTGACTTACCGCAAATTACTTACCTTTCCTCATCTTGAGGAACATAAGAATAAGGAAATGAAAAAGATTGCAAGGGAATAAACTCTTTTTGACAAGCTTGTTAACCCTTGGTTTTGAAGATGATTTGTAAACAGAGGACAAACTAGTTGTTATATTTGATATATTTTTTTGTTTATTGTCATGCAAGGTATCAATGTAAAGAGAGTAAAGAGAATACTAAATTGAAACTAAAGTAAACAAGTTTAAATCAAGATTGAAGTAAATATGCTCTACAAACAATGATGCATGTTGGAAAGGAGCTTAGTCGACATTAGGATGTAACTGCTCTCCCTTCTAAGGAATGAATAAGGTGATGGCATGGAACTGTGAACTTTTTGTAAGAAACTGGAAATTGTTCCTGGGTTGAGAACTGTTCCCTTGGCACTAGGGATGGCAATTCAGTACGGATATGACCCTAGTCCGCTCCGATCCCAAGGAAAAAATCCAAGTCGACCCTGACAATAAAATAACTCGAACCCGACTTCGTTTAAAAGTCCGACTCTGAGTCGGAAGTGGGTCAGAGTCGAATCTCATATAAAAAATCTGACTCTGACTTTAAGGCAATTAATCTTTTTTTATTAATGTATTATGTATGTATAATTTGACAGCGACTTTGAGGCAACTGTATTATATAATATTTTTACATTGAATAAATGATTGTTAAAAATAATAGTAATGTTTAGATTATTTGTACTATATAAGATTTCCATATGATTATTAAAAAAAATAGTAATGATTATATTATTTGTATTATAGAAGAATTTTCTACTAAAAACTGGGGAGAAAAAAATGTCGTGTCAAAGTCGGATGTTAGAATTTTAAGTCGGCTTTGACTCGGATTTCGAAGACGTTGTTGGATTTAAAAACCGACTTCTTATAGGGTCGGAGTCGGATTATGTATAATCCGGTCCAAGTCCGACCCATTGCCATCCTTACTTGGCACAAAGAGTCTAAGGAACAAAGTTTGCACCTAAAGAACTGCTATACACTAATTTGAACCTTAATATCTCTAATTATCAATAAGCAAAAATTACAAAAAGTTGATATTTGGATACTACACATTGAGATGAATCTAACAAGATCTCACATGACTATATTTTTCCTTAAGTACAAATCACAAGAGATAGTCAAAGTCATGTATGTGAATAGTGTCAAAAGTCAAAAGGGGTAAACTAATAAAGACCGGAGGGAGTACATTGCATGCCATGCTTTTATGCACTCTTAATGATTATTCTGCTTATGGCAACTTATCCGGGTACAAAGAACGAAGGGAAGAAAGCATGCCCGATTCGCATCGATGACGCCAATTTTAGCTTTTAAGGCTCAATTTTCGTAATTCCGCGCATTTAGCACATGTCAGGGTATGTCTAGTTCGCATGGGGTTGGGGGTGCTTTGTACATTCGAAAATAACGGTGAATGGCATGGTAGGGGGTGTGAGGGGTGTTGTGCAAGGGGGAGGAGGCTGCAAGGGGGAGGAAGTTGCCAGGGGCTGTGGGAAGGGATGTGCAGCAGGGGGGGTCTGTGCATGGAGGGGCGAGTTGTGCAGCAGGAGGGGTATGTGCATTGGGGGAGGGGTGGAGGGGTGCATAGGCTGTTGGAGTGGGGGGAGGGGAGCACCTTGTTGGTCCTTTCTAAATTATGTGTGCTTGCATACGAATATGCACACTCTTGAATTTCACACTTATTATTTAGGATGTCTCGTAATAACCTTCACCATTCCTTTATCTTTCCTCTCCATTTTGATGCTGGCCTGCACACACTTATACACACACTAAAAGGTCATTTTGAGCCGATTTTGGCCTTTTTAGCTCAATTTTCTTAATTTCCCGCATTTTGTCTCATGTTAGGTCATGTATAGTTGTAATAAGTACATATATAAATATTAGAGTCAACTAAAGTCCACTTACATGGTTAGAAACCCATTTTGAGTAGATGAATGTAATTTCGGGCCGATTTTAGCCTCTTAAGTTCAATTTCCTTAAGTTCTCACATTTAGCGACATGTTTAGTCATGAATATCTCTAATAAGTACATATATAACTATTAGAGTCGATAAAAGTTCACTCACATGCTTTGAAATCCACTTTGGGTAGTGAAGGTCATTTTGGCCTTTCTAGCTCAATTTTCTTAATTTCCCGCATTGAGTCTCATGTTATGTCATATATAGTTTTAATAAGTACATATAAAGAATTAGAGTCAGTTAAAGCCCGCTCACATGCATTGAAACCCATTTTGGGTAGATGAATGCCATTTTTGGCCGATTTTGGCCTTTTAAGTTCATTTTCCTTAAGTTCCCACATTTAGCGACATGTTTGGTCATAAATAGTTCTAATAAGTTCATATAACTACTAGGGTCCATGAAAGTCCACTCACATGGTTTAAAACCCATTTTGGGTAGATGAAGGTCATTTTTGGGTCGATTTAGCCTTGTAATAGCTCAATTTTCTTAATTTTCCGGATTTAGCGACATGTTTGGTCATGCCTAGTTCTAATAACTACATATATAAGTATTAGAGTCAACTAATTAAGTCCACTCACATGCTTTGAAACACATTTTGGGTTGATGAAGGTCATTTTGGGTCGATTTTGGCCTTTTTAGCTCAATTTTTTTAATTTCCCGCATTTAGTCTCATGTTAGGTCATATATATTTCTAATAAGTACATATATAAGTATTAAAGTCTTCTAAAGTCCACTCACATGTTTTGAAACCCATTTTGGGTAAATGAATGCCATTTTGGGCCGATTTTGACATTTTTAACTCAATTTCCTTAAGTTCCTCATTTAGCGACATGTTTGGTCATGACTAGTTCTAATAAGTACATATACTTCCTCCGTTCTGTTTTAAATGAAACGTTTGCTTTTTCACGCAACCCAACGTGCTTCTTTAATCATTAATATTTTTATTTGTGCACACGTAAAAAATATAAAAAAGTTATAATTTGATAGTATGCATCGAGACGAATCTAACAAGATCCCACTTGACTATGTTTTTCTTTATATAATGGCGATAAATTGGAGTCAAAATTGATCAATGAATAGTGTCATTTCACCCAATGTTTCATTTAAAACAGAACGGAGGAAGTATAAATATTAGAGTCAACTAAAGTCCACTCACATGCTTTGAAACACATTTTGGGTATATAAAGGTCATTTTGGGTCGATTTTGCCGTTTTTAACTCAATTTTCTTAATTTCCCGCATTTAGTATCATGTTAGGTCATATATAGTTCTAATAAGTACATAAATAAGTATTAGAGAGTCAACTAAAGTCCACTGACATGCTTTGAAACCCATTTAAGGTAAATGAATGCCATTGTGGGCCGATTTTGGTCTTTAAAGCTCAATCTTAATTTCTCACATTATATTATTTGCTCAATTTCCTTAGAGTCAACTAAAGTCTTACTAATGATCTTATATGTGTTTCCTTATGTTTGTTTTATAAGGGAGGATTCTTTCACCACTACCGAGATCAACGAGGTTCGGGATTTGCTACCACGCTACCTTACCGACGTTTGTATGTGAAGATGATGTTGCGGCTTTGCGTTTATTTGTTCTTATTATATTACTAGCTAGCTATTTAGGTACAAATACAATTGATACTTATATTATTTTGGATTTTAATTCTTATTACAACTTCATTTGTAGTACATTCTCAAAATATTATATATATATATATAATTTTGACATGTATACAGCGAGTGTGTGAGAATTGTATCAATATCAGGTTTAGATATAAATATACATTATATATATATATTTAACACTAACTGATCCGGTTTAATAACATAATTGGATCAGTTTAGGTTGTATGTGCATGTAGTGAGCTTGGTGCCATTAACAAAACTCATCCAGATTTGCAAGAAAATCAGATCAGTTAATCAAGTTAACTGATCCGATTTTCTTACAAAACCGGATTAGTTAGTGATCAACTGATCCGGTTTTGGACCGGACTAGTTGATCACTAATAGTCGCTTTGGTGTCCACCCGACTCGGACCAAAACTGGATCTGTAAGCCTGATTTTGACCGGATGCGATGATGTTTTTCCCACTAATGCATGTTCAATTAATGATTGAGAGGAATTACATTTTTTGAATTTTTAGACCATGTTCCCCAAGTTAAGGAATATGGGATGCATGTCATAATTCATAGGAGTAATTGTTAGTCAGTTGGAGGAGTGTCTAATGTTGTCTTTCCCTATAAATAGGACGTTGTATTCCAATTGAAAAGTGTGTCTAACTAAGTGAAAAATTCATCTAAGAGTCTAACAATGTTTTAACCTTCTAAAAGTATCAGTGCCTTAGTTCCTAAAAGAGTTCGTTATTTTTTGTCTTTGCAATTACTCTTCCAATCTTACAGCTTGTTTTGGATTACTTTAGGTAAAGGGTGTTGAGTGAAAGCTTGTATTTGTGAGCTTGTGATAAGTAAGAGAAAAGTGAAAATACTTATAGTTAAGTCTTGAGAAGAACAATAGTTAAGAGAACTATTGTTAGAAACTTGAATTTGTTGAGAATCTCAAGTGTTGACCCTTGAGATTTATAGGTTGCAGTTGAGTTGTTGCCTTATTATAATAAAGAGTTCATCATTTTTTTTTTGGATGAGGTATGGGTATAAGGAAATCAATGGGTTCCCAACTATAAACCTTACCGTCTAGATAACCAACTCTATTGGAGAGGCTTTTAGAATTTTGATGAGAAATATGTGATTGCAAAAATTATATGTTTAATGTTGTTTGGACATCACAAAAAATATTCTCTAAAGTTTAGTATAAAAAAAAATTGTGCATAAATATGTCCAAAATATAATAAGTTGTGTTGTAATTATCAAAACAAGTTTTTTTTTTAGGCTACAAATTATAGTAAGGGTGTAAGTTATGAAAAGTAATATTTTTCTTATATATTATAATGTGTCAACGAAATATGGGCTTTAAAATTTTGCATAAATAGGTTTTCATGAATTAATTAAAAAAACATACAAAATCCTTGGACAAAATAGTTTTTTGTGAAGTCCACTTAAGAGTTTTTGCTCGACATAGCTCAAACCAGAGTGATTTTCATAAAAACCTTAAGAAGCCGGTAAAATATAAACATTATGGGTTTTTTAGAAACACGTGAATCACATCCATGTGATTTCTCAATTATGAGTTATGGATATTCTAACAATAATAATAATGAAAAACAGTGATTCTAAAAAACTGAAATATATCATATTTCTGAATAATTACTTAACTAGCTAAAGGGCTTTAATGAACTTAGAATTGACAAAACTTTTCATTCTTTTAAATCATAATCTTTATAATGTGCATACAAAATGTTCAATCCAAAATAATTTATTAGGTAGAGTTATAGTCCAAGCAAGTAGCAAAGGTCGTGTTTCAACCGATTTCAGTACAAAATCATATTTAATTGAATTATCATTGAATACTCATCAAATATTAAACAACATAGAAGACATATAGATTTAACTATAGATACTTGAAACTCTCAATTTGGTATTTTTCCATTCTAGTTATAAAAACTAAAAAGTAGTATGAAATTTTTCAAAGTATATAATATTCATTGATTTAATTTGGACTTTCAATTTCATTTTGAAAAATAGAAAAGGCTGTTAATAAAAACGACTTAATAATCAAAACTAACAATAATAATTAGTATTATTATGCTTTAGTAGACTTACAATAATATAAAAACAAAGTCTTTGTAAATACTCGTGTAAAATTCTAAAAGGAGTATTACCATCACTTTACACTTACCTAAAATAAATTAGGAAAAGTTAATTGAAATTGTCAAATATTTAAATAAGATAATCAAATCTATATAGTTGCAATATTTTAAGCAATGAAATAAGTTGAATTCATACTCTACTAAAATTTCAATGCTCTTCAAGAAGACGAATATCATACAGCATCATTGTGAAGGCAAATGTTGAAGATTAGTATTATTTATGCACCCTTGTAATACTTTTTATAATAGCAATTAGTAGTTACTATAAATAGTTACTGCACCACTCAATTAATAAAAAATTGGAGATACTTATGCATGATTTTTCATACATAATTTCACTCGAGTTGTTCCTATAAATAAAATGAGCAACCAATCTCAAAGTTATTATATACATGTCATGGGCCCAATATATCATATCTATATGGAAAAATATGACCCAATATATAAAAAAGTAAAATTGGAAATCAGTTAACTTAGATTGTATCATAATCCATAATACTCTTATAAAAAAAATTATGTTTTCTATAATTTCCAAATGAATCAATTAAACAATTTAATATAATTAGATAAAGGATTATGTACACCTAGTTTTATTATGGGCCATTTATAAGTGTCTCATTTTAAATGGCCAAATTTCACTAAACCAAACACTTAATAAACTCCACTTCAAATTGACCATTTGACTTTGAATGATTTGAATAGTCTTTAAATAAGACTATTAATATTGACGTTAAAAAAAATATCTAAAAATCATATCAATCCAAAAGTCCTTAATTGAGAGGCAAATCTCTTAGTTTAAGTCCTTCAAAAGGCAAATTGGTATCATTTATTAGTTTGATTACCTCAACCCAAAGGGATTAACCTGAATCTAAATGATTGTTAATTAATCTGTTTCCATTTATAACTATGTTTTGATATTTTCTTTTATCCATCCACATCGGAATTGGTCATTTTGTTTTTTTAGTGGAAGTTTCAAGTTGCTTGGTTTAGATAGAAAAAATAGGTTTTGGTGAAAAATAATATAAAGGTCGACAAAAAGGATATCATTTATCTTATAAGTGATATCAATATATGTACTAATAATAAGGTATATAAAGAGTTGAAAAATAACGATAAAATATGGGGAAATGATACAAACTTGCTGAAAAATGTTATTAAAGTGAGTAATAATGATATCATTTCTCTTATAAATTAAATGATAATTACTTTGTGTAATGATGATAAGGTATATAAAGAGTTAGCAAATGATAATAAAACAGGGGAAATCGATACGAGTTTGTTGAAAAATGACAGTGAGGTGAGTAATAATAATATCAGTTTTCTTGTAAATGATTTCAGTTTGTGTAGTGATAAGGTATACAAAGAGTTGGAAAATAATAGCGAAATAGGGAACAATTATACAAGTTTGCTGAAAAATGACATAGAATGAAGTTAGTAATAATGATATGAAACATACCAATGATGATATGAAAGAGTTTTATAAATTACATGAACCATAATATATGAAAAATGACATAGAACGAAGTTAGTAATAATGATATGAAAAATACCAATAATGACATGAAAGAGTTTTATAAATTACATGAACCACATATGAAAAATGACATAAAACAACTCCAATATGATACTCTCTCCGTCCCAATCTGTTCTTCATATTTGTAATCTTTTTTGAGAGATAAAAAAGTCAAAGTAGTAAGAACAGCTAGGGACAGAGGGAATATGAGATACACTAATAATGACATGAAAGAGTTATATAATGACATGAAACAATTATATTAATTTGCACATGTGACTTGTGAGATGTTGTTACACAATAAGTTATGGTGTAATATGTTACACCAAAGACACACTATAAAAGTTATATGTGAACATAAATTGTCTAGTATGTTCCTAATACCCAAGATCCTTTTTTCCAGGTGTAATGCGCGATATCTTGGTCATTATAAACCTACTGATGCAAGACATAAGTGAATTTTAAGTGATTGAAACCTTGTTCTTAATCTTCAATTGGAGAAAGTTTAGCGCTGTTTGGCAATACTAACGGCTGCAATAACCATTAGCTATTGTAGTCGCTGTTAGCTGTTGAGGTATCTATTAATGGTCAAATAGTAGCTGTTAGCGATCAACGTTCAAAGTAGTTATTTAGAATATAATTGTTTAGCAAAAATAGCTGTCAAATTAAAAAGACAAAAAGGACATATATTTACTTATGCAATTAAATATAATAGTTCTATTAATTAGTTCAATGACTATTTTTCAATGAAACTTACATATAAGAAGGAGTATACAACTTGTAACTACTCAAACTAATTATTAGGCCCGTGCTATTCCCCGAGTAAGAAAAATTTTCATGGAGTAAATATTGTTGTAGCCTAAAAGATCTACGGCTCCTTTAGAGACACTTGGGTCCACCAGGGTCGTACACGTGTCCTCTTATAACAAATAAAGGAAAAAAGATTTAAACCCTTGGGTTAGGTTGTATCCAGTGGGGATAAAAGGGCTTACCATTCTGGCCCAAAAGTTAGTCAGAGCCCAGCTCTTTGAAGGTGGCTGCAAGTTATTAGATGATAAGCTCTCACAAATCCTGGCCTGTCAAGTGTCATGATCTGATTGCTTAGCCAATCAGATGCCACTATTCTAGGGCAATTTTTAAGGTTAGCTGTCATACTACAATCACTATAAATACCCCTGAAATCAGGAGAAAGATCATTCAATTCAAACAGTGCAAAGTTACTCTGAAAAACTACTCTCTCACTTTCTCTATTTTTACTCCTGATATCTGACTTAAGCTTCGGAGGGGGAACCACCACCCAAACCTCCAGGGTGGGTCCCTTTTTGCAGGTTCGGGAGCGAAGCTCAGGCTCGGACCAAGCAGACTCAGACATTGTTGCACAAGTCTCCAAGTGAAGAACATCTAAGGAATACTAGTTTACTTGCTAGACAAGAAAGCTCAGCCTGTAGCTTACTTGTTGGACAAGCATACTAAACATTTGGCGCGTCTGTGGGGAGACGCAACGATGACTGACTGTCAATCGTCCAACGTGGCTAGAAATCGAAGTTTTCAGATCAATGTCGAAGATACAGTAGACCATGAGAGACCGCCTCGAGGAAGGGATAGGCTTCCGTCCATCATCAATGTCCCTGGACAAAGCCAAGTACACATCATACGGGAGAATCTTGAACGTCCGAGTGGCTCGCTGCCCATCTTGATAACGTCTTGAATGATTTTCGAGACTAAGATGGCGACGATCGTCCGAGAAGCAGTCAAGAGCAACATCTTTGTTTTTCCATCTTAACCCTGAGCCAGCCGCTAACAATCCACCTCCTCTTAGGGGGCGTTCCCAAGAAAATAGTCCAGGTCCTAGTCGACCTGTTCGTCAGGAACCCTCTAGGAGAACAACTAGAGAAAAGCAGAAGGAAGTTAGTGAGCGGCGAAGGAAGATGGACTGGAATCTGGTGGTTAGGACCCAGGATCATGTTCGTCCAAGCGGGCACCGAATGGAAACAGATGCCAGGGAATACCTCGAGGCAAAGAAAGCTGATGCATTACAACGGTCGGCCACAGGGTCTACACCGTACTTGAGAGACCCTCCTTTGAGAATACCGTCCATAACAGAAGGAAGAAGTCTGGGCCCTTCTCTTGTTCGTCCAAGACAAGAAAAAACGATGGTTCAGTCCATGGTTTATAGGCGTCCATCCCCTGCTAACACCTCATCTGATCCTGTGTTAAAGGAATATCGTAAGGAGTTCATACCCATCGAGGGACAGATGGGAGCCCTCCGGATTAACTGGCCCACTCCATTCTCGACCAGGATCATGGAGGCGCCCCCCTTCCCAAAGGTTAAACTCCCTACTATAGAACCTTTTGATGGAACAACAGATCCAGACGATCACCTATCCGCTTACAAACATCAGATGTACGTCCAAGGAGTAGATGATGCTACTTGGTGTAAGAACTTCCCAGCAACTCTGAAGGGAGTAGCACAGAAGTGGTTCAACAATCTTCCACCCAATTCAGTCAACAATTTTACTGAACTCAGTTTCTTATTTACTAGTCACTTTGTTGCCAATAAGCAAGAACAAGCATGCACTTGGGTAAGGTTGTTCAAGGACCCAAGGAAGCCCTCAGAAGTTTTGTTAATAGATTTAATCTAGAAGCCCTTCAGATTCAAGATCTCAATGCAGGGGTGGCCTTTGACGCCTTTATCAGGGGACTAAGGCCAGGAAGTTTTAAGTTCGATCTTGTTAAGAAGAAAATCACCACTCTTGCCGAGGCTTTAAGGGAAGCCGAAGCATTTATACACGCCACTGAAGTATGTGCTGAGGCAAAGCACCCCGAGTCCAAGAAGCCTGAAGAGGTTGCTCAGCCAAAAAAGAGCAACCCCAAAAAGGCCGAGACTTGGGCAATTACTTCAACCACTACTTCATCCAGAAGAAGCAAGAGAAAGGAGCCTGAGTCTTCAGCCAACCATATTGAATTCAGCAAGGACCAATACTCCATTCTTATGGAGATAAAGGACCAATATGAGCTGAAGACTCCGACTGAAATGAAGACTCCTTACAGGAACAGAGACAAGAGCAAATACTGTCACTTTCACAAGGACTGGGATCATGAGACCAATGAATGCAAGCACCTTAAGAGAGCTTTGGAGGATCTAGCTTGAAAAGGAAAGATAAACTCCTATTTGCCTCAAGGGGGAAGGAAGTTTCAGAGGAAGGATGATAGACAAACCAAGAAGAAGGAGAGTAAAAGCACGGACGAGGATGTCGTCCTCGTCATTTCAGGAGGATTTGCGGCTGGAGGACCAACCAATAGAGGGCACAAGAACTACCTCAGGGAGCTCGGCCAAGTTTTACTAGCTGATCAGACCACGACCGAGCCCTTCCCAAAAGTGGTAGTTAGTGAGCAAGATCGGGGGAAGCTGAGAACTCCCCATGATGACCCTTTGGTTGTAGATATGAAGATAGCAAACTTGAGAGTAAGAAGAATTCTGATTGACACCGGAAGCTCAACAGACATCATTAGTGCTGATTGCTTGTCCAGATTGAAGTTTGATGAAAAGAACTTGGTTCCCGTCCATCATCCCATCATAAGGTTTGGGGGAGGAGTCATCCATCCCATGGGAACAGTCACGTTGCCCGTCCGAGTTGGAGAGAAGGATGCTTCGCGGACTTTATTTATCAAGTTCTTGGTTGTTCGAGATTTGACAGCCTATAATGTCATACTTGGACGGCCAACTCTGAATCATGTTAAAGCTGTAATAGTAACCCACTTGATGCTTATGAAATTTGAATGTGATGGTGGCAAAATTGGCTCCTTGTATGGAGATCAGCAGGCGGCTAGGGAATGTTACCTAACAACCCTCAAGCCGTCGTCATGGAAAGCAGATAAGGAAGACCAGACGAAGGTCGCTGGCGAAAGGAAAACGTCTGAAATTGGGAAAGATAAGACGAGGGCTGCTGGCGAAAGGAGAACGTCTGAAATTGTGAAGGACCAAGTGGCCTCGCTGAGAATGGCAATTGAGATTCCTCAGACGCCGGTTGCTGGCGAAAGGAGGACGTCTGAAAGGAAGTATGAGCCCGTCAAGGAAGAGCCACCCTCGTCTGAAGAAGTAATGGCCATTATGGGGCTGGGACTAGAGCGTCCAGAGCCGGTGGAAGTCCCAGAAGATGTCTGTTTGGATGAAGCTCGTCCAGAAAGAACCTTGAAGATTGGGTCTTCCCTCTCTCCTGAGTTGAGGGGCCTCCAAATCAGCTTGCTGAAAGAATTTCAAGACGTTTTTGCTTATTGTGTTGAAGAAATGCCTGAAATTGATCCAGAGATAGCCGTCCACCGGCTGAATGTCGATCCAAATTTAAAACCTGTTCGTCAAAAGAAAAGGCATTTAGGACCGGCCAGGAACCATGCGGTCGACCAGGAAGTTCAGAAGTTGTTGGAATCAAAATTCATCAAAGAGACTTATTATCCCGAATGGATAGCGAATGTAGTCATGGTGCCAAAGCCTAATGGCACTTGGAGGATGTGTGTGGACTACACCGATCTCAACAAGGCTTGTCCCAAGGACAGTTTCCCCTTGCCTAAGTTGGATCGGCGGTGGACTCCACGTAGGCCATGCTTTGTTAAGCTTCATGGACGCATATTCAGGCTTTCACCAGATTCCCATGTGGTCAGAGGATCAGGACAAAACGTCCTTCATTACTGAGAAAGGGCTGTATGGATAGTTGAGGATGCCTTTTGACATCCGTAATGCGCCGGCCACCTTTCAAAGACTGATCAACACTGTCTTTCAGCCACAGTTGGGAAGAAACATGGAAGCATACATTGATGATATGATAGTCAAGAGTCGGCAAGAGGAAAATCATGTTGGTGATTTGAGAGAAACTTTCGAAACTCTCAAATGTGTCTTTGGAGTCTTGTCAGGGATGTTCCTAGGCTTCTTAGTAGATCAAAGGGGAATAGAAGCCAACCCTGAAAAGATCCAAGCTATTCTAGACATGAAATCTCCGTCAAAGATAAAGGAAGTTCAGCGATTGACGGGTTGCTTGGCTGCCCTTGGACGCTTTTTGTCTAAGTCGGGCGACAAGTGCCATCACTTTTTCGCTACTATCAAGAAGAAGGCTAGGTGGACAGCAGAAGCTGAGCAAGCGCTTCAGCAAGCCAAATATCACCTTCGTCAGCTGCCTAGGTTGGTCAGTCCAGCCAAGGGGGAGAAACTGTTTGTATACTTGGCTGTGTCCACTCAGGCTGTGAGTGCTGTTCTGCTGGCTGAAAGAGAGTCCGTGCAAGTTCCAATATACATTGTGAGTCATGTGCTCAAAGATGCGGAAAATAGGTACACTCCAGTTGAGAAGTTTGGATTGACCCTCGTCATGGCCAGCAGAAAGCTGAGGCCCTATTTCTTAGCTCACAGTATACTCGTCTATACTGACCAACCCTTGAAGCAAGTTTTGCAAAAGATGGAAGCCGCCGGACGGATGTTAAAATGGGCTGTTGAGCTTAACATGTTCGATATATCATTTGAACCAAGGAAAGCCATTAAGGGGCAAGCCTTGGCAGATTTTATAGTTGAGCTTACTCGGCCAACTATAGAACCAATATTTGATCCAGCTGAAGGGAGGAAGCATTAGACGCTCATGGTTGATGGATCGTCCACTGTCAATGGATGTGGGGCAGGAATCATTTTTCAATCTCCAGAAGGAGACAAGTTTGAATATGCGCTAAGATTCCAATTCCAAGCGTCCAATAACGAAGCTGAATATGAAGCACTTCTAGCTGGAATCAAAATGTGTAAAGCGGCAGGAGCTCTTGAAATTGAGGCCAAATCGGACTCTCTCTTGGTCGTCAGTCAAGTCAATGGAGACTTTGAATGTAAAGAAGCATTGATGGGAAAATATATGCGTCTGATCAATGATGAGATTGAGCCTTTGAAACGATTTGTTCTCGACCAAGTACCAAGGTCAGAAAATCATCAAGCTGACGCTTTCTCAAAATTGGCCAGCTCGACTGAAGGTGATGCGCCAAGAACAGTGTTGTGGGAAGTTAAGCCCAAAAAGAGTATTGACCAAGAACAAATAATGTTTCTTAGCCGAGGGGCAGTTTGGATGGAGCCTATAATAGAATACAAGAAGACAGGATGGCTGCCTTCAGACCCTGTAGAGGCCAAGTATGTGAAGGCTCGAGACAAATGGTTTGAACTGTGGGATGAGACCCTTTACAAGAAGTCATTTAATCGTCCTCTCCTCAAGTGCATCACCAGGGAAGATGGTCTAGAGGTTCTGAAGGAACTCCATGAAGGAGCTTGTGCATCTCACATTGAGGGAAGAGCTTTGGGAGAAAAGGCTTTAAGGACGGGGTACTACTGGCCTACCCTGAAGGAAGATGCTCTCGTCTATGCAAAGAAGTGCGACAGTTGTCAGAAGCACGAAAATCTGCATCAGAAGCCGTCCAACTACTTAACTCCTATCTTGTTCCCTCTGCCTTTTGCCAAATGGGGCATGGATATCTTATGACCTTTCCCTGTGGCCGCTGGGCAAAAGAAGTTTGTAATCGTAGCTGTGGACTACTTTACTAAATGGATAGAGGCTGAAGCCATGCGGGGTATAACGACGAATGACGTCAAAAGCTTTATTTGGAAGAGCATTATAACCCGCTTTGGCATGCCATAGTCCATCGTCTTCGATAATGGTCCACAGTTTGAAACGCCTAAGCTGAAAGATTGGTTGGCAGAAAGGGAAATCAAAGCCCAGTTCGCTGCAGTCACCCACCAACAAGCCAATGGGCAAGTAGAGTCCTTCAACAAGATTCTATCCAATGAAATCAAAAGGAAGTTGGATAATGCTAAGGGACAGTGGGTTGAAGAACTACAGCTGGTATTATGGTCCATCAGAACCACCGTCAAAAATTCTACAGGGGAGACACCCTTTATGTTAGTTTATGGCACTGAGGCCGTCCTGCCCATTGAGATTGAAGAACCCACCTTGCGAGTCATGCTGTACACGGAAGATGTCAACTGGGCTGCATTGCGCACGACTTTGGATCAAGTACCAGAAGTCAGAGGCAATGCCTTGCTAAGAATGCAATTGTACAAGTTGCGAATGGCTCGGGACTTTAACAAGAGAGTCGCTCGACGACCGCTCAAGGTGGGGGACCTGATTCTAAGGAAGATGGAGGCAGTTGGACGAGCTAAGGAACTGGGGAAGCTAACACCAAATTGGGAAGGACCCTATCTGATTGTCCAAGAGGTGCGAAGCGGAACTTTTTGTCTGCAAGATTTGGATGGACGACCAATACAGCGCACTTGGAACTCAGATACTTTGAAGAAGTACCACGTCTGACTCAGTTAATCGCCAAGAAACTGACCAGTAGTTTGTAATCACTCCAAAGTGCCACGGCACAAGCAAGATAAAAAGAATTGTATACATGTATCTTGGCCTTTAGTCAAGCAAAATTCATATAATACAATTCCTACTTTCTTCTCGCCTTTGTTTGTTTTTACCAAGTTGGTTCACTTTGGGGCATTAAATCTGTTATTAGTCTAAAAGTGACAGTAACTTGGACAAAATTACAAAGACAAATAGAGCGTAAAAAATGCTCACTTCTCTGCCGAACATCACTCCCTCGAAGAGACCGGCCAAAGTGTAACAACCTAAAGGTTAAAACACATAATTGGCAACAAATTGACAAAAATCTCTAGTAAGGGAAACGTCAAAGTCTCTAAGAGAAAGCTGACCTGAAATAAGCCCTTAGTAAAGGATACTTACTTTCAAATGCACGGTCAGCTAAGTAGTAAAGACCCTAGTAAGGGATCACTACTTCATGACGAGTGTCGCTCCCTCAAGGAAGCCGGCCAAAGTATGGTTCGTCCGAAAATTCTAAGGCTCGTCCAAAACAATTTCAGTAGGCTTGGTCCATGTTGGCCGTTCTCCTTCTTGGTCCATGGCTCGTCCATAATACAAGGATGAGCTAAGCCCAAGAAGGGGGGGATAACGCTATACACCATGAAATTTGTTAGGACGAGTCAAGTCTATAGGACGAACCACGGTTATCCTTGGCCTCTTTTTAGGAAAGTTAGGGTCGTCCAAAGGCCAGGACGACCTAAGCAATAAAAGCCCTAGTAAGAGTTCGTTACTTCAAGACGAGTGTTGCTCCCTCAAGAAAGCAGGCTAAAGCGTGGCTCGTCCATAAACCGCATTATATTGGCCGCTTTCCTTCGACGAGTCTCATCTTATACTTGGCTACATTTTGGAATGTTTTGCGATCGTCCAAAGACAAGGATGATACTTTTTATAAGCTTGCATATCGTCCAAAAGTCAGGACGAGTCTCATCTGTACTTGCTGTCTAAGTTGGGAAGGCGTCCAAGAAGTGATGGACGAGTCTCATTTATAAAAGAAAGGACAAGCAATTGGCAAAAGGCAATTTCATTATATACTTGTCAAAAACTTACAGCTTAAGTATAAAGCTAGAAGAGACAAAGCTACGACGGCAAACAAGCCAAGAAACTTAGAAAAATAAACCTAAAGCTAGGCATCTCCTTCTTTGGGAGTTTCTTGGTCGTCCTCAGGGGCTTCTTCCTCGTCCGCACCCTCTTCATCCGACTCAGTGAACTCAGGAGGTTCTTCAGCAGACACCATTGCACGGTGAACGCTCTCTTGAAATTCTAGACGCCGGACAAAGCTGGGGACCTCACTAGGCTCGGTCAGCATCTCAAAAGCTTTGACAGCCCAGTCTTTAGACGTCTCAATGACTTGATTCAAGCCTTCTTTGGCGTTATTGAAGGCCTGGGCCGCTTCCTTTTGCAGACGGGCATTCTTACCCCTTAGGATTATATTCTCCCTCCTCAGTTGGGCCGCGGCCAGAAGAGCAGTATCCCTTTCGCCCTTCAACTCAGCTGAGATGATGTCTACGACCAATTGCAGTCGGTCTTGTTCCTTGTACAGCTGTTGATAGTAACAAGATAGTTCTTGTTTTCGGACTCCAGGAGTGTTGATCTCTTCTCCAAGGCCTCCAGTGATTGGCGGTGCACTAGTGGAAAAAACGCTATATGTCACAACAAAACCGTTGCGGTCCTTAAGAGAACCGCAGCGGTAAACCGTCGAAAATTTGGGTGGGAAAAGTGGCCTAACAAACCGATGCAGTCTTTATAAAACCGCAACGGTTAACAGTTAACCGCTGCGGTTCGCTATTAACCGTTGTGGTTTTATGAACCGCAGCGGTTTATTTTGTTTTTTTTTTCGCGGCAAAGAGGCCTGGCTCCCTCTCATCACTGTTAACTCCCTCCTTCGTCCTTCCTTTCAAAAAAACGACTCCCTCCTTCGACATTTCACGCAAGGGTTCACCACCACCACTGCCACCACTAGGTTCCACCACCACCACTGGGTTCCACTTCCCCCGACCCCGACGACCACCAGCTGTTGCGTCCTCCTCTCCAATTTGGTGGGTTTCAACCACAAACCCCACCTGTTGTGTCCTCCTCCATGGCTGCACCTGCGTCCTCCTCCGTGGCTGCACCACCGCCGCCGCACCACCACCGTTCCTAAACACCTACATTCCTTCTCTACCTCTTCTTAGGTACAAACATTCCTTCTCTACCTCTACCTCCACCATTCCTTCTCATATTTGAAGCTTCAAGTTTATAATTAATTGTTCTTTTATGAATAATTATTAATGAAATTAGGTTGTATAATAGTTAATGGGTGTAAATTTGATTGATTTGAGTTAATTATTTTATTTAAAGTAGTTAGTTTGATTTTTAGGTTAAAAAAACTAGGGCTTTGTTGTGGTTGATATTTTTGTGGTTGTTGTTGGTAGTAGCTATTGTTGTTGTTGTTGTTATTGTTGTTGATGTTGTTGTTGTTGTTGTTGTTGTAGTTGTTGTAGTTGTAGTACTTACTAACTAGTTAGGTTTGAACTTTAAACGTTGTTGTTGATTATTGGTTTAGATATTTAGTTTAGTTTAGCTTAGTTTAGTTTAGTTTTGTTTGAATTGCTAATTTATACTAATGTTAACTTTTAAACTTTGTTGTTGATTATTGAAGCTAGCTAGGGACGGAGTGTTGAGCTCGATTTCCCTATTCACAACCTTGATATTGGTATGTTATCACTCATATTTAACTTTCTTTCATAGTAAATTGGTTTATATATATGTGCAAATGTGTATATATTTATCGTTGAATTGAGATTAGATGTAAAATGTTTTGTTGTTTTTAAAAACCTATGTTTGCATCATCATATCATATGCCTAGATACCCGTTCGAGACTTACTCATTAGGAGTAAGTCTTGAATAGTCCCCGGTTTGGGACTGTTTTTAGATGTTTAATCTCACTTAGGTGGTGAATGTATGTCTTTAGTTCGATTCTAGAGGAAAATCTTGGCTCGTCGTTTCCCTACTTTTGTTCTCTGGGTACATATGTAGATATAAATAACTATATATCTACATCGTGTACTTGGAGAACCTGTAGGGAAATGCTTTGCGGATTTTCCGTAGATTCGAACTGAAGGCAATGCATTCACTAGTGAGATTAGACATCTAAGGATGGGTTAGGTTGGAGTGATAAGGACCCTTGGAAAGCATGCCTAATTTCATTAAATATATATCGTGTATAAACTCTAATAATGTAGTGAAATTCGTCATTGACATGGGGTACTTGTTGCTTGTGTTTAATTAGAGCTAGGTTTGGTTGAAATGAATCGTGCATGGATGTATGGTAGTCGTGACACGTGTGAATTCGTGGATGGGGTCTTTGAATTTTGTGATGCTGCATTAAGTCATCAGGCTGCAAAGGGAACCGAGGGGTTTTATTGTCCTTGTATTGATTGTGGTAATGTGAGCATCGTTAGTAGCATTGAGTCGCTTAGGGAGCATATCTTTCGTCGCGGGTTTAGACAAGACTACTATGTATGGGTTTGGCACGGTGAGGAGGGTATGTATGATGGTCGAAATGCCATTGTTAACGATGTGCATGAAGAAGGTGAGTTTGATGTCATTGAGAATGACAACATCGAGGATGAATATGAGGATATTCAAGTAGAAGATGATGATGATGAAGGGGATCATATCGAGGAGATGATGACGGGGGTAGATCATTCTGGCAAACGACCTCGTATTTTTGAGTGCATGGACGAGGCATCTCGGAAACCGTTGTATCCCGGTTGTACGAGGTACACCAAGCTGACGGCCGTGATAACACTCTTTAATATCAAGACGAAAGCCGGTATAAGTGACTCTTGTTTCACTTCCTTGTTGCAAGAATTTGGTGATATGTTGCCGGACGACCATGAACTACCCAAGTCGAACTACTATGCTAAGAAACTGATGTGTCCCTTCGGTTTAGAGTACCAGAGGATACATGCTTGTCCAAACGATTGTGTGCTATATCGACATGAATATGAAAATATGGATGAGTGTCCTCGATGTGGGAAGTCGCGTTACAGGCGCGCAGGGGTTGGTGATAAGAAAGGTCCTGCAGCAAAGGTGATGTGGTATCTTCCGATTATACCACGATTCAAGCGCATGTTTTCAATCAAAAAAGATGCTAAGAACTTGAGGTGGCATGCCGAACGAAGGAAAAAAGACGGTTTTCTCAAACATCCGGCTGATTCTCCTGAGTGGAAAGGTATCAACCATTGTCATAAGACCTTTGGTGCCGAGGACAGAAATTTGAGGCTTGGCCTATGCACGGATGGAATGAACCCATTTGGCAATCTTAGTTCTCAACATAGTACGTGGCCGGTTCTTCTAGTTATATACAACTTGACTCCTTGGTTGTGCATGAAACGCAAATACATCATGTTGTCGATTCTTATTTCAGGGCCGAAACAGCCTGGAAACGACATAAATGTCTACCTCCAGCCACTTGTTGATGATTTGAGAAAAATGTGGGATGAAGGAGTTTTTGTGTATGACGCACATGCTGATGAGGTATTCACATTGCGTGCCATGCTTTTATTCACTCTTAATGACTATCCTGCTTATGGGAACTTATCCGGGTACAAGAACAAAGGGAAGAAAGCATGCCCGATTTTCCTGGACGACACAACATCTAAATACATTACTACTTGTCACAAAGATGTTTATATGCGCACCCGAAGGTGCCTTCGACGCGACCATCCTTATCGTAATAAGAAGAAGGCATTCGATGGAACAGTTGAGGAAGGGGTTGCTCGTAGACCATTGACTGGTATTGAGGTTTATGATCAAGTCAAGGGTATTGAAACGATATTCGGCAAAGGAACGAGTGTTGGTGATAAGGGACTTTGGAAAAAGGAGTCTATTCTGTGGAAACTTCCATATTGGAGAGATCTAGAGGTTAGACATTGTCTCGACGTCATGCACATAGAGAAAAATGTATGTGACGCCATTCTAGGGACACTTATGAATATTCCACATAAGACAAAGGATAGCAAAGGGGTGCGACTGTATCTGGAAAGTGAGGGGCTTCAACCAGAACTATGGGCTCAAAAGAGGGACACTAAGAAAAGAAAGAAAAAAGAGAAAGTGTCTGGAAAAGGAAAAGAAAAGGGAAAAGAAAAGGAACAGGAATAAGGGTTGCCTGCAGGAATTGAAAGAAAAGGAAAGAAAACGGTGAAGGATGATGATAGGAACTATTTACCTCCGGCTTGCTACACTCTATCTAGAGCTGAGAAGCGTCTTTTTTGCGAGTGTTTGTACAACATTAAGGTTCCATCAGGGTACTCATCGTACAAGAAAAGATTTGTTACCTTAGACGGTGAGTTGAAATTATCGAGCATGAAGTCTCATGATTGTCATGTAATGATGCAAGTATTCTTACCGATTGCAATTCGAGGGATATTGCCGAAACACGTGAGACATACCATAACAAAGTTGTGTTCTTTTTTCAATACTATATGTAGCAAAACGTTACAACCCTCGAAGCTTGATGCTCTGCAGGCTAGCGTGATACAGACTTTGTGCAAGTTTGAGATGTACTTCCCACCTGCTTTCTTCGACATTATGGTCCATTTGGTTGTACATCTAGTTCGAGAAATTAAGTTATGTGGTCCGGTATTTTTGAGGTGGTGCTATCCCTTTGAGAGACATATGGGCTCTTTGAAAGATAAAGTAAGGAATCCAGCGCAACCAGAAGGAAGTATAATTCAGGGGATTGTGAGTGAAGAGGTCGGTAATTTTGTGGCTGAGTTCTTAACTAATGTTGATCCTATTGGACTTCCTACATCTCTACACTTGGCTCCAAAATGATAGTACCTCCTGTTGAAAGGCGCATACAAGCACACTTATTTGTATTGCAGCATATGGTACATGTGCATCCGTACTTGGATGAGCATTTGGAGGAGTTGCGTGACCAGAATCCAGGTAAAGGGACTAGAGCATTGATGCAGTTGCATAATAAGACGTTTATTGATTGGTTCCATAACCGAATAATGCGTGAAGTAGATTCCAATGTTTCTGAAACTCTGAAGTGGCTAGCATTTGGTCTTCGAGAAGCTGTGCACTCCTATGAGGGTTATGATGTTAACGGATATACGTATTGGACAGTATGCAAGTGCCAAAGACAAGTCTCCTATTGATATATGGACGAGTTCAAGATATATGGGAGCTTGACTACTCTGGTTTCACGGTCTGCTTATTTCGATGCAAGTGGGTTGAGTATAACCGGCGTTACATAAGAAAAGATGACCCTTGTGGATTTACTCTTGTAGAGTTGGGTCGGTTGCGTGATAGTGAAGAGCCATTCGTGCTTGCATCACAAGTTAAGCAAGTATTCTACGTAACTGATCCTTCTGATAACAAGTGGTCAATTGTTGTTCCGGGAAAAAGAAGTATACTCGGAGTTGGTGATGTTGAGGATGAGGAGGAGTATGATGCGTTTGAAGACACCCCGCCTTTCACCATTCCCAACTCTGATGTCAATGATGCGGAGTTAGCGACAAGTTACATGCGTGCAGATCACGGAGAAGGGATAATGGTTGATACTTCAAATGAAGGTGGCAAAAGTAAACAATAGGCTCGACTTCTTTGGTTCCAATTCCGGCTTTCGGCTTTGCAATGTCATTTTACTTTATTTTTCACTTTTAGCTGCATGTAGTGTCATGTATAGTTCTTATTACTGTATATATATGTATTTCAATCAACTAAACTCGCTTCACGTGTATTGAAACCCATTTTGGGTAAGTGAATGTCATTTCGGGCTAATTTCGGCTTTTCAACCTCAATTAACTTAATTTCTCGCTTTTAGCCGCATGTTAGGTCATGTATAGTTCCAATAACTATATATATATGTATTACAATCAACTAAACTCGCTTCACATGTATTGAAACCCATTTTTGGTAAGTGAATGTCATTTCGGGCCAATTTCGGCTTTTCAACCTCAATTAACTTAATTTCTCGCTTTTAGCCGCATGTTAGGTCATGTATAGTTCTTATTAGTATATATATATGTATTACAATCAACTAAACTCGCTTCACATGTATTGAAACCCATTTTGGGTAAGTGAATGTCATTTCGGGCCAATTTCGGCTTTTTAACCTCAATTAACTTAATTTATCGCTTTTAGCCGCATGTTAGGTCATGTATAGTTCTTATTAGTATATATATATGTATTACAATTAACTAAACTCGCTTCACATGTATTGAAACCCATTTTGGGTAAGTGAATGTCATTTCGGGCCAATTTCGGCTTTTCAACCTCAATTAACTTAATTTCTCGCTTTTAGCCGTATGTTAGGTCATGTATTGTTCCAATTAGTATATATATATGTATTACAATCAACTAAACTCGCTTCACATGTATTGAAACCCATTTTGGGTAAGTGAATGTCATTTCGGGCCAATTTCGGCTTTTCAACCTTAATTAACTTAATTTCTCGCTTTTAGCCGCATGTGAGGTCATGTATTGTTCCAATTACTATATATATATGTATTACAATCAACTAAACTCGCTTCACATGTATTGAAACCCATTTTGGGTAAGTGAATGTCATTTCGGGCCAATTTCGGCTTTTCAACCTCAATTAACTTAATTTCTCGCTTTTAGCCGCATGTTAGGTCATGTATTGTTCCAATTACTATATATATATGTATTACAATCAACTAAACTCGCTTCACATGTATTGAAACCCATTTTGGGTAAGTGAATGTCATTTCGGGCCAATTTCGACTTTTCAACCTCAATTAACTTAATTTCTCGCTTTTAGCCGCATGTTAGGTCATGTATTGTTCCAATTACTATATATATATGTATTACAATCAACCAAACTCGCTTCACATGTATTGAAACCCATTTTGGGTAAGTGAATGTCATTTCGGGCCAATTTCGGCTTTTCAACCTCAATTAACTTAATTTCTCGCTTTTAGCCGTATGTTAGGTCATGTATTGTTCCAATTACTATATATATATGTATTACAATCAACTAAACTCGCTTCACATGTATTGAAACCCATTTTAGGTAAGTGAATGTCATTTCGGGCCAATTTCGGTTTTTTAGCCTCAATTAACTTAATTTCTCGCTTTTAGCCGCATGTTAGGTCATGTATAGTTCCAATTACTATATATATATGTATTACAATCAACTAAACTCGCTTCACATGTATTGAAACCCATTTTGGGTAAGTGAATGTCATTTCGGGCCTATTAGAGTCACTTAAAGTCGGATCACATGATTTGAAAACCGAACTGGGTAGATGAATGTCGTTTAGGGTGTAATTATGGATTGTTTTGGGGGGGGAGGGGACCGTGCAAGGGGTGTTGTGCAAGCGGGGTGGGACAGTGAAGGGGGCGATGAAGGGGGGCATGCGGGGGGCGATGAAGAAGCGTGAAGGGGGGCATGCGGGGGGCGCTTCATGGGGGAGTGTGCGGTTCGGGGGAGTGTGCGGTTCGGGGGGGAGTGTGCGGCGAGGGTGGGGCGATGCGGGGGGCGGTCGAGGGGGCGGTGAAGGGGTGGGGAGTGCGGGGTGGGGGCGATTCGGGGGAGTGTGCAACGAGGGTGGGGCTGTGCGGGGGCGGTGAAGGGGTGGAGGGAGTGCGGGGTGGGGCAATGCAGGGGGGAGTGTGCGGTTCGGGGGGGAGTGTGCGGCGAGGGTGGGGTTGTGCGGGGGCGATCAGGGCGGTGAAGGGGTGGGGGGAGTGCGGGAGGTGAGGGCATGCGGGGGAGGAGTGAAAGGGGGGCGGTGTGCGGGGGGGTGCGGGGTGGGGGGCGGGCCGTGCGGGGGTGGGGGGCGGGGCATGCGGGGGCGAAGAAGGGGGGGCATGCGGGGGGGCAATGAAGGGGGGGTGCAGGGGGCGGTGAAGGGGGGAGTGTGCAATCGGCGGGGGGGAGTGTGCGGCGAGGGTGGGGCGTGCGGGGGGGGCGATCAAGTGGGGCGATGAAGGGGTGGGGGGGAGTGTAGGGGGTGGGGGTGTGCGGGGGTTTCTAATCATATGTTTGTTTAATCTTACGCGTTTCTAATATCGTTTTTTTAAATTTCAGGAGTTTCAAACATGGTCCGAGATGATGTGATTGTGGAGGAAGAAACCGATGATGATTATGATAAGTCATTGAATGATGATGATGAGTATGATACGGAGAAGGAGAACGATAAAGGTGACCCGGAAGACATAGCGCATGATGAGGAGAAGCGCTTGCGTGAAAGGGAACTTCACTTGGCTGAAATAAATGAGGAGCTAGCCGATAAGGCTCCCCCCATTGACAACAATGCTAGGGAAGATTATCCTTGTATTTCATCCGTCATTGTGCCACACAAAAATGCGGGGAAAGAGGTTCTTAGTACCAAAACTCCAAGTAAAGTTGCAACAAAGAAGCGGAAAGGAAGGGGTGCGACCAAGGGATTGAATTATAACAACCTTATGACCCTCGAGTATGATGATATGGGTCAACCTTGTGGTCAATGGCGTAAAAAGTATGGGCAGCATTTAGGGTTATGTGTGCGCAAACTGAGCATTTTGGTGGGGTGGAAAGATGTGCCCAATGCAATGAAGAAATCATTATGGGAAGACACTTGTGTAAGTTTATATTTTAACTGAATTACTTTTATTTCCGACATTTAGGGGCATGTTAGGTCATATATAGTTCCAATAGGTACATATATAACTATAAGAGTCAATTAAACTCCACTTATATGCTTTGAAACACATTTTGGGTAAATGAAGGCCATTTCGGGCCGATTTTGGCCTTTACACTCCAATTCACTTTTTTTTTGCATTTAGCCGCATGTTAGGTCATATATAGTTCCAATAGGTACATATATAACTATAAGAGTTAATTAAACTCCAATTATATGTTTTGAAACACATTTTGGGTAAATGAAGGTCATTTCGGGTCGATTTTGGCCTTTACACTCCAATTCACTTAGTTTTTTACATTTAGCCGCATGTTAGGTCATATATAGTTCCAATAGGTACATATATAACTATAAGAGTCAATTAAACTCCACTTATATGCTTTGAAACACATTTTGGGTAACTATTTGTTTATTTCTTGTTTTTATAGAATACGTTCCATATTACTCATAATGAGGAAAAAAAGGCGGCGTTTCTATCCGCGGTGGCCGAAAGATTTAGAGCTTTCAAAAGCAAACTAGTGAGTGGGTGGATCACGAAACGGAGAAAGAGGACTATAAAGAGGAGGAAAATTCAAAAATCAAAGCAAAATGAGGGTGAGATGGACAATGAGGCCGAAAAAGAAACAGAAAAGGAAGGGGGAGAGGAAGATACATTTCAACCGGATTCTTTGCCTCATCAGATTTGGGGACATATAAAACCAGAAGATTGGGAGGCATTTTTTACCCAAAATACTACGCCGGAGATGGTGGTAAGTATTGCACTTTAAACTATATATATTCGACTTTGCATGTTCACTTTCAATACAATTACATGTGTTTTCTAATTGTCCATGTGAATTTATAGGCTAAGCGTGAGAAACATTCACTCAGTGCAAGACAAAGGAATCACTACCATCATATGGGTTCCCATACTTAAACGAGCGCGAGAAAGTTGTGGATTGACGAGAAATTTTACCCTTCTACGTACCGATACAACCACAACGCCGTCTTCTAGCTCTAAGGCCGCACCGTCTGTCAAAATTGATCGTGTCGCTGATTGGTGGTGCTCCTTGCATAGGCGTGATATCAACAATCAAATGACCATTTCATATCCGGGAACCTTGAAGATAGCCAATGCCGTTGTAATTACATGCACTACCAATCCCCCACCCCCCCGCACACTCCCCCACTCCCCGCACACCTGCCCCCCACACCGCCCACACCCCTAACAATCCCCCCACCCCCCGCACACTCCCCCCCACGCCTTGCTCCCCCGCACACCGCCCCCACCGCACACGCCCCACCGCACACTCCCCGCACACTCCCCGCCCCACCGCCCCCTGCACACTCCCCCCGCACACATTCCCCACCCCCGCACACCGCCCCCGCACACTGCCACCACACCGCACACCGCCCCCACTCCCCGCACACCCCCCACCCCCGCACACCGCCCCCCCACTCCCCGCACACATCCCCACTCCCCGCAAAGCCCCCACCCCCGCACACATCCCCACTCCTCTGCACACATCCCCCACTCCCCAGACACACCGCTCCCCGCACGCCGCACACTGCCCCCACCCCCGCTCCCCCCGTACACCGCCCCCACCCCCCCCGCACACTCCCCCCCCCCCGATCCGCCCCGCACAAGTCTTGCCCCACCCCCTGCCGCTGCCGCTTATGATGTTGTTTTTTTTTTCACTTACCGTTGTTAATTTCTCTATAGATGGGGCTCAAGCAAAAAGAGGTTAGCGGCGAGTTCACTCCCCAAGGCAACAAAGATGCCCTTTATGAGACTTTGGGAAAGGACCACAGTGGACGTTTGAGGGGTTTAGGTGGTATTCGTCTAGGTGTGACAAAAGCGTATTCTAAAGATTACTCCGTGGGTACAAAATCACGCTCTCAACCACATGATATGGAAGCTATGACACAAGCTATTCGGGAGAATCTTACGGAGGAAATTACGGAGAAAATCACGGAGAAAGTGACGGAGAAAGTCACAGAGAGTTTCAACGCGATCCTCTCACAGTTTGGTTTACCGGCGATACATCAACCTAAACTGGATCGTCTTTTGGAGGACAAAGCTAGCCATCCTTACACACAAAAATCCCCACCATTTATACTTGAGTTAGAGGTAACTATTATCCTTATGACGCGCTCGTTGTAAACACGTCAAAGATAGCTTAGACTTATCTAATCAACACGAATCAATGCAAGCCGAAGTCCCCGGCAACGGCGCCAAAATTTGACGCGCTCGTTGTAAACACGTCAAAGATACCTAAACTACCCAATATAGGGCAAGTAAAGGGTCGAATCCACAAGGACTAAGGGAAACACCAATAAGTATCGATTTATGATAAGCAAAGTAAAGTCTATGTTTTTGAAGATTTATAGATGAAAAGACAATAAGAAAAATGGCTTTGGGAAGGGGTATCCACCAATCAACTCATTCATAAACCAAGCAATCACGATGGGAATCAACAATGGGGATCAATTGAGGGAAATCGTTCATCCATTGGTACTCTAACCACTCTCTCGAGCTAGCTAGATTGGCCTAGTCTCTTACCGAAGACCTATTCTCATGGCTAAGGCATTCAACCAAGCATATCCATAAACATGATGAACTTAAACAAGCAAACTAAGTCCCCTAGGCTAGGTAGTCCCTATTCTCATGGTCCTTCAAGCCTAATAATCGATTTGAGGCAACCCCTTAACTTCATCTCTCGATCCTTCACTAAGGGTACCTAAATTATGCTCCTATGATGGCCAATCACACAAACATTCATGAAAATGCCAAATCAATTAACCAAAATTATCACAAGTCAAAACCCAATGTTGGATTTAGAGGTTCATGAACTCATTAATAGCTTCAAACCCTTCCCAAAGAAATAGCTACTCACAAATCATGAAAAATTATAAACTAAAAGACATTAACAACTATTAACATGAACTAAAACAATAATCTAGGATGAACAAGTAAATAGAGTGAAAATGACATGGAAATATGAAAATAAAGCAATAAATATGAGAGAGAGTAAGAAATTCTCATTAAAGTTGCAAGGAGATTCCAAATCTTCAAGTTTCCTTCTTAGATTCTTCAATTTCCAAGTTTTCAACAAGTTTATCTCACTTCTCTCTCTAGAAGATGAGATTTTCTCTCTCCTAGGGTTCTAAGAATTTGAAATCTCACTTTATTAAAATATAATGTAAATTAGCCTTAGATAAAATAAGAGGAGTCCCTCTTATATAGTCATAAGAAAAAAAACAGAAAATTACAAAACAACCCCCGCATTAAAACAAACAAAGTCGTAAAAAGGTTTCCGGAAAAATGACCCGACCCGGACGGGTAAGATGACCCGAGCCCTCGGGTGACCTGACCCGAGCCCTCGGGTCACCTGACCCGGGCGGGTCAGACCAACAGGAGTGAAAATGTGATTGACCCGGGCGGGTCAGTTGACCCGAGTGCTCGGGTCAGTTTTCAGTTTCGTCAGTTGTTTTTCAAACGGCCATATCTCACTCGTTTTATATCAAAATTGAGCTTCTGACTACTTGTTGGAAAGCTATTGAGCCAAACTTTCATCTCCAACTTGAATCGCTCAAAAATGTTTTGTGTGCTGAATGTTATGGCCATTTGAAGTTGACCCTTGTGCGCAAACTCTTCCAAAACTTCTTATATTTGCCTCCGGAACTCGGTTATGTTTCCTTGACCTTCCTCTTCGATATTAATATTCGGGGTTGTGCAAGTGTCCTCCAAGCGTGCTCCTAAGTCCTGAAATGGAACAAATCGCCCAAAGAAAGTGCATACAAGAAGGAAAATTGCACAAATTAAGGAAATAGCTAACAAACTAGCTAAACTAACTCAAAAACAACTATAAAACCAATTAAAAACTATCAAAAAGTAAAGTAATAAACAAGATATCACCTTATAATTTTTAAAATAAAGTAACATGTTATATTCTGTAATTGCATGTTCGTAACCTCAATTTCATTTACTTTTTGAAGGAAGAAACGCCTTGCCAGCTTTTACTAGATGTAAAAGATGAGGGTTTGATTGTGGTGGCTGTAGGAAATGCACAACCACGAAGTGAACGAGCAATAGTCCATCATGAGCCTGTGGACAATGAGCACTTGGCGGTTAGTGTAGTCACCATTACTCCTGGTTACAGTGGCGGATCTAGTAGTGGTCCCTATAGGTCACGTGACCAACTATTCTTGAAAAAAAAAAAAAAAAAAAAAAAAAAATTTATTTTCCTCTCTCACGCGAAACTAACCCTCATTCCTCACCCAGTTTCTCTTTCTCTCTCGTTCTCCTTCGCGAACTTCAGTCTTCAGTCTTCACTCTTCAGGCGACGGCGACGGCGACGGTCGACGCTTCGACGGATATCTTCCCTCACCCAGTAGGCAGACGGCAGTAGCACTTCACACTTCAGGGCCTCAGAGGCGCGACGTAGATCTGCGATTTGCGAAGTCGCGAAGTGTCGCCAGTGGCTGAGACACTAAACTTCACCCTTGCGACTCGTCGCCGACTCGCCGGTGACCCGTGACCGGTGAGTTTATAATTCTTTCAGTTTTTTTATCATTTTTGTTCACCGGTGAGATTTTGTTAGGGTTTTGTACTTTTGTTCAATCACTTCAATGTTCGACTTCGATCTATTTAGGTTGATTTAGGTTCTTTGTGGTTCTTTGTGTTCGATCTATTCGAAGGTCGTTGAAGAGGAACTTGAGGTCATGGACTTATGGTTCGAAACTTCGAATTTAGGTTGATTTAAAGGTTCTTTGTGGTTGATTATTTAGGTTGATTATTTAGGTCGAATTTAGGTTCGAACTTGAGGAACTTGAGATCTATTTAGGTTGATTAATCTTGGCAGAGGGCTGCAGATTGGTGATGATGTTTGTGTTGTGGTTGAATCTTACATCTTCACTTCTTCATGTCTGATTATAGGCGGCAGTGGGCGGAGGTGCGGAGCTACGAGGCGGCAGCGGGAGCGGCGCCAAACTTCAGGTGACAGGTATTCTTCTAATTCAACCTTCTTAAACTTCGCTTAATCGCTAGGATGTCAATTGGATTTCATTAGGATTTCATTACGATTGTGTTGTGAACTTGTGATTTGGGAATTAGACTACGATGCCAAATTGACAAATGATTGTGTATTTATGTATTTTTGTCAATTGGATTTCATAACGATTGTGTATTTGTGTTGTGATTTGGGAGTTATATTAGGATGCGAAATTGACAAATGATTGTGTGTTTGTGTATTTTTGTCAATTGGATTTCATTACAATTGTGTTGTGATTTAGGAATTAGATTAGGATGCGAAATTGACAAATGATTGTGTTGTGAATTTGTGATTTAGGAATTATGTTACTAAGGTTGATTGATTGACAAATTAGAATGTGCTTGATTGTATTGTGTTGACCTTTTAATCTCATTCAAATTATTAATTTAATTTTCAGAATGAAAAGGAAAAAAACGAAGGATATTTCAAGTTTTTTTGTTAAAAGAACGCCAACTCAAAATCCACCTCCACCTTCTCCTCCACCATCTCCTCCTCCATCTCCTCCAAATCTTTCACCACCTCGAGATTATGAACAAAATCTTCCTCCTCCATCTCAATTAGATGAACAAAATCCTCCTCATCAACAAAGTGAACAACATTCTTCTCCAACACACAATTCCAAAACCCATCTTATTCCCAGATTGAGCGAATTTGAAATTGCTAATCTTCCACAAGATCCTGGGAAAAGGAGAAAGATGAGTGATTTTCATCCTGATGATAAAAGCATAGTAAGAAGAACATACCTTGATAGAAAACCTTGCCAACCTAAAAATTTTGTGTTTCCTCAAACACTTATCGGGCCGAAAAACCGTCGATTTAATGTGGATTGGTTTGACACTTGGCCTTGGCTAGAGTATAGTGTTGAAAAGGATGCTGCATTTTGTTTTGCTTGCTATTTATTCAAGGAGGACAACTCGGTTGGAAGAGATGCTTTTACTAGCAATGGTTTTAAGTATTGGAATAGATTGGATATAATAAAAAAGCATGTTGGTAGTCATAAGAGTGTTCATAGTAATGCTATGATTGCTATGGAACTTTTCAAGAACCAAAAGAGTAGCATTATTACTGGTTTATCAAATCAAACAAAAGAAACCATGAGTGCTTATCGAACGCGATTAGAAGCTTCTTGTTGAAACTATCAGGTGGCTTTTGCTCCAAGGGTTGCCTTTTCGTGGTCATGATGAAAAAGAAAGTTCATTGAGTAGAGGTAATTTTGTTTCATTACTTACTCTTCTTTCACAACATGATTCTGAGTATTCCAAAGTTGTTTTCAAATTGGCACCTGGCAATTGTCAACTCACTTCTCCCGTTGTTCAAAAAGATATCATCAATGCTTGTGCAAAAGAGACAACTAAAGCAATACTTGAAGATATGAATGGTGGTTTTTTTGCTATTCTTGCTGATGAGTCCGCCGATGTTTCTGATAAGGAACAAATGGCTCTTTGCTTGAGATATGTTAATAAAAAGGGAGAAGTATGTGAGCGTTTTCTTGGTGTTGTGCATGTTCCCAATACTACTTCTTTAACTCTTAAAGGTGGTATTGAGTCATTACTCATGGAGTACTCTTTGACTTTCTCACAAGTTCGAGGGCAAGGTTATGATGGGGCAAGCAATATGCAAGGTTCAATCAATGGACTCAAAACTTTGATATTAGAGGAATGTCCTCAAGCATACTTTGTGCATTGTTTTGCACATCAACTTCAGTTGACACAAGTTGCACTTGCTAAAAAGAATTCAGATTGTGGTTGGCTTTTTGTTGATGTACTTGCACCTCTCTTGAATTTTGTGGGTGGTTCACCTAAAAGGAAAGAATTTCTTCGAGAGAAACAAGCTCAACGAGTTGTAGAAGCATTATCCTTAGGTGAACTTGAATCGGGAACGGGTTTAAATCAAGAACGTGGCTTAGGTAGACCTTGTGACACTCGTTGGGGGTCTCACTTTAAAACAATTTTGAATGTGCTTGATTTGTATCCTTCAATTCTTGAGTCACTCGATAAAATTGGTGAAGTTTCTGATGCAATTGATTCAAATAAAGCACAAGCTCTTACACACTTGTTGATGTCATTTGATTTTGTGTTTGTGGCACACTTAATGGTTTCTATATTTGGAATCACAAATGCGTTGAATGTGGCTTTGCAAAAACGTGATCAAGACATTGTAAATGCTATGGCCATGGTTGATGTAACCAAGATCAATCTACAAAAGATGAGAGATGAAGGATGGGATTCTCATATGGAAAAAGTCACTTCTTTTATGGCTAAATATGACATCGAGATTCCAAACATGGAGGAGAGATATCATGTTCCGGGGAGAAGGATGTTTAGAGGTAAGAGCCCACAAGTTACAAATCTTCATCATTTTCGAGTTGAAGTTTTCTTAAGTGTCATTGATCTTCAATTGCAAGAACTTGAGAATCGGTTTCCGGAGATAAGTAAGGAACTACTTGTGTGTATGTCTTGTTTTAATCCTACTAACCGATTTTCTTCCTTTGACAAAAGAAAATTGATTCAACTTGCCAAGTTCTATCCTAATGAGTTTTCAAGTACCGAAATGATATTTTTTGATTGGTCACTTGAAAATTTCATTGTTGATGTTAGAGGAGATGAGAGATTTTGGAATTTAAAGAGTCTTCACGAGCTTTCAATGAAACTTGTTGAGACGGGAAAGTCCGAAACTCATGATCGGGTCTACTTGCTTTTGAAATTGGTGTTGGTTCTTCCCGTTGCAACTGCAAGTGTAGAAAGAGTATTTTCTAGTATGACGCAAGTGAAAGATAAATTGCGTAATAGCATGGGAGATCAAATGTTGAATGATTGCTTGATTACTTATGTAGAGAAAGACATGTTTTTGAAGGTTAGCAAGGATGATATTATAAATCGATATCAAAATATGAAAACTCGTCGAGAACAATTGTAATATTTGCTAAGTACTATTTGGTTGTAATAAGTACTATTTTTAGGTACTATTTTATTGTAATATGAACTATTATTAGTCATAAATTGATTTTATTTGAAGTAGTTTTTTTAAATTCATGGATTATCTTATATGGATACGCGTATTCGAACACGTACCCGTACCCGTACCCGTCTCTGTGCAACCTAGTCGGTAGTGACCAACTATTCATAAATTCCTGAATCCGCCACTGCCTGGTTACGAAGACTTTGCTCTTCCGCTGCCTAAACCGTCAATTGATATAAATGTCTTGACCGACGCTCGTGGTGGTTATGTGTTGTGGCCATCGGCATGGGTGAGATTTTCAGACGAGGTAAATTGAAGCAACTTAAATCCATATTCATAATGATTTGTTTCATACCTACCTAATAACTAAGTTGAATGTTTTTACCGTTGAATTATTTAGTTTTGGAGAGAATAAACAAGCCCAAGGAAAGCAAGGCGGACTCACCTCCTCTAGAGAAGGCGAAGAAGGGTTCAGAGAAGAAGGGTTCAAGCAGGCTAAAAAGGCCATTTTGGGTAAAGGAATGCAAGATTCAAGTCACCAAGAAAAACCAACTACATATACTTGGATCGAGAAACCAAAGATCGAGTGTCTCACTAAGGCATGCATATGGCTACATGCAAATGCGCGTGATATGTCGGATGATGCACCTCTCGAGGTGAATTTGGGTACCACGCAATTCAACTACTTTGAGGATACATCGACATGGGTGTCTAAGGGTGATTTGAAAGAGTTCCTTTGCGGAGAGATGTTGAATGTTTCCTTGATTCAAGTCTTCATGAGGTAAAACATTTGTACTTTTGAAGTAAATAAAAATGCTTTGCAATATACTATAATATATTTATGTTACGAAGTTGGTTGTGCTTTAAAGATTACTCCAAGATGATCGTTGTGGACGCAAGAGCATACAAGAGTAATTTGGGTGGTTATGTCCAAATTTCACCCGAGCCGACAATTGTTTGCAAAACACAAATGAGGTGAAGGAGTATATTTGGCTATGTATCAAAACATCTCTACGTGCACAACATAAGTTCATACTTGCCCCTTGTTTTGAAGAGTATAGTTCTTAACCTTGTATCTATTTTTACCACTTTACACTAGGGGAAAAAAAAGGAAGGGCTGCGTTTTTTGAAAAACGCAGCCCTTCGTGTATGAAGGGCTGCGCTGGAAGGGCTGCGTTTTTTGAAAAACGCAGCCCTTCGTGTATGAAGGGCTGCGGTTTCCTTGAAAACCGCAGCCCTTTTAGTGAAGGGTTGCGGTTACCTAGAAAACGCAGCCCTTCAAACTGTATGAAGGGCTGCGGTTTTAAGGCTAACCGCATCCCTTTAAGTGAAGGGCTGCGCTTATCCTAGAAACCGCAGCCCTTCATACACGAAGGGCTGCGTTTTCTAGGATAAGCGCAGCCCTTCCTATCCCGCCCAATTCAACCTATAGTTTTGCGCGCAACACACAGTAGACACTCACTCGCAAATTTCCCTCGTACACTCACCCCTCTCCCTCACACTCACTCGCACACTCACTCCTCTCCCTCACACTCACTCGCACTGCCCTAACGGCCATCACCGGAGCACCGACACATCGCCGGAGCGCCGTCCCATCGCCGGTGCACACTCATTAACGTTGCCTGAGCTCCTTCTTCTTCTCTTTTCTCAGCGCACCTTGACGCCCTCTAAGTCCAACACCACTACTGCATTGTCGGTAATTCCCCTCTCACTCTCTCTCCTCTTTGTTTTATTTAATTTCTCTTCTATTTTGTGTTATAAAATGTGATTGTAGGGGGTGGGGGAAGGCTTGTGGAGGGTGGGTAGGGGGTGAGGGTGTCTGGGCGAGGGATGGGGGATGGATGGGGAGGCCGGGAAAGGGGTGGGGGATGGCTGGGGAGGCCGAGCATGGGGTGGGGGGAGGGCGGGGGATGTTGGAAAGGGGGTGGGGGAGGGCGGGGGAGGCTGGGCATGGGGTGGGGGAGGGCGGGGGATGCTTGGACGGGGGGGTGGAGGAGGGGGGTGGGGAGGGTGGATAGGGGTGGGGGGAGGGCCGGGGGGGGTGGGAGGGGGCGGGCAGCGGGTGGGGGTGGGATGACAGGGGGTAAAATGTGATTGTACCCTGTGTTTGTTGATGCACGCACGAATTTGGAGCCACATTGTGAATGATGACTGAACAATGAATTGACATGGAGCTATGGACTAATATTCAACAATGCTTACTTCCTGCTGTTCTTTTTCTCTAATTTGAGGCATGTTGATCTTCGATGATTGTAAGCTACTCGTTAGTAGTTCAACTTTCTATAAAGATAAGCTACAGCCTCTATAATCAAATTACTAGTGATAATATGTGAAGGCATTGTTGTAAGTTGTAACACATGTTTGGTATCACTACTATCTTTCATTTTCTTTTTTGTTTTATAATGTAACTATGTAGATTTTAGCCTTTTCGCTTCCAAATCGTACTTACCGAGTCATTTAACCCCAAATTCTTTTTGAACATGATTATATGAGGTATAATGTAACTATTGTGTAGAGTTTTAGGCTTGCATTTGTTGTTTGTTGCATTTCGGGAACGAAAAGGTCATTTTAGGCCTAATTTTACCTTTTCGCTTCCAAATCGTACTTATCGAGTCATTTAACCCCAAATTCTTTTTGAACATGATTATATGAGGTATAATGTAACTATTGTGTAGATTTTTAGGTTTGCAATTATTGTAGGTTGAATTTTGGGAACGAAAAGGTCATTTTAGGCCTAATTTTGCCTTTTCGCTTCCAAATCGTACTTATCGAGTCATTTAACCCCAAATTCTTTTTGAACATGATTATATGAGGTATAATGTAACTATTGTGTAGAGTTTTAGGCTTGCATTTGTTGTTTGTTGCATTTCGGGAACGAAAAGGTCATTTTAGGCCAAATTTTGCCTTTTCACGTCCAATTCGTACTTATCGAGTCATTTTATTTTATTTTTGTTGATCTAAATCCTAACTTATTAGTATGTAACAGTCCCCTCCCCTCCCCCCCCACCGCTGCCCCCTCCCCTCCCCGCACACCCCTCCCCTCCCCCGCCGCACGCCCCCTCCCCTCCCCCCACCGCCGCCCCTCCCTCCCCCCCCGCACACCCCCCCCTCCCCCCCGCACAACCCCCTCCCCCCCCCCCACCGCTGCCCCTCCCCTCCCCCTGCACACCCTCCCCCTCCCCTCCCCGCACCGCTGCCCCTCCCCCCCACCGCTGCCCCTCCCCCCCCCCTGCCCCCCCCCCCCCACCGTTGCCCCTCCCCTCCCCGCACACCCCTCCCCTCCCCTCCCCTCCCCTACACCCTCCCCCTCCCCGCACCGCACAGCCCCCCTCCCCTCCCCCCCACTCACGCCCCTCCCCTCCCCCCGCACACCCCTCCCCTCCCCTCCTCTCGCACACCCCTCCCCTCCTCTGCACACCCCTCCCCTCCCCTGCCACGCCCCTCCCCCCCCCACCGCACGCCCCCTCACCTCCCCCCCTCCACTGCCCTCCCCTCCCCCCCCGCACACCCCTCCCCTCCCCTCCCCGCACCGCCGGCCCTCCCCTCCCCGTTGCCCCTCCCCCACCGCTGCCCCCCCCCCCCCTGCTGCCCCTCCCCCACCGCCGCCCCTCCCCTCCCCTCAACCGCACACCCCTCCCCTGCGCGCCCCCTCCCCGCACACCCCTCCCCCTTGCCGCCCCTCCCCTACTCGCTGCCCCTTGCACACGTAACCCCTCCCCCCCCCCCCCCCACCTGCCCCCTCCCCTCCCCTGCACACCCCTCCCCTGCCCCCCTCCCCCACCGCCGCCCCTTGCACACGAACCCCCCCTCCCCTGCTGCCCCTCCCCTCCCCCTACCGCTGCCCCCTTGCACACGTAACCCCCCTCCCCGCTGCCCCTCCCCTCCCCCCCCACCGCTGGCCCTTGCACACGTAACCCCCTCCCCACACCCCACCCCCTTAGTGGCAATGTTAATTTTAATTTTTTGTTATATTAATGCATATATTTGTACAATTTCAGGGAGATGACGGATGTGCATACGGATAACAGCACAAGTGGTGCTGAACACACTACCGAGGATGAGTCTTTCGATGCGAGAAAGGAACGGGGTAAATTGTCTCGATTTCACCGTGAAGAGATAAATGCACAAATGCCTAGGAAGTCATTGGCGACGAAAAAGAGAAAAGGAAGTGGACCTACAAAGTCACTAGGGAAACACACAAATATGACTTTGGAGTACGATAACATGGGTCAACCTTGTGGAAAGTGGCGTCAAAAGTATGGCATGCAAGTTGGCATTTTCATGCATAAACCCTCCATTTTGCACTCATGGAAAGAGGTGCCCGAGGGATTGAAGTGGTGTCTATGGGAAGATACCATGGTAAGCTTCAAGTACAATAACGTTTAGTTTCTTAATTATTTAGTTAAATATATGTGTAATATTACTTATAGCATATAAATTACAACATTTGCGAAAACTAATTTGTGAACTGCGTTTTTTGTAGAATCAATTCAATATCGAAGATGATGAAGCCAAGAAGAATGTATTTCTATCCGCGGTTGCCCAGAGATTCAGAGATTTCAAGGCTAAGTTAGTGTCTGGGTGGATCACTAAGCGGAGGAAAGTAGTAGGTACAAAGAAGAAGAACATCTACGGCGGAGAAACACAAGCCGATCCCGAGGCTTCACCTAAACATCATCTCGCACCATCCAAATTACCATTTCAAATATGGAAAACTATCAAACCTGAAGAGTGGGAAGCATTTGTTGCCAAGAAAACAACCCCACAAGCTATTGTAAGAATATTTTATTAAGATTTAATACACTTAGATCCAGTATTATTGTATAGCACCGTAGCTAACCTTTGTTTATAATTCTGTGTTTTAGGCAAGTCATGAGAAAAGCAGCGCTAGTGCAAAAGCTAGGAAGTATTATCATCATTTGGGTGCTCATTCGTACAATGAGGCGAGAGAGAAGTGGATGTTCAGCCATTACCCCACAATAGGGTCGACAACGGCAACGGGGACTGGCTCAGCGACGACAGTTGCACAGCCTCGGCAACCAGATAGAGTCCTCGATTGGTGGTGTTCGATGCATGGGGTTGATGCAAAGGGAAAAAGAGTCTTGCCTGATCCCGGAACACAACAGATAGCCAACGCCATTGTAAGTTCAGATTATATGGTTATATAAGGTATATATAATATAACTTTTGCGCTCACGAGCATTTCTCTCTTATACTTATGTAGATTGGCTTGAAGGAAAAAGAGGCAACTGGTGAGTTCACTCCTAAAGGACACATTGATGCATTGCACGAAACTTTAGGACCGGACCACAGTGGACGCGTGAGGGGCGTAGGAGGTGTCCGCCTCGGTTTGAGAAAGGTATATGGTGATCAATACACTACAGCGACAAAATCAAGTGTAAGTAGTGTGAATTCGACAGCGTCAGTAGATGTGGAGGCTATGAAAGCTGCAATTCGGGAGGAGCTAAGGGAGGAGATGACCCATAACTTCAACGCCATTTTGGAGCAAATGGGTTTACCGACTTTTGCTGCATTCAAGAAGGGTAGTGATTCTACACCTAGCCAGCCTGATCCACCTGTAGGACCCGAGTTGAAGGTAATCACTTAATCCCTTTGCTTTGTTAAACAACTATTGTTCTTAAATGCATGAAATTCTTACTATATATATGTTGTTTCATAGACTAACTATAAATAGAGTTTTTTTTACAGGAAGAGACACCATGTGAACTATTAGCTGGAGGAGATGGTTATGATAGTTTCATCCTCGTAGCTCATGGCCATGCACAACCCCCTAGTGACCGAGTACGATTGCATAACCAGTTAGTGGATCATAATCACTATGTGGTCACCCTCAATGAAATTGTGTCAGGTTTCGAAGAATTACCTCTTCCGCTGCCGAAGCCAGAAGTTGGTCTACAGTTACTAAATGATGCCCTTGGCAGTTATGTTCTGTGGTCGCGTGCATTGGTGCGGTTTTCAGATGAGGTACAATGATTAACATTCATATATATATATATATATGCGTGTTTTCTTTTATAGTTCCTATGATAGTCAGTAATATCTTTACTTTTAACTAAATACTAGGTTTGGGGGAAGGCCGACTCACATGCCAGGAAGGGAAAGAAGGCATGTTCACCTTATAAGAAAGCAAGTTTACGTGATGAAGGTGAATGAAATGTGGTGAAGGGAAATGTTTCTAAGACAAAAAAATCCACTTATTATCGATCCAGAGGTGGTGCGGAGCCTTACTATTCCATGCTTTTGGTTACATGAGTGCGCTAGCTATGTACCCGATGAAAGTGCAATTGAGGTTGCTTTGGGGGAGCAACAATTCCACTACCTTGAGGACACATCGACATTCATTTCTAAGGTTGATATTAAAGAATTCTTATGTGGGGTAGAGTTGAATGTTTCCATGATACAAACATTCATGAGGTAATACATAAGTATATAAATTAAATATACATATACATATGCCTTAAGTAGTTTTCAATTCCATAATAAGTAATTGTTGGTTTACTTTTAATCAATATAATTTCTAAGGTTATTATACAATGAATTGCTTGCAACATCTAGTGCAATGTTTGGTTGGTTATGTCCAAACATAATACGAGATGACAATTGCTTACAAAACAAAGCCGAAGTGAAAGAGTATCTCGACATGAGTTTCAAAGCATCATCTCGTTTTGGATATCATCAGATCATTCTTGTTCCTTATATTGAAAAGTATGCTTGTTAACGCTTTACTTTTATTATTCGATACTTAAATTGACCTATTAATTGTTCTACGATTAATAATAACTATATTTTCTTGTTGAAGGGCTCATTGGACACTGCTTGCGATATGTTTGTCACGTAACGAAGTCTACCACTTTGATTCTTTGCGTCGACAACCACCACGGACCTTACTAATCAAATCATTGTTAAATAGGTAGCCTAATCGAAACTCAATATATGCGCACTTATTAATATTACACATTATTCATCATCTTTAAATATATAAACAGTTAGTACATCTAATCTTATAATAATGTTGTTGATGTAGTGTGATAAAGCATATTAGTGCAACAGGACTTCGAGCACCAAAAGCTCCTGTTTGGATATCAGTCGAGGTAACATGACTAATTTATATGTCCTTATATAGAAACACTTTTAGCCACATACTACACATCTAATTAACATGAATGTCATTGGATGCATCCTTTGGTGAACATTTAGTGTCCGCAACAAGAAGATGGACTTGCATGTGGCTATTACGTGCTGAGGTACATGTTCGATATCGTCAACCAGTGCACTAACGCCGATGATCTTCAAAAGGTATGTAACTTATTAGTATATGTTAGTTTAGATTAGATCGATTGGTAATAGGTATTAATTGGTTTAGAAACCAAAGTAGCACATGCATATATTTGGGAACGAAAAATGTCATTTTTAGGCCTATTTTTGCCTTTTACGCTTTCAAATCGTATTTATCGAGTCATTTAACCCCAAATTCATTTTGAACATGATAATATGAGGCATAATGTAACTATTGTGTAGATTTTTAGGTTTGCAATTGTTGTAGGTTGAATTTTGGGAACGAAAAGGGCATTTTAGGCCTATTTTTGCCTTTTCGCGTCCAATTCGTACTTATCGCTTCATTTAACTCCATTTTCTTTTTCAATATGATAATATAAGGTATAATATAACTAGTGTGTAGAGTTTTAGGCTTGCATTTGTTTTTGATTGAATTTCGGGAAGGTATATGTCATTTTTAGAACTACTAACTACGGTAAATGATTGAATTCTTATATTATGTGTTTATTCCTTGGTTGTTTTGCAAGGTTTATATGAATAACACACCACGTTTGAGGGCCTTCACCACAGACGAATTACATGAAGTTCGGGATAAGTTGGCGTCCCACATTTGCGATGATTGCTTATGATACATCTACTAGTTTGTATCAATTCTATGTACACTTTTTACATTATTAAATATATACATATTTAAAGTTAATTATTATATTACGTTCAAAAACTTGTCATATATTATTATTGTAATTTGATCGGTTTTTTTTTTGTGTCGAAGGGAGGTTTTGGGTGGGGGCCGCCATGGTGGGCCGGCTGACCGGGCTATGGGGCCGGTTGGGTCTTGGGGTGGCTGGCAAAAAATGGGTGGAGGAGGTGGCGAGAGGGTGGGCTGGGGTGGGGGTGCGGGGGAGTAAAGGGGGTGGGGCTGGGGTGAGGGGCGGGCGGGGGGGAGTGCGGGGGGTGGGCGGGGTGTGGGGTCAAAGGGGGGGGGGGTGGGAGTGCGGGGGGTGGGCGGGGGGTGGGGGGTGAGGGGGGGGGGTGGGGGTGGGGGGGGCCGGGGGGGGGGGGGGGGGGGGGGGGTGGGCAAGGGGGTGGGGGGGGCTGGGGTGGGCGGGGGGTGGGCGAGGGTGGGGTGTCTTTGGGGGTGGGCGGGGGTGGGGTGTCTTGGGGGGCGGGGGTGGGCGGGGGGGGGGTGTCTTTGGGGTGGGCGGGGGTGGGGTGTCTGGGCCGGGGCGGGGGTGGGCAGGGGGTGGGGGGTGCAATTTATTTTTAAAAAAAAAATATTGAATGTGAAGGGCTGCGGTTTTAAGCCTAAACCGCAACTCTTCACTTAAATAGGGCTGCGGTTTAGGCTTAAAACCGCAGCCCTTCATTTAGAGAAGGGCTGCGGTTTAAGCCAAAAACGCAGCCCTTCCAGCTTAGAAGGGCTGCGTTTTTGGCCTGAAACGCAGCCCTTCGTTGTGAAGGGCTGCGGTTTAAAACCGCAGCCCTTCTTATTTATTGAAGGGCTGCTATGGAAAGGGCTGCTGGCCAAAAACGCAGCCCTTAGGGCTGTTTTTACCGCAGCCCTTCCTTGTTTTTCCACTAGTGTTAATTATCATTATATATACAATAGAAGTACTCACATGATTGCTTCCTAACTTTTTTGGCATTTTAGTCTCCATTGGTCGCTCGTTGTGATTTGTCCTTCAAACAACACAGTATATCATTTTGATTCTATAGCTCAAGATCCACCACGACACTTATTTCTCAAATCATGCATAAATAGGTATATTTGTTATTTAAAATGCTAAGCATTACACTTTTTACTAATTTCATTCTTTGGCCACTTCTCACATGAAATTCACTTAACTACAGTTCTTTGAAGAAAATTAAGAGCACGGGAAAAATACCTGAATGGAAAGCAATGAAGGTAATACATATTAGTTAAGCTACGTACTTCTTTCTTTTAGCAAAAAACAACCATGTATGTTAATTACATGATTTTTTATGTAATTCAATGATTAGTGTGCTCAGCAACCAGGGGGAACCGAGTGTGGCTACTATGTGTTGAGATTCATGTTCGATATAGCCTCAAGTAGCAAGGAAGTCGGGGATATTGAGAAGGTATATATATATACATATATAACTAATATACGTAGCTTAATTTAAAGTCGATTTTGGCCTCTTAAGCTCAATTTCTTTAGTTTTCCGCATTTAACAACATGTTAGGTCATCTACACTTCTAACAAGTACATACATAACTATTAGAATCAATTAAACTCCACTCATATGCGTTGAAACCCATTTTGGGTAAATGTATGTCATTTAGGGCCGATTTTAGCCTTTAAAGCTCAATTCACTTAGTTTTGTTTTCTTTCCGCCTTTAGCCGCATGTTAAGTCATATATAGTTCCAATAGGTACATATATAACTATAAGAGTCAATTAAAGTCCACTCATATGCTTTGAAACCCATTTTGGGTAAATGAAGGCCATTTCGGGCCGATTTTGGCCTTCGAAGCTCATTTCACTTAGTTTCCCGCATTTAGCCACATGTTAGGTCATATATAATTCCAATACGTACATATATAACTATAAGAGTCAATTAAAGTTCACTCATATGCTTTGAAACCCATTTTGGGTAAATGAAGGCCGTTACGGGCCGATTTTGGCCTTCGAAACTCATTTCACTTAGTTTCTCGCATTTAGCCACATGTTAGGTCATATACAGTTCCAATAGGTACATATATAACTATAAGAGTCAATTAAAGTTCACTCATATGCTTTGAAACCCATTTTGGGTAAATGAAGGCCGTTTTGGGCCGATTTTGGCCTTCGAAGCTCATTTCACTTAGTTTTCCGCATTTAGCCACATGTTAGGTCATATATAGTTCCAATACGTACATATATAACTATAAGAGTATTAAAGTTCACTCATATGCTTTGAAACCCATTTTGGGTAAATGAAGGCTGTTTCGGGCGATTTTGGCCTTCGAAGCTAATTTCACTTAGTTTCCCGCATTTAGCCACATGTTAGGTCATATATAGTTCCAATAGGTACATATATAACTATAAGAGTCAATTAAAGTTCACTCATATGCTTTGAAACCCATTTTGGGTAAATGAAGGCCGTTTCGGGCCGATGTTGGCCTTCGAAGCTCATTTCACTTAATTTCCCGCATTTAGCCACATGTTAGGTCATATATAGTTCCAATAGGTACATATATAACTATAAGAGTCAATTAAAGTTCACTCATATGCTTTGAAACCAATTTTGGGTAAATGAAGGCCGTTTCGGGCCAATTTTGGCCTTCGAAGCTCATTTCACTTTGTTTCCCTCATTTAGCCACATGTTAGGTCATATATAGTTCCAATAGGTACATATATAACTATAAGAGTCAATTAAAGTTCACTCATATGCTTTGAAACCCATTTTGGGTAAATGAAGGCCATTTCGGGTCGATTTTGGCCTTCGAAGCTCATTTCACTTAGTTTCCCGCATTTAGCCGCATGTTAGGTCATAAATAGTTCCAATAGGTACATATATAATTATAAGAGTCAATTAAACTCCACTTATATGCTTTGAAACACATTTTGGGTAAATGAAGGTCTTTTCGGACTGATTTTGGCCTTCGAAGCTCATTTCACTTAGTTTCCCGTTTTTAGCCACATATTAGGTCATATATAGTTCTAATAGGTACATATATAACTATAAGAGTCAATTAAAGTTCGCTCATATGCTTTGAAACCCATTTTGGGTAAATGATTGTCATTTTTAACCGATTTTGGCTTTTGAAGCTCGATTTCTTTAATCTCTTTAGAATTATCTAAGGTCTTACGTACTCAAACTAAAACTGATATTATGTGTGTTTCCTTATGTTTAAGGTATTCAACCAAAGGGAGAGTTCTTTCACCACAACCGAGATAAACGAGGTTCGGGATTTGCTAGCACACTACCTTACCGAAGTTTGCATGTGAAGATGATGCCGCGACTTTGAGTTTATTTGTTCTTATTGTGTTACTTGCTAGTTATTTAGGTACAATAATATAATTGATGTTTATTTTGGATTTTAGTACTTAGTACAACTTCATTTGTAGTACATTCTCCAAATTTTATATTTATATATATATTAATTTGACTTGTATACGACGCGCTTGTGGGATTTGTGTCAACTATAGCAGGTTAGATATAATAAAATATTATATATATATATATATATATATATATATATATATATATATATATATATATATATATATATATATATATATATATATATATATATATATATATATATATATATATATATATATCACTAGTGGAAAAACAAGGAAGGGATGCGGTCAAAACAGCCCTAAGGGCTGCGTTTTTGGCCAGCAGCCCTTTCCATAGCAGCCCTTCAATAGATAAGAAGGGCTGCGATTTTTAGCCGCAACCCTTCACAACGAAGGGCCGCGGTTTAGGCCAAAAACGCAGCCCTTATAAGCTTGAAGGGCTGCGTTTTCGCTTAAACCGCACTCTTCTTCTATGTGAAGGGCCGCGGTTTTAAGCCTAAACCGCAGCCTCTATTTAAGTGAAGGGCCGCGGTTTAGGCTTAAAACCGCAGACCCTTCACATTCAAATTTTTTTTTTAAAAAATAAATTGCACCCTTCATCCCCCGCCCACCCCCGCCGCCCCAAGACACCCCACCCCCCGCCCACCCCAAAGACCCTCCACCCCCGCCCCCCCAAAGACACCCCACCCCCCGCCCACCCCAAGACCCTCCACCCCCGCGCCCCCAAAGACACCCCATCCCCCCGCCCACCCCAAGACCCCCCACCCCCGCCCCCCCCCCCCCCCCCCAAGACACCCCACCCCCGCCCACCCCAAAGACCCCCACCCCGCGCCACCCAAGACACCCCACCCCCCGCCCACCCCAAAGACCCCCCACCCCCCGCCCACCCACCGCCAACCCCCTCACCCCCACCCCCGCCCACCCCAACACCCCCCACCCCCGCCCACTCTCTCGCCCGCCCCGCACACCCCACCCCCGCCCACCCCAAGACCCCCCACCCCCCGCCCACCCCAGGCCAGCCCAAAGACACCCCACCCCCCGCCCACCCACCCACCGCCGCCCCTCACCCCCGCCCACCCCCCGCACTCCCACCTCCAGCCCCCCACCCCACCCCCACACCCGCCCACCCCCGCACTCCCCCCGCCCGCCCCCTGCCCCCCCCACCCCACCCCCCCCACCCCTTCACTCCCCGCACCCCCACCCCAACCCCACCCTCTCGCCACCTCCTCCACCCATTGCTGCCAACCACCCCAACACCCAACCACCCCATAGCCAGCCCGGCCCGGCCCACCATGGCGGCCCCCCACCCCACCCCCCACCCAAAACCTCCCTTCGACACAAAAAAAACCCGATCAAATTGCAATAATAATATATGACAAATTTTTGAACGTAATATAATAATTAACTTTAAATATGTATATATTTAATAATGTGAAAAATGTACATAGAATTAATACAAACTAGTAGATGTATCATAAGCAATCATCGCAAATGTGGGACGCCAACTTATCCCGAACTTCATGTAATTCGTCTGTGGTGAAGGCCCTCAAACGTGGTGTGTTATTCATATAAACCTTGCAAAACAACCAAGGAATAAACACATAATATAACAATTCAATCATTTACGTACCGTAGTTAGTAGTTCTAAAAATGACATATACCTTCCCGAAATTCAATCAAAAACAAATGCAAGCCTAAAACTCTACACACTAGTTATATTATACCTTATATTATCATATTGAAAAAGAAAATGGAGTTAAATGAAGCGATAAGTACGAATTAGACGCGAAAAGACAAAAATAGGCCTAAAATGCCCTTTTCACACTACTTACACTTGATTTTGTCGCTGTAGTGTATTGATCACCATATACCTTTCTCAAACCGAGGCGGACACCTCCTACGCCCCTCACGCGTCCACTGTGGTCCGGTCCTAAAGTTTCGTGCAATGCATCAATGTGTCCTTTAGGAGTGAACTCACCAGTTGCCTCTTTTTCCTTCAAGCCAATCTACATAAGTATAAGAGAGAAATGCTTGTGAGCGCAAAAGTTATATTATATATACCTTATATAACCATATAATCTGTACTTACAATGGCGTTGGCTATCTGTTGTGTTCCGGGGTCAGGCAAGACTCTTTTTCCCTTTGCATCAACCCCATGCATCGAACACCACCAATCGAGGACTCAATCTGGTTGCCGAGGCTGTGCAACTGTCGTCATTGAGCCACTCCCCGTTGCCGTTGTCGACCCTATTTGTGCATTTATCTCTTCACGGCGAAATCGAGACAATTAACCCCGTTCCTTTCTCGCATCAAAAGACTCATCCTCGGTAGTGTGTTCAGCACCACTTGTGGTGTTATCCGTATGCACATCCGCCATCTCCCTGAAATTGTACAAATAATGCATTAATATAACAAAAAATTAAAATTAACATTGCCACTAAGAGGGGTGGGGTGTGGGGAGGGGGTTACGTGTGCGAAGGGGCAAGGTGCGGGGAGGGGGGGGAAGGAGGGAGGAGGGGGGGGGGTTGTGCGGTGGAGGGGAGGGGAGGGGGAGGGGCTGTGGCAGGGGAGGGGAGGGGAGGCAGGGGGGGGGGGGGGGGGTGTGCGGTGGGGGGGGGGGAGGGGGGGGGTGTGCGGTGGGGGGGAGGGGAGGGGGCTGTGCGGTGCGGGGGGGGAGGGGGCTCACCTGCTCGGCCCCCCCCCTCCCCCTCCCCCCTCCCTCCCCCCCCGCACACTCCCCCTCCTTGCCTGCCCCCTCCCCTCCCCCCCCCCACCGCACACCCCTCCCCCCCCCCCACCGCACTGCCCCTCCCCCCCCGCACCACGCCCCTCCCTTCCCCTCCCCCCCCCGCACTGCCCCCTCCCTCCCCCCCACTGCCACGCCCCTCCTCCCCCCCACCGCACCCCCCCCCCCCCCCCTGCTTGCCCCCATTGCTTGCCCTTCCCTCCCCCCCACCGCTCTGCTTGCCCCCCCCCACCTGCTGCCCCTCCCTCCCCTCCAACCGCCCGGGTCCCTCCCCGCACACGCACCCTCCCCCCCACCGCTGCCCGCCTCCCCCGAACACCCCCTCCCCTCCCCTCCCCCCCCCTCCCCACCTGCCGACCTCCCCCATGCACACCCCTCCCCTTGCACACACGCTTACATACTAATAAGTTAGGAGTTAGATCAACAAAAATAAAATAAAATGACTCGATAAGTACGAATTGGACGCGAAAACGCAAAATTTGGCCTAAAATGACCTTTTCGTTCCCGAAATGCAACCAAGAACAAATGCAAGCCTAAAACTCTACACAATAGTTACATTATACCTCATATAATCATGTTCACAAAGAATTTGGGGTTAAATGACTCGATAAGTACGATTCGGAAGCGAAAAGACTAAATTAGGCCTAAAATGACCCGAGAATCAGGTCACATGGCAATGGAATGCCCATCAGCTGGTAGCGGCGGAGCTAGTGAGAAGTGTTACAAATGTGGAGAGCATTCCATTGCCACGTGACCTCACTCTCCACATTTGTAACACAGTCCCACCACCACCGCCACTACTGCCCCCCACTGCACTCCCTCATTGCCATGTAGGCGTAAAATGACCTTTAATTTTCGTTTCCGAAGCCTAAAAATCTACATAGTTACATTATAAAACAAAAAAGAAAATGAAAGATAGTAGTGATACCAAACATGTGTTACAACTTACAACAATGCCTTCACAACAATGCCTCACCCACCCCTATCCACCCTCCCCCGCCCCTCCCCCACCCCCCGTCCAAAGATCCCCCCGCCCTCCCCCACCCCATGCCCAGCCTCCCCAGCCTCCCCCCCCACCCCCTTCCAAAGATCCCCCGCCCTCCCCCACCCCATGCCCAGCCTCCCCAGCCCTCCCCCACCCCATGCCCACCCTCCCCCACCCCATGCCCACCCTCCCCGCCCATCCCCCACCCCCTTTCCAAGATCCCCCCGCCTCCCCCCACTCCATGCCCGGCCTCCCCAGCCTCCCCCCCACCCCTTTCCAAAGATCCCCGCCTCCCCTCCCCACCCCACGCCCCGGCCTCCCCACCATCCCCATCCCCCCCGCCCAAAGACCCCCACCAACTACCCACCCTCCACAAGTCCTCCCCCACCCCCTACAATCACATTTTACAACACAAAATAGAAGAGAAATTAAAAAAAACAAAGAGGAGAGAGAGTGAGAGGGGAATTACCGACAATGCAGTAGTGGTAGTGGTGGTGGCGTCAAGGCGCGCTGAGAGAAGAGAAGAAGAAGGAGCTCAGGCAACGCTGAGAGAATAGAAGAAGAAGTGTGCACCGGCGATGGGACGGCGCTCCGGCGATGTGTCGGTGCTCCGGTGATGGCCGTTAGTGTGAGGGAGAGGAGTGAGTGTGCGAGTGAGTGTGAGGGAGAGGGGTGAGCTGAGTGTGCGAGGGAAATTTGCGAGTGAGTGCTACTGTGTGTTGCGCGCAAAACTCACAGGTTGAAATTAATTGGGCGGGATAGGAAGGGTTGCGCTTATCCTTGAAAACGCAGCCCTTCGTGTATGAAGGGCTGCGGTTTCTAGGCTAACCGCAGCCCTTCACAAAAAGGGCTGCGGTTTCCTTGGAAACCGCAGCCCTTCATAAAAGAAGGGCTGCGTTTTTAATAAAACGCAGCCCTTCTTGCGCAACCCTTCCTTTTTTTTCCCCTAGTGTATATATATATATATATATTATATAACATTAACTGATGCGGTTTACTAAGAGAACCGCATCAGTTAATGTTCCAATGCATACAAAGAAGTTGGCGGCAAAGCACAAACCACTGCGGTTTCAAGGAAAAACCGCAGCGGTTTTTCCTATTAACCGCTGCGGTTTTGCCTTGGAACCGCAACGGTTTGTGCTTTGCCGCTGCGGTTCACAACCGCAACAGTTTTTTAATGAAAACTGCTGCTGGTCCAACCGTTGCGGGCCAAAACCGCAGCGGCAAGGCCGGTTTTTGACCGCAACGGTTGGACTTTATTCCACTAGTGGTGGAGAGTATTAACCATCTCAATGTCATGGATGGCCTTGTCGCCAGCCGTCGTAGCCAGGTGGACGAGTTGCTTATTTTCCTTTCTAAGCTCCATTGCCCACTCCTCAGTCAGCATACTGCGAGCAAAAAGCTGGAACAATGAAAACAAAGCAAGTCATTAGACGAGTTACAAAAGAAAAAATTATTTGTACAAGTATAAAACAAAAGCGGCAACAGTTTATACCTCAGCAGCAAGTTGTGACATGTAGCCCACATGCCCAGCTGATGCCCCCCTCAACCCTTTTATATAGGATGCAGGGTAACATTTGAACAACTCCTGCTTGAGCCGATCACGCTCAGCTTTTTACATTTTAGCAAGAGCAGCAGAAGACTCCTCGTCCGAGTCTATTGTGGGAGTACCTGTGGGTAAAGTTGGTCCTTTGCCCTTATCTGAAAGAGGGGGGGAGTCAGTTCTCTTGATGGGAAAGACTATGGCTTGTATGTTGGACGGACTCATGGACCGTCCGCCGACCCGCACCGTCCTAACTCTATTTGGGTAATATGACTCACCCGACGATAAGGATGCCGTCCTGACGGATAGTGACATCTGAGAGATCAGCTTCGCCACTGAAGCCCGGGAAGTTGTCAGTAGCCGTCTCCGGCTCCGGAATTACCAGTGCCAAAGCCGACTCTGATTTGGTCTCCGTTGGATCAGCATGCACTATATCAAGCTGACCAGCGGGAGCCTCACCCTTCTCCCCCACGGCAGGGACAGCAGCGGAAGGCTCCTCCTTCAGGACCTTGTCCTTCGGGGGAAGCATGGCTTTCTCCCCAACTTCTTTTCCAGCAGGAGTAGTCTTCTCCGTCTTCTTCCTTGTAAAGCCCTTAGGCTTTTTTGCTGGAGGCTGGTCTGCGGCCGGTGTAGGCCTCTTCTTGGACGATGAGGACTTCCTAGGCAGAAGTTTATTGGTAGGAGCATTTTTCTGTAAAACATGAACAAGTCATTATACGGGTCGTCCAAAGAGCAAAAGCTATAAAATAATTATAAGGCTTCGGACGAGAATCACCCAAAGAAGGAAGGCGTCCTAGAATGGACAACCCATTTCCTAAGGGAACCTCGTCCAAGGTATATAGTTTAAGCACACAGGCGAAAGTGATGCAAAGAAGGAGACCGTCCAAAATTGGACGGACTAAAATGATTATCGTCTAAGGACTGGAAATCAACTCTTCGGCGGTATTGGAACTCAAAGTCGCTCAGACGAGAAGGGCCCAAAGAAGGTGGCCGTCCAATCATGGACGCGCTCCTTCATCGGGTGGTACTCGTCCAAGGATTGGGATTCAACCTGGACGAACCAGAATGACCCTCGTCCGAGGCCGATCAGCATCTCAGACGAGAAGGGCCCAAAGAAGGTGGTCGTCCAAGCACGGACGCCTTCCTTCTTCGGGTGATTCTCGTCCAAAGAATGAAAATCGACTTGGACGAGCCCAAAAGGTACTCGTCCAAAGCTGTTCAGTATCTTAGACGAGAATGGCCCAAAGAAGGTGATCGTCCAAGCATGGACGCCTTCCTTCTTTGGGTGATTTTCGTCCAAGGGTTGGAAGTCAATTCTTGACGAGTCAGAATGATCCTCGTCTAAATATATATATATACACCAGTGTTTCTGCCCTCTTCTCGGCACTGCTCTTGGCGAACTCCTTCCACAAATTATCAGTAAACTTGGACATACTGATATCTCCTGTCCAAGAATGTTTGAGACGAGCTCTGGCTGGATCTGCAACAGGAAGTAAATGAGTTAGTCTGATATAGTTTATGGACGAGGCATTTTACTTGGGGTTTTGAATGTATACCTTTATCTTCGGCCAACCGCAAGCCGGCGGCGACCAAGAAGTCATCATTATAAAACATTTCTTTAAAGGGTATCCAGTTTGCTGGCTCTTTAAAGGATGACTGACCCGACCGAGAATACTCTTTCATTCGAAAGTACACCACCACCTCTTCGTCGTATTGGTCCTCCAACTCCAGCCAGGAGTGCTTCCGTCCAGTATTTGTGACGGCTCGATTATAAAATCGATAGCCCTCAGTGGCGTAGTCTTTGGCCGTCTGAAGGAAGATGAAGTCCGGTTTCCATTCGTGCATCTTCGACGGCTTACCCCAAGCGGTGAGAAAGTCGGGGCGGTTGCAGATGCTGAGCCACGTCCCGTACACGGTCCCGGGAACCTTGGCCGCATAGTGAATGTGGGTGAAGGCTTGGAGAGAAAGAGTCAGGCCGCGCAGCTCGCAGACGGCTATGAAAGTAAGAATGTTGTGCCAGGCATTAGGCGCCAGCTGGTTATGGCCGATGTTGTAATACCTTAGCACTTGTCTATAAAATCGTGGAGGGGGAACCTTAATCCAGCGTCCAAAGCTTGCTTGTAGACGGCGAAGTGATTTTTGGGGGCACTCAGAAGAGTGGCCTACTTATTTGGGATGACGAAAGAGAGGCCCGGCATGGGCATGTAAGTGGATAAATAGCTAGGGTCAAATCCTATCTTCTCTAGCCATTTACGATTTACAAAAATAAATGCGGGGTCGAAAAGGGGACCTAAGCGTCTCCTTATCTCAGACGAGGTAGTAGAGGGTTCGTCTGACTCCTCGACAGTACCGGATTCACTCCCATTATTATCCTCGCCGACTTCCTCCATGTTGACGTCCCTGCCAGAAGGACTGGCCTTAGGGTTTATTTGAGGATCTTCAAAGCTGCGGTCAAGGGAAGGGGGTCCGTCCAAAGGTTGAGCACTTTGGGCCTCCCTCGTCTCATCTGGAACTCGTCCAGTAGATTCCTCCATGTCGGAACTATGTGTTGGGAGTAATACCCTTCGTCTTAGACGAGCCGTTTGCTTGACGCGTGCTAGATTACCTTGCACAGGTAAAGACTGGGTCGTCTGACTTTCTCGGCCAAAACTATAAAAAAAATATGTACTCGGCCAGAAGAGGCCCAACTCTAGAATGCGCCGAATAAGAAATACTCTCGGTTCTAGGGTTAAGACAAGCTCTTGGTCGGCTAGGATTATTTGACGAAGAAGAAGATTCCATTTTATTGATTTTCTAAGAAAAAATAAAGAATAAAGGAAAGTGAAAAAGAAGAAAGAAAAGATACCTGACGAAACGCTTGGACGATTCGGTGAAGAAGACTGAGATTGGACGATCTCTCTCTCTCTCTCTAGAAAAAATATGCAGAGCATCTCTCTCTAGAAAAATTCTCTCAAGGTGTGAAATGATTTAATGAGGTCACACCAAGGATATATATATAGGGGGGTAAGAAACCCGTTGAGCCGGTTAAGGATGACCGAAAGAGCCTAAAACGGTCGAATATGACCGGTAAAATCCTGAAAAAGGGCGTGTCATTGCCTCTATTTTGAATTTGAATAAACAACCTCTGATAAAAGGATCTTAACCGTCAGATAGGCCAACAGTAAAAACCCTTTTAGGGGCAAATGTTGTAGCCTAAAAGATCTACGGCTACTTTAGAGACACTTGGGTCCATCAGGGCCGTACACGTGTCCTCTTATAACAAATAAAGGAAAAAAGATTTAAACCCTTGGGTTGGGTTGTATCCAGTGGGGAGAAAAGAGCTTACCTTTCTGGCCCAAAAGTTAGTCAGAGCCCAGCTCTTTGAAGGCGGCTGCAAGTTATTGGATGATAAGCTCTCACAAATCCTGGCCTGCCAAGTGTCATGATCTGCCACTATTCTAGGGCAATTTTTAAGGTTAGCTGTCATACTACAATCACTATAAATACCCCTGAAATCAGGAGAAAGATCATTCAATGCAAACAGTGCAAAATTACTCTGAAAAACTACTCTCTCACTTTCTCTCTCTATCTCTACTTTTACTCCTGATATATGACTTAAGCTTCGAAGTGGAAACCACCACCCAAACCTCCAGGGTGGGTCCCTTTTTGCAGGTTCGGGAGCGAGGCTCAGGCTCGGACCAAGCAGACTCAGACATTGTTGCACAAGTCTCCAAGTGAAGAACATCTAAGGAATACTAGTTTACTTGCTAGACAAGAAAGCTCAGCCTGTAGCTTACTTGTTGGACAAGCATACTAAACAAATATAATAGTCTATGTATATTTGATAATGATATACTTATTTTGTGCTATATATTCTCTATAAAAAAAAATACAACATACCAAATACCAATTTTTGATATATATATATGTAAACTAAACGTCTTAATAATATCATTAACCATGGACAAAGGGCATATATTTTGTTTATAATAGGTAATTTAACTTAGACACTTGTGAATTTGGGTCATAAAATATAATTAAACTTTAGCTAAAAAAAAGTCCCATGTAGTGCAACTAAGGCTATGTTATTTTTTATTTTAATTATTTTAGAAAATAAATAAATTTAGTTAAGATAAGATAAGTTCAGATAACTAAGTAAAATAAGTTAAGATAAGATAAGATAAGTTCAGATAATGAAAATTAAGTATAATAATACAAACATCTTCAAGTTTAATAAGCTAGATAAGATAAAATAAATTCTGATAAAATTAGATAAGTTTAGATAACATAAGATAAAATAAGTTTATATAAGATAAGATAACTTCAGATAAGTCCAAATAAGTTGAATAGAACGGACACTAATAAGGACTTTACACAATACTATATAATAAGATTTATTGTTATAAAAAAAAAGAACAAAGGGATGATTATAAACATAATGCAAAGCAAGCTGCTAGCAAATACTAGCTTATCTGTTTCAAACATTGATACCTTACTGTAAAAAAAAAAAAACATTGATGCCTATTGTAACGTTTTACAAAAGTTACTCATAATATACCATAATCTCTACTTGCTATTATGTCAGCTACCTTGTCAAACACTCATATTTTCCTAAGTAGCGTTTTGATCTTGTCCAACCTTTACCCACTACCTAAAACGCTAGTGCCAAACATGACCTTTGTAAGAAGAACTAGCTTATCTATTCTAAGTATGCGAAAGAAATCAAAATCGATCTTGCAGTCATATTGACAGTTTGTTTGGTTGAAAGGATTTGGAAGGAAAAGAAAAGAAGTGGAAGGAAATTTATTACATTCCAATGTTTGGTTCATTAAAAAAAATTAAGTGAAAGGAAATGGAAGGAAAGAGTAATTAATAAAATTTCACTTTCCTTTCCTCCCAAAAGTGGGGGAATTTGGGAGGAAAGATAAAATTTATACCAAACATAAGAAGTTTAGGTTTTTGTTCTTTCTTTTCCACTATTTTCCTTTCTCTTCCCTTCATTTATCGTCTCTTCCTTTCCTTTACTAAAAATGAACCAAACAGGCTGTGAAAGTGGATGGAAGTCAGTTGGTCGAAAATCAAATATATAAGTTTGAGGAAAATGTTTAAATTTTTTAAAAAGTCGGAGTAAAACATTAAAATTGGAAAAACACAAATATGTAACGCATAAATTAGGCTATGTTCTTTTGGACTGAATAAATGGAAATTCATTTCAGTTCAGTTCAGACTTATTCATTTCAGTTAAGTTCAGTTCAGACTACAACTTATTATTATTTTTATTATTATTATTATTATTATTATTATATTCTTATTCTTCTTCTTATTCTTCTTCTTCTTCTTCTTCTTATTATTATTATTATTATTATTATTATTATTATTATTATTATTATTATTGCTGTTAAGATTTTTGGCAATGTAACTTTTAAACTTTTTGGATGGTACTTTTTGACCCATTGAATATAAAATAAGGGGGACAAGTGATAAAAAGAGTAATTTTTGGTGAAAGAAGCGAAAGATAGAAAAGTAATACTCCCTCCGATTTATTTTGTTCCTATTTTGAATTGTTTTGTGAGAGGATATTGGTTAAAGTAGGAAGAACTTTTGAAAACGGAGGGAGTACTACTTTTTGGTGGGTGAATAACTCCAAATAAATAAGTTTAAACAATGTAGCACATTATCAGTATTAATATTATTATTATTAATATTACTCAATTCATAAGAATATTATTATTATTATTATGCATATTATTATTAATATTACTCAATTCATAAGAATATTATTATTATGTATATTATTAGTATTAGTATTAATATTATTATTAATATTACTCAATTCATAATAATATTATTATTATGCATATTATTAGTATTAGTATTAATATTATTATTATCATTATCATTATCATTATCATTAATATTATTAATTATTATCATTATCAATGATGATAAAAATATTATTCTACTTGTAATTATTATCATTATCAATGATGATAAATTCAGTTCAGACCTGTTCAGTTCAGTTCAGACTTATTCATTACAGTTCAGTTCAGTTCAGACTTATTCATTTCAGTTCAGTTCAGTTCAGTTCAGTTCAGACTTATTCAGTCCAAAAGAACAGAACATTAGGCTATGTTCAGTTCACCTTATTTTTGCTTATTTCATATAAGATCAGATCAGAAAAAATAAGTTCAGATCAGATCAGATAAGTTCAGATTATGCTTATATTTAAAAACTTATTATTATTGTTATTATTATCATGATTATTATGATTATTAGTATTACTAATGCTATTATTGTTATTGTAATAATTATTGTTGTTGTTGTTGTTGGTATTATTATTATTATTATTATTATTATTATTATTATTATTATTATTGTTGTTGTTGTTGTTGTTGTTGTTGTTGTTGTTGTTGTTGTTGTTATTATTATTATTATTAATATTACTTTATACGATTACTATTACTATTAATATTACTATTTACTAGTACATTTGTTCAAAAAGATTATTATTATTGTCGTTGTTGTACTTATTAATTATTAATATTGGTAATTATTATTAATAGCGTTGCTATTATTATAAATGTCATTGATATCACTATTTGAAGCTATTTGTGTTCAAGAAGAAGAATGTTCTTTTGGCATTTGTACGTGTTCTTTTATATATTTGTTCTAATTAATAATTTTGATATGCGATATTCTTTTTAATGTTGTACATGTAACGAACATGACAATAGTATATGATGTTTATTTTTTTAAACAATTTTGGTAGAATAATATAAATTATATGTTACTAGTTTATATAAAATATGAGTATCATGGGATAACCTAATGGTGTTGTCATCACGTTCAAAATTTTCCCCACAAAGGATTTCAACTTATCTTAAAAAACAAAGTTTATATAGAACAAGACAACGATATAAGAAGAATATTTAACCATTTTGTTCAAGATCATATGATTATATATATTTATAGGTTTATTTATAATAAAAAAGAACAATTTATTGATATAACAAAGAACATGTTGTTAGTTAAATCCAAACATGTCATCAATATAAAAATAACATCTATCTTTTATTTTTAGAATGTGTTATTTAAATAGATTTTGTATGCTCTTTTAGTATATGTTCTATTATTAATATCATTATATGTTATTTTCATTACTACCTAAATTCTTATTATTAACGGATCTTGAACAAGAACAATATGTTCTCTTTACCATGAACAATATGTTTTTTTTCCTAAAATGTGTGTTCTTTTATTTTTAATTTTTTTGGGCCCCTTTCAGGAACCCCGTGGTAAGATGAATTTCTTGTGGGCTGTCCTCGCACAGGGTCACTCACCTAGAGACCCAACAAACCCCAACCCCCTCCCCCACCCACAACAGTATTGAAATATATGCTTCCACCAAGATTTGAACCTTGGTCTCCCATGTGGGAGATAGGAAGTCATACAATTGGACCCAAGAGTCCTTGGTCTTTTATTTTTAATTGTATGTTCATATACTAATGTGTTCTTTTAAAAAAAAAAAACTAATTATGCTATTATTATTAGGAAAAATTGATAGGAACAGTCTCAACTATGGGCGTTCCTCCATTTTCAGTCCCATCTAAGGATTATTTATGAGCGGTCCCAACTATGCATCATTTTTGCCAAAATTGGTCCCAGCATGTCAATGACCTGCTACAGTAGGTAAAATGCGTTTTTTTTTTTTCGCCACAACCTTTTTATTCTTCCTCCTCCACCTCTTTCTCACTCCTCCCTCCACCATACACTACTAATACAAATTGACTCAAAACACTAAGGAACGTTACACCTCTCTTCTTGTAAACTCAGAAGAGAGAAAATTGTGGGATTTTTTCCTCTCTTTCAGCAGATTTTCAACGCAGTAAATCAGCAAATAAACATAACCGAAAAAAACTCCAATGGCGACGAGAGCGCTAGTTTTCTATCTTCTCTCAGCGTTTCTGTGGCTGTTTTCTCTGTTTTTCTCGTTACTTATTATCAACAACAACATCACCAATGTACTCATCTATCTTCCCTCAATTATGCACTATCTGATACCTAGAAAGTCTGGCCTGTATGTCCACTTTCTCTCTCCTTTTTTTTTGCAAATTGAGTAAATTATTAAATGGGTTTTTGTGGGTTTTAATTTTTATTAATGGGTTTTTCCGGGTTTTGATTTCCATTTATGGGTTTTTGTAGGTTTAAATTTTAATTGATGGTTTTTTTTAATATTTTTGTTCAAAAATTGGATTTTGGATGGAGAATTGCGGTGGTAAGTTTAATAGGATTCTTGGGATCAGCCTTTGGAATTGTTGGTGGAGTTGATGGTGGTGGCTAGGGAGGGGTTGTGAGTAGGAGGGGTGGCGGGGATTTCGGGGTGCTTGGGGAGGGGGTGGGAGAGGGTGAGGAGTGGCAAAGGAGGGGGATGGGATTTCGAGGGTGGTCGGGGAGGGGGTGAGAAGGGGAGGTGGGAGGGGATTTCGGGGTGGCAGGGCGGGGGGTGGGATTTCGGGGTGGTGGGGATGGGGGTGGCGGTAGAGGTGGCAAACGGGACATACGGGTCGGGTACGGGTCGGGTACGAGTCGGGTCATAATCAGGTCAATTTTATGTTCGGGTTATATTCGGGTCGGGTCGGGTCCGTTCGGGTGCGGGTCAATCTCGGGTCCTTTAAATTTCGGGTCACATCGGGCCGGGTTAGATCGGGTCGGTTTAAAATCGGGTCGGACCATATCGGGTCGGGTTAAATCATGCGGGTCGTATCGGGTCGCGTTAAATCAGGTCGGTTTGAATCGGGTCGGGTTTTAATCTACCAAATAAAAAACACACATATAAGACTAATAAAACTAAGTGAAATAATAAATGGGAGGTGGCAAAGTCATATATAGTATTTCATGATAATTTTTTTCCTTAAATTTTTTTAAAAAATAACTAAAATAACAACTTTTCGGGTCGGGACAGGTCCGGGTCATCAGGTCAGTTCCGGCCGGATCGCTTCGGGTCGGTGTCGGGTTCGAGTTATATTCGGGCCAGTTATTTTCGGGTCGGTCAGTTATTCGGGTTGCAATTCCGTTTCGGGTCATTATTTTTAGATGGCGGATCTCAGGTCTGTGTTTCGGGTCTGGTCAACGGGTACATGTCTATTTTGTCGGCTATAGTGGCAGGGAAGGAATGAGATAGGAGAGAGAAAAAAGAAGAAGGAATTGACTTAAGAAATTTTTTTTAAACAAATTTAACCTGTTCAACGGGTAACCAGTCAGCTGGGACCAATTTTGGCAAAAATGATGCATAGTTGGGACCGCTTAGAAATAATCATTAGTTGGGACTGAAAATGGCGGACCGCCCATAGTTGGGACTGTTCATATCAATTTTTCCTTATTATTATTATTGTTATTATTATTATTATTAAATATTATTTATATTATTATTATTATAAAATTATTATTATTTATTATTATTATTATTATTATTGAAATTTGTGCATAGTAATAAAATGATAGTAATAGTGATACTAGTCATGAAATACAAAGTAATAATAATATTAGTAATAATATGTTTTGTAAAAAATAAGTTCAGATCAGATTAGAAAAAATAAATTAAGATCAGATCAGTAAATTTAAGGTGAACTAAACATAGCCTTAGAATCCTTAAAAACATGGCACTCTAATTCTGAAAACTCGAATTTCAAAGGTCAAAAGTATACACAAACCAAAATTTCGGAAATTTCAAACTCTAGGCAGGAGGCGGGAAGTATTTCCACGTCATCGATCCGTAACCCCACAATCCGTGTACACCACACTCTAATCAAATCTCCACCTTCGATTAACTCCATCATCAACGGCTCCCACCTACTTCTTCAAACTCTCCATTTCCACAACTCTTCCCTCCTCATCTCAAATTCCCCTATATAAACCCCAATCTCCTCCAAACATCATCATCCCATCCCGCCTCATTTCCACACTCATATATTCTCTTTTTTACCCACTCTCTCTCCTCAAACAATGGCTCGTACTAAGCAAACCGCCAGAAAATCCACCGGAGGAAAGGCTCCAAGGAAGCAACTGGCCACCAAAGCTGCGAGGAAATCAGCCCCGGCAACCGGAGGAGTGAAGAAGCCCCACAGATTCAGACCAGGAACCGTTGCGCTTCGTGAGATCAGGAAGTACCAGAAGAGCACTGAGCTTCTCATCAGGAAGCTTCCTTTCCAGAGGCTTGTCAGAGAAATTGCTCAGGATTTCAAGACTGATCTTCGTTTCCAGAGCTCCGCTGTTGCCGCTCTTCAAGAGGCTGCTGAGGCCTATTTGGTGGGTCTCTTTGAGGATACTAACCTCTGCGCTATTCATGCTAAGAGGGTTACTATTATGCCTAAGGATATTCAGCTTGCTAGGAGGATTCGAGGCGAAAGAGCCTAATTTCAGGTCTAATGGAATTGAACTGGTTCTTTAGGGTTAGGATTTTGGGGTTTTAATGGTGTAGGTTGATGATAATTGAATATCTTAAAATTGATATAGCTACTGATGTATTTTATAGTTATTTGTAGGGTGATGCTTAGTTAATGAAATTGTTGACAACTTAGTTTTGCTAATGAATATATCCCTTTGATATTTTGTGTTCTCTGATCTATTTTGTTTTCAAGATTTATGTTTCTTTAGCAGTTGCAATTTGAATCTCAAATCTGGTGTTTTGTAGTTGGGATTGGATTGAATTTGTTTTTCCTGTTTGTATGTCGATACCCATATCCGGAGGTCTGAGTTAGATTTGTGTTGATAAATTATCAGTGAACTTATGAAGTATAATCTGCAAATTTCAGCAGTTTTTGCTTCAGATATTTTCATAATAACTCTTGTGAATATGTTGATTTGGAAAATTTCAAGGATGCCTTAGTTGTGATTTCATTTTTGGGTATGAGTTTGCTGACTTTGTGTATGCCTATGCCTAAGGAGTAAGGACTGAGGCTAACTATTTCTGGGGTTTGGAACTCTGTAAAAATATGGTAAACCAGCAAAGTTTATCTTGTAGACTACACTGTCGGAGTTGTACCTGTTAGAATATGTAAATATTCTTTGTAAAAATATCAAGGATGTGTAATCCTTGATTGCCGCCTATACTTAGGCAATGTAATTATCTCTTTCCTAGTTTGTATCATAGTATTGTATATGTAAGGCAACTAGTCATTTTTGAATGATCAAGGAAGATAATTCTTTCATGGTATCAGATTTATCCTAGGGCCTTTCTTCTTCTCCTCTTCTCCTTCACTATTCCGCTGCCCTAGTCAGTCCGGCCACCCTCCTCACGCCGGCCAGTTTTCCTTTCCGACCAACAATGGTTGATAAAACTTCCTTCCACCCTGCTCTTGTTGTTTCTAACATCAAGACTCATATTTCCATTACTCTTTCAATGGAAAACGTCCAATAACAGTACCGAATGTTTATGAGGATATCTCTTGTAATAGTATGCCAAATTCTTTATCTGAAGCTGTAGAAAAGCAAGCATTTAGTAAAATAAACCTTGTTTGCTGATTAGGAACTAATGGCCTATTGGCCAAATCCCTATCATTTATTCATCCTTGAACTTTCTATTTGTCTGCAATATTTCATGTTCAGCACTCAGCAGTATATATATTTTGGGGGAGATATCTTGTCATTTGCCTTAAGGGATTAAACTCTTATGTGCGAGACATGTCATTATCGAATATGTCTGCTATTCAAGAGCACGACTTTTACCAAACCATTTCCTTTTGAATATTAGGAAGTGTGAGATTGTTTCAGAATTCAGAAAGACAGTTTCTGACTCATAGCAAAGAATTGGGTGAAAACACATTTAATGGAGATGTTATAGGTTCATACTATCAATCTAACAAGTTCAGATTTGGATTGTGAAGTAGAAGTAACAGATATTGTATATTTGTATCAATCTAACAAGTTCATAGTGCAGAAAGTGGCAATCAGGATTCAGGAGTGTGAAGTCTTGTACTAGGGTCCTGGATACAAGCTGAAATTTCACTATATACCATCACTCAATGTGTTATTTTCACAAAAACTGTTAGATTGAATCATAGAATATTTTCACTGAACTAAAGTCGAAAATTGCCCCACCCAATACACATGGACTCTAAACAATCGACCTCTGGGGGACTGGGGATAATCTCAAATGTAGTACGAAAGATAGACTCAGAGGATTCAAGAATGTTGCCCTTAATGGAGATAAAACATGTCCGAATCTTACTACAAAAATAGGTGAAGTTAGCTACCAATAAAATTCAATGCTAACTTAATAATATCTGTCAATAATATGGTTAGCGTCCAAGTTAGAGATCAAATACATTCAACGCAAAATGGTTGGTCGCTAGAAAATATTAGTGACCAAAACTTGAGAAATCCACTGTCCATGTAGCGTCTAAACAAATTTAGATTATGAACATCTTGCTCTTGGTCACTATTCTAGCGTCTAATCAAAAGTCACATCGCAAACATCAGCAAAGGAATTTCTTGCACCTGGTCACCGTTCTATGTCGTTATTTCTCGTTTATCTCCTGCTGGTGTTATTGAACGGATGGAATATTGTCACTAAAAGTTGGAACTTGGAAGTTTGGATCAACACCTAAAAGTACATCCTCAATATTTTGCAAAAATAAACTTCATTGCTAGCCATTGTTAAAATGTATGTCATGTCCGTATGCATATACTCTTATTCATCATGAAACCATGACTGCTCATAAAATAAATAAAAATCAGAGCACATCTCAGACTTAGCAAAGGAAACCTACAACTTTCAAGTCTTAGATTTGTTCATCATTATCATGTACAAAAAAATTATACCTTAAAAGGCCACAATTTGATCAAGCATTTTCAGGGTTCAACAAAAAAAAAAGCACCATGAGGATTGCCGGGGGTGATCATGAGGACAAACCAAAACCAAAGCAAGCATTGTAACGTCCATTCAAAATCACTTGGAATTGTTAATGGATCCTTTACACTCTCATTTATTTGATCAAGCTTTCGAGTTGTTGCATTAAGACCTCCCTTTGCTTCCGCGAGCTCATTCTTTAGTTGCATATTCTCAGAAGCGAGTTGCTCAACATTACTTTCCAGTTGATTAACATGACCAGTTCTTGCTTTCTTAGCATCTTTAACTTTGCATGGCCTCTCGTAAACATGTCTGCAGCTGAATTGAGACCATATCTCCTACCACTCTTCCACCCACCTAAAGCTTTCAAGAACAAGTCACTTTCTGATTGTTCATTCTCAGATTTCAAGTTGACAACTTTCTCACTCTCAAAATAAGCCTAGCAAAAAATTGATCAAGAAATGGACAGAACAAATAAGAATGTTGACATCTACATCCACCCACATAATATAGGTATATAGTTGGTTACAAATCACAACACAATAAGTCAATAAGCATGCTGGGCAGATTGGCTCACATATCACCTTGAATACTGTAAGTCTGTAATCCACCCTAAATAATAAAGAGTATCACATCAACCCAAATTACAAGTTAATTAGTAAACTACTGAAATCCGAATGTAGTATGGTTTTTTTCGAAATGAAGTATCACTTCAGTGTTAATTATTTAGAAAAAAAAGTTCTTAAATCTAAAAAATAATAACTGCATAACTTTCACTACTTTTATTTTGCAAATTCTCACATGTCAAGCACTTAAGTTTCACTTACCATGAACACTTCCTTCCTTAAACCACTAAGGCACTAAGTAATACTTCCTCCCATTTCATTTAGTTCCACTATTTGTAACTTGTATGTTTGAGGATGAAAAACTTTTTTTTTGGGAAGAATGAAAAACTTTAAGTATTAATATCTTTAATTATGCATAAATAAAATTTAAAAATATCTAAATATATATTGAGACGAAGTAATAAAATTACGTTTTTTTCCCCTTATGTATACGTAGTATTAAATATCAAAATTGCAATATTAAAAAAAACAGAGGAAGTAAAATAGAATAAAAAGATATAATGTGCATAGAGGGAGCAATATTTGGAATTACTATGGACTGAAGTAGTAGTTTTTGGGATTAATAGAGCGAGGGGGCATTCTATCTCTCTCTTACGTATTTCTTCCCCTTTTATTTTATTTACTAGTTTTGAAGCCCGGTGGTTGTTTATTTTATTTTTTGCAATTTTTTTGTTAACATTGTTGATTTTTTGTTGTTGTGAAATGAGATTTTTCAACTCCATTGTATTTACATACTTCCTCCATTCTCTTTCTATTGCAACAATTACCACTTTGGGTAGTTTCATCTATTGGAACCAATCCATTACACTTTTGGTATAAAAAACAACTATAGTTGACAATATTATTGTCTTTACTTTATGTTAATAAAACCATCGTTAATTACTCAAATTGCCTCATAAAAGTTGTGTTTACTTTATTAAGGATTTACTTATCCCCTACTCTAGTTAATTCACGGGGTACCTCTGTGCTAAACTACCCATTTTTTATTTCCTTAAAAACCATGCCCAAATCCATTGTTGCAGTAAAAAAAGAACGGAGAAAGTATTTGTCATTATACTCTAATTTCTAAATTTGTTATTGCAATATATAAATTTTACAGTATATTTTTGATATTCAATTAAATATTTTAGCTAAGTCTATTAGTAAATGGTATCTCATTAATTGGTATGACTAAGAATAGCTAACACAATTTTAATATGAAAAATACCCAAATGATACCTTAAGAAAGTATAGGGTAATAAGTTAATAGATGCACGACCTAAAGAATAGAGAAAAACATGAGTGCTAACCACAACTTTGACTTTTAATATAGCACATAAACACTAACGCATACAGAATGGAAGATGGGAAAGCCAAAAAGAAGATTATAATGATGGTATAATGAATAAATTTAATTAAATATAAAAGTAACCTCTACTATAATCAAATACTATTTAAGAGAAAAAATACCTCTTCATCAATCATGACCATATCAAGACTTATCAAACTTCTCCCTTTTTTTATGATCCGTGACCTCAAATAATTTAGAATAGGAACCTTGATTTCGCAATTAGTTTTAGTACAATTAAGTTAATGGAGAAAAGAATAAGATTTGACATATAGATATATGAAAAAGAATAAAATAATCAGTTAATTGCATATATAATAGGAGTACCTAGGGGGTGTGCACCGGTCTAGGACCGGATCGGACCGGTGGACCGGAATCCGGGATTTTCTTGGACCGGGACCGGAAAAATTCCGGTCCGGTCCGGTCCTGGACCTCTTGGACCGGAATTTTTTTTTCAATTTTTTCTTTATATTTTATTTAAATATATTTATAAATTATATACATTAAAATTTAATAATTTTAATAACAATAATCCTAAAAGAATAAATAGTAGGTTTTTAAGTTTCTAACTCTCTACCTTTAATTTTTTTTTTTAACATATAAACTTTTTTTTTTACTAATGTAATAGAAATTCCTGTCCAACCGGTCCGGACCGGAATTTTTCGGGTTTGGACCGGACCGGACCGGTGGACCGGAATCCTGATATTCGGCGGGCCGGAATCCTGAATCTCCGGCCCGGCCCGGTCCGGTCCAAATTCCCGTCCGGTCCAAAATCCGGTCCAGACCGGTTTGTGTACACCCCTAGGAGTACCTCTACAATGTCGTTGATAAACTTTTATTTGATTTTTCATGTAATTCCATCATGGGATGCTATATGTTCAAAACTATAGATATATAACTTTGAGAGATATAACTGCTATTGTCACATATAATATGTTGCTTTTATAGTTATTTTTATATGTACTTAAAATAAAGAATAAATAATATGTTATTGTTCATATAAATAAATATATTTTCATAAGTTGTAAAACTATATTGTACATGAAACTTATTTCAAAGCATATTTGGAGCACTCTCCGATGGTTATAAAAATTATAATATTGCGAATTATGTAGCAAAAGTTGTATTCAATTTACACTGTATAATAATTTAAGTTGTTTATTTAAAATCAGACTAAAATTTTCACTTGTTCAAAACACCTTATATGTATTTATATCTATGTTGAACACTATTTTATTTAAAAAAATTAAAAAGAATGACATGACATGCTTAGGGCCTGTTCTTCCCAGCTTATTTTCAATTCAGTTCAATTCAGTTCCAATCAGTTCAGTTCAGTTCAATTCAATTCAGTTCAGTTCCTAAATTTTTATCATTACTATTAGTTACAATTTAATTCAGTTCAGTTGAGTTCAGTTGAGTTCAGTTCAGTTGCAATCAGTTCATTTCAGTTGTTTTATGCTGAAGAGAACAGACCCTTAGTTGGAGATCTATATAATATTCTAAGGTTGTTTTTTAAAATCAAACTCTAATTTTTTCATCATCCAAAGCTCTAACATATATGTAACTTTAATTTATCGCTATATAGATTTTAGTTTTTGTTGTAACAACAAAGTTTCCTTAATAAATTTTGTTGCAATACTAAATTGTTTTGATTCGTTAAGTAAGGCTGAGGTTTTGAAAAATAATATGTTTGATCTTGTAAATCGGACCTATAATCAAATGCAATAATCACATATATAGTTTACTATACTTATATCTGTTATTATATTTATCTAAAAGAAAGACTAAATAATGTCTTACAATTCATCTAATTAAATATATTTTCATGAGTTGTAAAACTATAATGTAAAAGGATCTTATTTTGAAGCATATTACAAACACTCGCCAATGGTAAAAAAGTTATAATGTTTTGAATTAGGTAGCAAAAGTTATATTTAATTTACATAATATAATAATTTAGGTTATTTGTTCAAAAGGAAACACTAATTTCTCCCTATCCAAAACTCGCCTTTTATGTATTAACCTATATGCAAAACTCTATTTTTTTAAATATTTAAAATAAAAATTAATGATATGGCAATCCTATGTGGCGCTCTCTATTTCATAAGTTGTATAACTATATTATAAATGGATCTTATTTCGAAGCATATTTCGGGCACTATCCAATGGTACAAAAATCATAATATTCCGAATTACATAGCAAAAGTTATACACAATTTACCTTATATGATAATTTAGATTGTTGAGTCAAAACCAAACTCTAATTTTCGCTTATCTAAAATTCTATATATGTATTTAAATCTATGTAGAACTCTATTTTTGTAAAAAAAATAAAAATATAAATTAATGACGTGGCAATCCTACGTGGCGCGCTCTATGAGCTCGAAATCTTGAGGAGCTCTCTATGCTCCCGAAAGTTCCTCCTTTATATATATACTAGTATTGGGACCCGGGCAAATGCCCGGGCTTTTTCGTGAAGAAGATGTAGAGTTTTTAAATATTTACACCCTTATTTTTGGCCGTTATTTTTGTCTGATATAGAACAACTAAAAGTTACAATATGATTTTGTCATTATCTTTGACGTTGGTTTCTAATTTATATGTCATGAAGAAACTCACTATATCATTGAGAAACATACTATATCATGCAGAAATTACATCATTTATGAACAATACACTATATCATTTCGACACTCACTATATCATGCAGATTCTCACTATATGATTCAGACATTCACTCTATCATGCATAAATTATATGTTACTTTAATATAAAATTTTAAATATATTATAAATGGATCTTATTCTAAAATACTTTTTAAACACTTTCCAATGGTACAAAAGTTATAATTTTACGAACTATATATTAAAAGTTGTAATCAATTTACTATATTTAAGTTTTTCATTGTGAACCCAACTCTATTTATTCTTAATCTAAACTCTATTTGTATTTTAATCAATTTAAAACTCTATTTATATTTAAAAAATAAGGTGACATGGCACTTAATGAGCGCGACAAATGGCGTCCAATGAGGACGCCAAATGTCGCGACCAACCCTAATTCTAATTGAATCCCTAATTCCAATTGCAGTAGGTTACTTTTATACTTTAATCCTAATTCTAATTGAATCGCTAATTCCAATTGCAGTAGGTCACTTTAATACGTTAGTATAGTCAATATTTCCTTTTATATGTTACTTTAATATAAAATTTTAAATATAGTATAAATGGATCTTATTTTAAAGTACTTTTTAAACACTTTCCAATGGTACAAAAATTATAATTTTACGAACTATATATTAAAAGTTATAATCAATTTAGTATATTTAAGTTTTTCATTGTGAACGCAACTCTATTTATTTTTATCCTAAATTCTATTTGTATTGTAATCAATTTAGAACTCTATTTATATTCAAAAAAAATATGACATGGCAATTAATGAGCGCGACAAATGGCGTCCAATGAGAACGTCAAATGTCACGACCTCGTGAGCTGGCTTTTGTACTCTGCTTTATATAAATGGCGACCACATTCTAATTGAATATCTTATAACAATCCTAATTCTAATTGAATCCCTAATTCCAATTGCAGTAGGTTAATTGAATCGCTAATTCCAATCGCAGTAGGTTACTTTAATACGTTATTATATAGTCAATGTTTCCTTTTATATGTTACTTTAATATAAAATTTTAAATATAGTATAAATGGATCTTATTTTAAAGTACTTTTTAAACACTTTCTAATGGTACAAAAATTATAATTTTACGAACTATATATTAAAAGTTATAATCAATTTAAATATTTAAATATTTACACCCCTATTTTTGGCCCTTTTTTTGTCTGACATAGAACAACTAAAAGTTATAATATGATTTTGTCATTATCTTTGATGTTGGTTTCTAATTTATATGTCATGAAGAAACTTATTATATCATTTAGAAACATACTATATCATGCAGAAACTACATCATTTTCGAACAATCCAATATATCATTTAGACACTCACTAATTATGCAGAAACTCAATATATGATTCAAACATTCACTCTATCATGTAGAAACTACATATTTTTATATGTTAAAGCACATGCCACGATATACTACACAACCTATTTCAAATCTAAATGTTCACACGAACAATTGGTACTGAGTCGTCTAAACTGAGATGATTGCTGAATGTTTTACCAATTTCTCCCCATAGTGTTACGATAAAGTTTTGTCCACTGCAAGATAATTAATAATTTTAGGACCTAGAATAATATTTCTATAAAACTACGAATAATAACAGTATTCTTTATGAAATAAAGAACATTAACCTTTGTAGGCATGTTTTTATTTCGCCTACGCGGTGTGAGCGCGTTTATTAGATTTGACTACCCCATTGTTAAGGTTTTATTGAAAATTGTTTTGTATTGAAAGAAGTCGCCAACAATTCTTTTTAGGAAGAATCATAAACCTAATTGGATATGGGAAAATCATAGGGACAAATTATCCAATGTAGATTTCCCCGTCCCGACTCCATAGATGGTCAAAGTGAACTAAAGATTGAGTTCGGGGGTGAGGGTACAAATATGGTCATAATGAACCACATTTGCCCATTGCTGGCCTCTACTAAATATCGATTCATTACAAATTTTATCCAAAAGAATAATCATATAACATTTAAATACACCCTAAAAATAATTAGTCTAACTTGGTTCAGGAAACACATAAAAGACTAATTTTTAGTGACAAGTTATTATGCAATCAATATTACAGGGAACCTAACAGGTTGTCCAGACTAATCTGATTAATGTTAGAACAGTTCTTTAGGTCTTTGATTAGCAAAAATAACATGTGGGGTGATAAAAGCAATAAAACAGGGATAATCATATAATATGCATAGAATGATCAGGCAGGCATATAATATACAAAGGCATGAATAATAATAATAATAATAGTATAAAAGAAAATATAGAAGAAGGGTTAGAATATACAGTATAGCGATTTTACATTAAAGATCTACATCAGGAAAGAAAACTATTAGTAACTTCAATATAAAAATAATTTATTCAAGGATCCTCAGGTATTATACCTATGCGGCTTAGATTGAGGAGCGCAATGATCTTTAGGCGGAGCAATCGTGAAACCAAGAACACAATGATGAAGAATTGATTGAAGGTATTGAAAGTATTTGATTGATTGAGTGTTTGAGAATTCGAAGTGTATTTCGGAGTATATTTCAGAGTAGTCTAGAGAATTTATGTGCGTGAAATAATAATATGAAAAGCCGTCCGTATTCGGGAAAATACGGGTATTTAAGGGAAAAAGCAGACTTGCGCTCCACGCAAGCCTTGCGCTAGGCGCAAGCCTACGTGGTAGGCGCAATGCCACGCGTTAGGCGCACATTGGTGTGCCTGACGCTGCTAGCCCAATCAAGTTTAGGCACGTGTAAACGCGTTTTTGAAAAGATAGAAAAGAAAGTTGCGTCTCACGCAGGACTCTGTGTGAGTCACGAAACCTACGTGTCAGACGCTCATTGGCTCGCCTGACGCGTTATGGCCTATGAGCTGGACGCACGTGGCACGCTGAGCGCAGCCCCCGCGTCCGGCGCATATTCGGGAATATTCGAGCATATTTGGGCGAGCGCGGATGTGTCGTTGTGCACCGCACCCGGCCAAAGATAAAATTTCTCCTACTCTCTTTTACACTAAGGAAGTATAATGGAAGTAGGGGTCGTATCCACAGGGAAACAGGGACGAGTTTAATACTTAGCGTGATTCAAAACCTAAATTAAGCTAAGGGCCGAGAAACCTAATAATAATAACAAAGGGGGGTTTCAAGTAGATTATAACTAAACTACAACTAACTAGCATATAAACAAGATGAGAAATCAATATGGGAAGCTCTTGAATCTGATTAACATCCACTTCAATTCATTATCGATCCTTGAACCTCCACTCTAATTATTTTCATGATTATCTATTGCTGAGAACTAATCTCGCGTTCTCCTTATTCTTAGTTGAATAGCACGATCAGCGTGACTATAAAACCCTAACTAAAGGATAACCTAGTCCGATCGCGTCTAAGTTCAATCCAATAGCAGCAATAAACACAGAGAACCAACAGACCTGCTAACGTCATACAAGCGATAAACATTCAACAGTTAATTCAATTTCCCCAAGAAATAACCAAGACGATCAGCATCTAAGTTACTCCCTAGTTTGCTACCAATTGATAAAAGAATAAAATAATCCGATTCTATTCTTAAATCTAGCATTAGATTAATTACACAATCAAACTAGTAACGTTCCTAGCATAATTATGCAAAAATCATAGAAAGCAAGCATAGAAATTAAACCATAATCAAAGAAACTAAATAGAGAGGAAAGATCTCACAATAATGCTTGAAGCTCCATATTAATCTCGTTCAAGAACGGTTCAAGCTACAATCGGCATAGCATAAGCCAATCCCATAATTGAAATCTACAAAAACTAAACTAGAAAATAAAAACAAAAAAGAGAAGACAACAAGAGAGGAGTGGAGTTTTGGAGACTCCCTCTCCTTGTGGCTGCTGCCCCCCTAGGTCCAAAAACAAGTTTAGTATTTATACTAAAGCTCAAAAATCAGCCGACAATTAGACCGACCTAGGGGTCGCGAGGTGCGAGTCTGGTCACACCGTGCGAAGAGTGTTCTGCCTACCGCACATTTGGCTGGGCAAGGCAGGTCGCACCGTGCGAAGTATCTCGCGAGGTGCGAGCAAGCAGGTCGCGAGGTGCGACCTAGCTCGCGAGGTGCGAGCTGCGAGCTGGGCAGGCTTGCTTCGAGCGCTGGGCGAGCATGCTGGGCGTGCGGTGCTTCGAGCGCTGGGCGTGCGATGATGGAGCGCTGGGCTGGGCAGCTTGCTTCGAGCGCGCACTGGCTTACGATGATGGAGCGCTGGGCGACTTGGCTGCTGCTTGGGCGAGCATGCGATGCGGCTGGTGAACGTGCACGCGAGAGCTGGGCGATGATACCGAGCTTGCTAGGCATGCGGTGCTTGGGCTTGCGGTGATGCTTGGGCTTTGCTCGGCTCAAATGCACTTCACCTTGGAAGCTCGGAATACATGACGTTAACACAAATTATCTCGCAAAACTCCGAACTTTCGCTAAGAGTTAAATAAAACACGAATGTTAACAATTACAATCAAACCCTTAGCAAAGTGCACCCAAAGTTACGTAAATACTACGTGTAACTTGAGCGTATCAATATTCCTTTGCGCGTCTTTCGAAGATACTTTTCTATCCCTAAAATTCCGGAGATGGAATTTTACGGATCAAAAATCTGATTTTTGATTGAAGATAATGAAAATGATTATGAAAAATATTTATTAAAATAATAAATATTTGATTGGGCTTTTAAAATGGATTTAAAACATTTTATGGGCTTGAAATACAATTAATCATCATGAACAATTAATTGGGCTTTAGAATATCATTTCGAAACACATTTTAGAATGGTTCTTTAGATTGCTCTTCCGTTGGGTCGCGCCAACTAATGCCGCGGTATGTTTCATCATTGGATCCTTAAATGGGGAGACACGATTATGTGTCTACAGAAGCCCCCACTTTGACTGAGGTTCAGGAAACCGATAGTTAAAGTATACGGTGTCGGGACGGAGAACGATTCTAAACGCTCTGCAGTTTAGAACTGATCTATAACCGTCGGTCTCTACAAAACAAAGTTAGTATGCAGGATAATAACTACAAGCAATCTGATTACCTGCAGAAGAAGATGTTAGCAGATAGGTGCAAACAACTCAGATAAGCACATAATGATGCAAAAATGTAAACTTAGACTCTTTAAGGATGCATGAGACGCTATGCAAGGATTTAGGTTATGCAAAGCTAAGGGATGACAAGTCATGAAAGGTCAGGGTTATGCAAGACTCGAATGTATGAAATGCAATGCAAGGTCAGGGTTTTGCAAAGCTGCAATGCAAGGTCAGGATTTTGCAAGGCTAGAAGATGTGTAGAATGATAGAATGAGCAGAAATAGATAGAATGATTTTTGAAAATCGTTTTTAGTAAATAATCGGGGTTCGTAAACGAGGTCCGTGGATTACAACTCTTCGGGAGTTTGATTTGAATTGGAGAAACCACCACACGTAGGAAGCCCCCACTTTGGGTGAGCTTGTCTTGAGTTTGTCATGTACTTGATCTAATATTGTAATGTAGTTGATCTATCTTGAACGTTGAAAGTTGTCACTGGGGATTCTTCATTGGGAAGTTGATTAGGCAAAGTCAAATATCGCCAGAAACCATGGAATTGTCGGAGAGTCCTTCAGGGACAAGGAGAGCTTGGATTGAAAAATAAAGGGTTGAATTTGTGACTTAAATAAATGTAGGTGGGAAAAGGCTTTAACGAGGCTAGGTGTAGACTCGAGTCAATGTCGGGATCTAGAAAGAGATAATGCTTCTAAATTCTAGAAAGTCAAATCATTAGGCCATGACTAATTTTTTTTATTTTATTGAAGCGGTCGGACCTCGAGATGAGGATTCCTACGTATCCTTGCGGAATCAGACCATTCGTAGTTCTAGATCTGATTTTTTTTATTATATTCTTTTGTGTCCTAATTTTTGCCTAAGCCGCCCTTTCGGGTTTTCAACCTAGCGGGCTTGAACATACCTTGTAAAAGGAGTTAGGATTGATGAAAGGTTGAGAGGTAAAAGGCTTTAGGTTTGACGAAGGTTGAATTGGTCATGATAAGGTAAGGATTGTGGATTTGGATTATATGGGTTAAGGTCTGATGGATCGAAGGGATTTGAATGAGGGATGAGACTTGTGTGCAAACCCCCTAGCTTGAATTTTTATTTCTTTGCCTTTGACTTTTTCTTTTTGAATCTTTTCTTTTTATCCTGTGCGTTTCTTTTGCTTTTTTTCGCACTTTGACTTTTTTCACTATTTTTTTTTATTTTGCCTGGCATTGATTTTTTTGTGTAGTAAGGCTTGCGCACAAGTTTGGTTTAGAGTACTGGAAGGCTTGAAGGATGTTTGTGGAGCTTTGATGTTGAAGGGATTGTTTGGTTTATGATGGTTTAAGGATGATGGCTCATGGAAGGTGATGGAGGAAGAGGGAATAACTCCTGATCCAAAGTATGTCCATTTTTTTTTCATTTTTCTCTTTTTTTTTTTTATTTCAGATCTTTTTTATTATTATTAGTCAAGTTCATTAGGTGATTTAAGTTTCATCATTGAATTAGAATCATAAATAACATGATGGAAGACCAATGAAAATGAAAATGAAATTCTTTTATTAATTAGAAATAAATAGAACAAGGCTTATTAGAAATAACAAACCTAAATGCCATAGACTCGACAAGAAAGGAAATGAACGAGCTAGGGGAGGGACTCTCCGACTCAACCTAGAAAACTAGCGTTAAATGACTAAGCCTCCTGCACTGTTGAGATTATTCCCAAGGGGTTGCTGTTGTTATTGATTTTTGCTGCCGGCGGGATCGGAAGTTTGCCACTTTCAACCATATCTTGCAGAGTATTCCTTAAGGCCCAACACGTAGATAGTTGGTGTCCATTCCCTCGGTGGTACTTACAATAGGCATTAGGGTTCCACTTCTTGTGCTTATTTTCAGGTGCAGGGTCTGGAGTGGGACCGATAGACTGTATTGCTCCTCTTGCATGAAGCCTAGTGAAGGCTTCTCCTAGAGTCATGCCCAATGGAGTGAATGTTCGTTGAGGCTTTTGATAACCTCCCTTTTCAGTAGTTAGGGCATTGACATTAGAGCTAGAAGGGTTGTTACTACTCTTCTTGAAAGAGTTGTTGTTGTTAGAACTCCTGTTCTTGTTGGCCTGTACCTCTTCTTCAATCAGCAGGCCTACCTTATAGAGCTTCGTGAAAGACTCTATGGGTTGAAATTTGATATGATCCCCATACTTAGGCTGCAAGTTACGGATCACCAGTCGGACTTGATCCTCCTGAGATGGCCTATTGGTCATTTGTGCAGCTTTTTCCCTCCAGCTGTTAAGGAAGGTGACAAAATCTTCATTGGAATTCTGCTTAGTTAATTCCAACTCACGAAGGCTAATGGGAAGCTGAGTATTGTATATATATTGTTTGTGGAACTCTTCTCTTATGTAGTCCCAGTCATTCAGCTTGGTTTTGTTCAGTGATCTAAACCACTTGGATGGATGTGTATCCAAGGTCAAGGGAAATACATAAGCAAACATGTCCTTGCTCATGTCCTTGAGGGCCATAGAGATGGAAAAGACTCTCAAGTGATCATTTGGGTCTTCGACCCCCTTGAATTTTGGGAGGTCACCCAATACTACCTTTTTAGGGAGCTTTTCCCTCAGTTCAGGATCAATGACGTCATGGCCATGAGCCTGACTCTCGAGTGCAGGAATTGACTGGATCAAGTGCTCGAGTTTTTCAAATCTCAAATCCGTCTTGGACTTGATTGGAGGTGGCGATGGTGGAGTGTCGCCCTGTTCTTCCTCTTCAGGTAGTTTCTCTCTCAGTGCCTTGATCTCTTTGGCTTGTTCCTCAAGACGAGAGTTCATCAGTTGAAGTTGAGCCATGATGGCACTGAGCTGTTCATTAGTGTCTCCCATTTCAGATGATGATTCAGAAGAGTCGGAAGATTCGTCTGAAAAAAGTTAGGATGCGCTTGACGAGTCTGGGGGTAGGTTGACCTTGTTGCCTCTCTGTTGGACGTTCCCAAGTTATAATCTCACGACCTGTCCTGAACAGAAATCGGATGGACCTCGTAAATTTTAAGAAATAACGTTTTTTGAACTGCGAAATGGAGAGGAGAAATGGAAACGGGAAATTGGAGAATGGAAATGGAAAAGAGGATGGGAAATGATTAGAGATGGTTATGATGGCGACATGAGCCTAGCTATATGCAAATGCAGACATGGACTGGACTATGCAAGCAAATTGAATGATTAGACTTGGGGGATGACTTTTATAGTCCGTAGACTGACTAGGGTTTACGTATGATGCAAACTAGACCTAGGGAAATTTTATAGTCCTAAGACTGAACTCATATAATGCAGACTAGATTGAGGGAAATTTTATTGTCCTAAGACTGACTAGGGTTTATACGTAATGCAAACTAGACCTAGGGAAAATTTATAGTCCTAAGACTGGGCTTTTATAGTCCGTAGACTGACTTTATAGTCCTAAGACTGAGCTTTTATAGTCCATAGACTGACTTTATAGTCCTAAGACTGAGCTTTTATAGTCCGTAGACTGACTTTATAGTCCTAAGACTGAGCTTTTATAGTCCGTAGACTGACTTTATAGTCCTAAGACTGGGTTTTTATAGTTCGTGGACTGACTTTATAGTCCTAAGACTGGGCTTTTATAGTCCGTAGACTGACTTTATAATCCGAAGATTGAGCTTTTATAGTCCGTAGACTGACTTTATAGTCCGAAGACTGACTAGGGTTTGCATATAATACAAACTAGACCTAGGGAATGAATTGGGCCTAAATGGACCTAAGATTTGGATTGGACTAGACTTAGACTTAGATTGGAATGGATTAAGAATGGAGGACTATACTTCACATAAAGATGCATATGGGCCTAGATTAGACTTATATGGGCCTAAGATCGACTCAATGCTAGTGAATGTATGGACTGAAATGCACATGGGCCTAAAATGAATGCAAGGATGGACTCTAATGCATATGGGCCTAGAATGAATGCAAGTGAATTGGATTGAATTTGGTTGATTGGATTGAAATGGATTGGATTGAAGGTGTTTAGACTGGGCTTAGAATTTTCGAAATTCATTTTTGAAAGGAACCCCTTGTTTTATCTTTTGTTAAGAAAAGATAATGGATTAATTTTGAAAATATTTTTTTTTGAATGTCGTGGCATGATGATGATTAGTAAATATTTTCAAAAAAGGTAGAATCGAAGAGGGTGTAGGATTGATCTTGAAAAATGTAAGGGTTTCAAATTGATGAATATGGAAAGATAAGATTGACAGGGATAGCAGGGATGAAATGGGAACAGGTAGACATGCATGACAACTCTACAATGACCACTTTAGATGCAATTTTCAGGACAGACTCGACCTTGCATGAAAAGACTGATTTTTTTTTGAATTAGGATAGAAGATATTGTTTGGTAAAAGATGGGGATAGATTTTCGAAATAGATAGGAGAATAATTTTCGAAAGAAAGGAAAAAAAAAGATAGGTGATACAATTTTTAAAGATGGAGATGGATTAAAAAAAAAAATTTGAGATAGTTTTTTTTTCAAAAAAAATGATAGGAGATATAGTTTGGTAAAAGGTGGAGATAGAATTTTCGAAATAGATAGGAGATTGAAGATGGGATGAAATTTTGAAAAAGATAGGAGAATGATTTTTTTTTTTTTGAAAAAGATCTGGATAAGTTTTGAAAATAAGATGAAGATTTAGTTTGAAAGAAAGGATTGGGGATTATTGGGATGATAATAAAAAAAAATAATAGTTACCACGCACAACGCAACACAAAGGGACAAGATTCAAAACACGAAAAGCACGAGCATGGAATGCAGGCTAACATGCGCAGCACGCATAGAAACGAGCGCTTGACACAGACTAAATTGCGGAACGCAGCTCACAAATTGCGTTGGGCGGAGAAGGTAGCACGCGACGACATGGAACAGCGCGTGACGCAGCTGGAAGCGCAAGATGTAAATTTGAAGTTGCGCGGAGCGCAGTGGATTTCGAGAGACGATTTTTAATTTTTGCTCGTCGCATAAATTCGTTCGATTGTTTTGACTCGAAACATCACACAATACAAAATAATTAAAGGCACACACGCACAAATATGCACAAATAGGATGATAATATGCAAAGTTCTCAACCTAAAGTCCAGTTCTACGTTTGAAACTATTGGTCAGGTTTAGGTTCAATCTGAAAAGGGTCCATGACTAAGAGATTGGTCCCACGCTTCGTACCCCTGCTTAAAGAGGTGGCCACGTGTAAGACGCACTCCCGTCTCAAGTCAGGAACAAGAGAACAATGCCATGGTTGGGTAGGTTTGCTTATGACTAAGATCCAACACTATCGCTCAGGAAGCTTTTTGGAAGGACAAAGCGCAAACCCCCCGGGAGTGACCTCACACATAGAACATGTGCTAATGAGGCAAGGTAGATTGTCCTTATGGTGGCTGAACAATAGTCATGCATATGCAAAACTGTATATTATTCTAAGGCATAAAAATAAGAATGAATCGTATTTTTCAAGTTTCACCCACTCATTTAAAAAATTAATGTTTTAAAATCCTCCCCAGTGGAGTCGCCAAATTATAGGCGTGTTTTTATTTCGCCTACGCGGTGTGAGCGCGTTTATTAGATTTGACTACCCCACTGTTAAGGTTTTATTGAAAATTGTTTTGTATTGAAAGAAGTCGCCAACAATTCCCTTTAGGAAGAATCATAAACCTATGGTCGGCAGAATCTAAGAAACGTTGTCTCCTAGCTTGTGAACCTTTGCAATACTTAACGGTATCCTTTACCTTAATCACAACCTCATCTATTTCATTTAGACCATCTTGCACAACAAGATTAAGGATATGTGATCATTTTTTTTTCACTCTGCCACTTACAATAATGGTACAACTGTTCTTTACAGTTAATTTTCCGAAAGTAACGAAAGTTTTTGAACTTAATTTTCATATGAAGAGCTCTGAACTCTTCACGAGCGTGTAAGCGTGAGTGTCGCCATGGCAGTGGGTACCTGAGCTCAATCAACCTCGAAAATTGTGCGAAATCAACAGAAAAATCAACAGAAAAATCAGAAAGGGAAGAATAAAAATAAAGGAAAGGAAAATGGAAGCATTGTGGAAGAGAATATGGAGGGTGAAAATGACCCAGAAATTGTGCAATTTCTTGAAGGTGAAATTCTTTCACCAAAAGCCTCGTTGATGGAGTTACAAAGACAATCAATGGTGAGGCAATCGTTTTCTGACTGGATGAGTGCTATTCATGGAGAAAATGGTGAAATGAGTAAGAAGGCCCAGGAGAATGGTGGTAAGTGCTCTGTTCCACCAACATTGCAATGTAAGAATAATCCTGTGATATGTAATTTGAATGGAAAAATGAATGCTGCTGCTGAGGAATTGAATGTTCTTGATGTTGATTTGAATGTGAATACTGTTATTTCGGAAGAAAATATGGTGCAAATTGAAATTGATGACATTCAAGATGAAATTGACTATTGGAATTATGCTTTAATTTGTTATGTTTTTGGGACAAATCCTCCACTTAATGTCATGGAAGGATTCATTAGGAGAATGTGGGAAAAACATAGGGTTGATAAGGTTGTTGTTGTTGCTCATGGTGTGTTTATGGTTCAATTTATGGCCATGGAGACTAGGGATAAAATTGTGAATGGCCCAAGGGTTTTCTTTGATAATAAACCTGTCTTTATAAAACCTTGGGAACAAGATATGGTACTTGGTAAAGATGTGATTAAGATCATCCCTCTATGGGTGCAATTATGGGGGCTTGATTTGAAATATTGGGGTGATAAAGCTTTGAAGAAAATTGTTAGTACTGTTGGGGATTTTATTAAAGTTGATACAGCAACAAAGAATAGGGAGAAGGTTCAATTTGTGAGGGCCATGATTGAGGTGGGGATTAATCAACAATTTCCTGACAAGATATGGTTCTTGAATGAGAAGGGTGTGAAGTGTGAGGTGGATATACAATATGAATGGAAGCCTGAGATATGTGAGAAATGCAAGAAAATGGGACATGCCACTGAGAAATGTAGAGTACAGACGCAAAAGAAATGGGTACAAAAGAAGGTGGAGATACCACAACCTGCTGAGAGAATTATAGAAGGGATAACAATTGTTCAGGAAGAACAAGAAGGTAGGCGTATGGCAATGGAAGGTAGGCAGGAAGATAAGACAGGTAAGGATGTGGAGGGCTTTGTATAGGTGAGAAGAAGTGCTAGGAAAGAGGATAGCACTAGATAGGAGGTAAGATTACAGAATGCTTTTGAAGCTTTACAGATTGTGGATGAAATAGTAAAAGTAGGAGAAGTGGTTTGTGGGACAAAGGGACATCATACTGCAGAGGGGGGAGACTCCTCTGGACAGTATGGATAAGCTTCTTGTGTGGAATGTAAGAGGAGTCAACCAAATCACAAAACAAAACACTGTGAAGCAGTTCATTAGAACTCAAAGTTTTGGTTTGGTTGGACTCCTTGAAACAAGGGTAAAGATGCCTAATATGGGAAATCTTTACCTGAATGTTTTTGATGGATGGTGCTTTTCTTCAAATATCACTTCTCATTCTGGAGGCAGAATAGTTGTAGCTTGGAGACCTGCTGCTTTTCAGGTTCAAATTCAGGTTTGTACTAGCCAGCTAGTACATTGTATAATGTACCCAAATAGTCAGATGCAACCTTTTGCATGCACTTTTGTGTATGCATTTAATACTGCAAAAGAAAGGGAAATGTTGTGGAGTGACCTGAGTGAAATTGGTAAAAGAATGTATATTCCATGGGTTGTGCTAGGTGACTTTAACTGTGTGCTTCAGAGTGAGGAGAGGATTGGAAATGCTGTAAAAGAGCAGGAGATGGAACCATTTAGGAAATGTGTTGAAATGTGTGAATTACAAGACCTTAAACAGGTTGGTAATTTTTTCACATGGACTAATAAACAAGAGGGGAGTAAAAGAGTCTATTCTAGAATTGATAGAGTTCTTGTAACTGAAAGATGGTTGGAAAAGTATGAGCATGCTGAAGTGTGTTATATGAATGAAGGGGAGTTTGATCATTGCCCAAGGTGTGTAAGTGTTTATCCTGAGGCAAGAAGTGGGAAAAAGTCTTTTCGATTTTTTAATATGTGGTGTGCTGCTCCTGACTATGATGATAGGGTAAAAGCTGCCTGGGATACAGAACATTCTGGTACCAGAATGTACAAAGTTATGCAGAAGTTAAAGAAAGTGAAGCAGAGCATGATTGAGTTGAATAGGAATAGATATCAGGGTATTGAAATGCAAGTTCATCAGGCAAAGGAGAAGCTTCAGGTGTGTCAAACAGATCTGCTTAAAAATCCTTATGATGTTGATCTTATCAAGACTGAAATAGAAGCAACTCAGACAGTTAGAGAGACTCAAGCTGCTTTTAATTCTTTTCCAGAGACAAAAAGCAAAAGTTGAATGGCTTAAGGAGGGGGATCAGAACACTACTTTATTTCATAGAGCTTTGAAAAAGAAACATCAACATAATAGAATTTATTCTATTATGGATGCTCAAGGAAACTGGGTTGAATCTCCTGAGGAGGTGTCTACAGCTTTTCTGGATTTCTATGATCAATTGTTAGGCAGGAAAATGGATGATAGACAACCTGTGGTGGAGGCAATAGTGAGAACTGGTCCTCTTTTAACTCCAGACATGGTGAATCAGCTGAGCCAACCTTACACTGCAGCAGAGGTAAAAAAAGCAATTTTTGATATAGATGAAAATAAAGCTCCTGGCCCTGATGGGTTTGGAAGCAAGTTTTTCAAAGCTAGCTGGGAAGTGGTAGGTGAAGAGGTTAGTAAAGCAATATTAGATTTCTTAAATAGTAATAAAATGCTAAAAGAAATCAACACAACTAGAGTTACTTTGATTCCTAAAGGAAACTGCCCAAAAAATGTGACAGATTTCAGACCTATATCATGCTGCAATGTCATATATAAAGGGATTTCGAAAGTGTTGTGTGAAAGATTGAAAATGGTGTTGCTTGAAATTATAGCTGAGAATCAAAGTGCCTTTGTGCACAGTAGATTCATAGCTCATAATATCATGATTTGTCAGGATCTTGTGAAAGATTATGGAAGGAAGAATGCTTCTCCTGGTTGTTTGATTAAATTAGACATCAAGAAAGCATATGATACTGTGGAATGGGGTTTTATTGAAGAAATGATGAATGCCCTCCAGAATCCTGCTCAGTTTACTGCATTAGTGATGACTTGCATTACTACTCCTGCCTTCTCTTTGATGATTAATGGGACATCTCATGGTTTCTTTAAATCTGCTAGAGGACTTAGGCAGGGAGACCCAATTTCTCCCTTGCTTTTTGTCCTTTGCATTGAATATCTTTCAAGAATCTTGGGTACTGTAAGCAAATCATAAAAAGTTCAAGTACCATCCAAGATGCAGAGGGTTAAAATTGACTCAGCTGAGTTTTGCAGACGACTTGATACTATGTTGTAAGGGTGAAATTCAATCAGTCAAGATGATGATGAGAGGTTTTAATGTCTTCTCTAGGTGTAATGGTTTGCAAGCCAGCCCTCAAAAGACAGATGTTTATTGCTGTGGAATGAAAGAGGATGAGGTTCAAGCAGTGTTAGATCTGACTGGGTTTAATAAAGGAAAATTCCCTTTTATATACCTGGGTGTACCTATCTGCACAAAAAAAATCACTTAAACTCAAGGTGATCACTTAATAGATAAGATGTGCAGTAGAATAAGAACATGGAGCTCAAAACACTTGTCCTTTGCTGCAAGACTTACACTGGTAAATGCAGTATTACTGAGTATTCAGATATATTGGGCTCAAATAATGGTTTTGCCTCAAGGTGTTTTGAATCAAGTGAATGCAATTTGTAGAGGCTTCCTTTGGTTTGGTAAAGTTTGCCATAATCCAGGAGCCATTGCATGGGATAGACTGTGTCACAAAAAGAAAGCAGGTGGCCTAGGGCTTATGAATACTGACCTGTGGAATAAAGCAGCAGTTTGTAAGCATATATGGGATGTGGCTGGTCAAAAAGAAAATCTATGGGTCAAATGGGTTCAATCTGTGTACATTAAGCATCAAGACTGGACTAGTTACACTCCTAAAGCTTCTAACAGTTGGTATTGGAAGCAGATATGTCAGGTGAAAGAAAAACTAAAGAGTGTGATTGATCCTGTCCAATGGGGACAGGGTAAATATAAAATTTCCAAGGTTTATAGGCTGTTCTTGGGTGAACACCCTAGATGCAATTGGGATAATCTAGTTTGGGATAAGTTGGCTATTAAAAAGCATCAATTCATTGCATGGTTAGTAGTAATGCACAGAAGATTGAAGACGAAGGATAGAATGGTAGGGTGGGTTCCAAATACTGATTATTCATGTCCTCTGTGTGGTGTTCAGCAGGAACAACATGAGCACTTATTTTTTCAGTGTGCTTACAGTAAGACATGTTGGCAGAAGATCCACCTATGGATTAAAATTGGTCCTGAGAACTTGAGTCTGGAGAATGCTTGTAGAAATAGCAAGAGACTGAATGGTTTCAAAAGAAGTTTGTTTAATTCTTGTATTATAGCGTTGATATATCAAATATGGATAGTTAGGAATATAGCTATTTTTGAGAGCAAAGTCATGTGTATAGATCATACAGTTAGATATGTAAGAAATAGTATCACAATGAGATTCCTTGCTGTCAAGTCTAGAATAGTAGAAGAGCAACATAGAGAGTGGTTACAACAAAATGTATAGAATGTTTGGGGCTGTTTAGGCTTTGGCCTAGTTTGTTTTTTTAAGAGTTGGTTTTAGCAGAGTTCTTCCTAGAAGATTCGTGCGTCCTTCTCTTAAGAGTTGTAAAAAAGTTTTGTGCAATGAATTGATTACTTACTGATAAAAAAAAAAGAATCATAAACCTAATTGGATATGAGAAAATCATAGGGACAAATTATCCAATGTAGATTTCCCCGTCCTGACTCCATAGATGGTCAAAGTGAACCAAAGATTGAGTTCGGGGGTGAGGGTACAAATATGGTCATAATGAACCACATTTGCCCATTGCTGGCCTCTACTAAATATCGATTAATTACAGATTTTATCCAAAAGAATAATCATATAACATTTTAATACACCCTAAAAATAATTAGTCTAAGTTGGTTCAGGAAACACATAAAAGACTAATTTTTAGTGACAAGTTATTATGCAATCAATATTACAGTGAACCTAACATGTTGTCCAGATTAATCTGATTAATATTAGAACAGTTCTTTAGGTCTTTGATTAGCAAAAATAACATGTGGGATGATAAAAAAAATAAAGCAGGGACAATCATATAATATGCATAGAATGATCAGGCAGGCATATAATATACAAAGGCATGAATAATAATAATAATAATATAAAAGAAAATATAGAAGAAGGGTTAGAATATACAGTATAGCGATTTTACATTAAAGATCTACATCAGGAAATAAAACTGTTAGTAACTTCAATAGAAAAATAATTTATTCAAGGATCCTAGGTATTATACCTATGCGGCTTAGATTGAGGAGCGCAACGATCTTTAGGTGGAGCAATCGTGAAACCAAGAACACAATGATGAAGAATTAATTGAAGGTATTGAAAGTATTTGATTGATTGAGTGTTTGAGTATTCGAAGTGTATTTCGGAGTATATTTCGGAGTAGTCGAGAGAATTTATGTGCGTGAAATAATAATATGAAAAGTCGTCCGTAATTCGGGAAAATATGGGTATTTATAGGAAAAAGCAGACTTGCCCTCCACGCAAGCCTTGCGCCAGGCGCAAGCCTACGTGGTAGGCACAATACCACGCGTCAGGCGCACATTGGTGTGCCTGACGCAGTCAGCCCAATCAAGTTTAGGCACGTGTAAATGCGTTTTTGAAAAGATAGAAAAGAAAGTTGCGTCTCACGCAGGACCCTGTGTGAGTCACGAAACCTACGTGTCAGGCGCTCATTGGCTCGCCTGACGCATTCAGGCCAATGAGCTGGACGCACGTGGCGTGCTGAGCGCAGCCCCCGCGTCCGGCGCATATTCGGGAATATTCGAGCATATTCCTTTGCACGTCTTTCGAAGATACTTTTCTATTACTAAAATTTCGGAGAAGGAATTTTACTGATCAAAAATCTGATTTTTGATTGAAGATAATGAAAATGATTATGAAAAATATTTATTAAAATAATAAATATTTGATTGGGATTTTAAAATGGATTTAAAATATTTATGGGCTTGAAATACAATTAATCATCATGAACAATTAATTGGGCTTTAGAATATCATTTCGAAACACATTTTAGAATGGTTCTTTAGATTGCTCTTCCGTTGGGTCGCACCAACTAATGCCGCGGTATGTTTCATCATTGGATCCTTAAATGGGGAGACACAATTATGTGTCTACAGAAGCCCCCACTTTGACTGAGGTTCAGGAAACCGATAGTCAAAGTATACGGTGTCGGGACGAAGAACGATTCTAAACGCTCTGCAGTTTAGAACTGATCTATAACCGCCGGTCTCTGCAAAACAAAGTTAGTATGCAGGACAATAATTACAAGCAATCTGATTACCTGCAGAAGAAGATCTTAGCAGATGGGTGCAAACAACTCAGATAAGCACATAATGATGCAAAAATGCAAACTTAGACTCTTTAAGGATGCATGAGACGCTATGCAAGGATTTAGGTTATGCAATGCTAAGGGATGACACGTCATGCAAGGTCAGGGTTATACAAGACTAGAATGTATGAAATGCAATGCAAGGTCAGGGTTTTGCAAAGCTGCAATGCAAGGTCTGGATTTTGCAAGGCTAGAAGATGTGTAGAATGATAGAATGAGCAGAAATAGATATAATGATTTTCGAAAATCATTTTTAGTAAATAATCGGGGTTCGTAAACGAGGTCCGCGGATTACAACTCTTCGGGAGTTTGATTTGAATTGGAGAAACCACCACACGTAGGAAGCCCCCACTTTGGGTGAGCTTGTCTTGAGTTTGTCATGTACTTGATCTGATATTGTAATGTAGTTGATCTATCTTGAACGTTGAAAGTTGTCACAGGGGATTCTTCCACTAGGGGAAAAAAAAGGAAGGGCAGCGCAAGAAGGGCTACGTTTTATTAAAAACGCAGCCCTTCTTGTATGAAGGGCTGCGGTTTCTTTGGAAACCGCAGCCCTTTTATTGAAGGGCTGCGGTTAACAAGAAATCGCAGCCCTTCATGCAGTATGAAGGGCTGCGGTTTTGAGGCTAACCGCAACCCTACTAATGAAGGGCTGCGGTTAGCCTGAAAACCACAGCCCTTCATAAACGAAGGGCTGCATTTTCTAGACTAACCGCAGCCCTTCTGATCCCATCCCATATCTCCAGTTTTGCGCGCACACACACAGTAGGTAGACATATTTTCTAAATTCCCTCCGTTACACGCATTTGACGAGCTAAAAACCCCTCCCTCCCTCTCACTCACTCGCACATTAACCCTAACGCCCCATCACCGGAGCCCTGACGCCGGAGCACCCACATTGCTTCACCACCACAACCCTTCTCTTTCTTCTCTTCTCTTAGCTTCTCTTCTCTTCTTTTCTCTTCTCTTCTCCACCATTTGAGTGGGTTTAGGGTGTGGAGCTCCTCCACCACTACGCAGTGCCACCACCCACAAGCGGCAAAGAACAACTACCACCACCACTTGCCCTACTCTTTCTTCATTGCTAGCTCTTGGGTTTAGCTAATTTTTTGCTTAGTTAAGTATGAATTAATGTTTTTAAGTTAGTTTTGTTTTTCTTAATTGAATTAAATGATTAATGTGCAATGTGGGTTTTGTTAATTGTAGGAAGAAGAGGCTTAGGAAGGCAAATAAAGTTCCAACTATCTCTACTCTCTTCATTGCTTATCATTGGTGTTAAGAGGTAACTAGTTTAATTTCGTTGTCTTTTTTGTTTGATTTAATTTGTTGATGAGACAAAGTTGTCATGTGATTCAATTTGATTAAGTTATGATAATTTATTGATATATATATATGTATTTCTTATAATGTATGTATATTTCTTGATATGAGATTGTATGAAAACGCAATGTAATTTAGCTATGAAATCTACAAGTTGTTTGAATTGTCATCATATGCCTAGATACCCGTTCAAGACTTACTCATTAGGAGTAAGTCTTGAATAGTCCCCGTTTGGGATCGTTCTTGGACGTTTGATCTCACTTAGGTGGTGAATGTGTGTCTTCTTTTCAATTTTGAGGAAAATCTTGGCTCATCGTTTCTCTACATTGTTCTCTCGGGTACATATGTAGATAAGCAATTATCTACATTGTGTACTTGGAGAACTGTAGGGAAATGCTGCCGGATTTTCCTTAGAATTGAAAAGTTGGCACACATTCACTAGTGAGATTAGACGTCTAAGGATGGGTTAGGTTGGAGTGATAAGAACCTTCGGCTGCATGCATACAATTGAACATGTCACTATCTTAGATTGCTCTATACGTGTGTGATATGATGATATGTGAGTGTATGTACTTAAATAATGATTGATGCATTATAATGAATGGTTGTGTTTAATTATTAGAGGTTTTCTTGAATGAGATGGATCGTACTTGGATGTATGGTAGTCGTGAATCGATTGAGTTTGTGAAAGGGGTCTCGGAATTCGTACAACCGCATTACAATATCAAGCATCCTCTGGAGCAGTCGACTTTTATTGTCCTTGTTTCGATTGTAGAAATGTGAGCAAGGTTAGTAGTATACATGTGGTTAGGGAGCATGTCTTTCGTCGTGGGTTTAGGCCTCAATACCACGTATGAGTTTGGCATGGTTTGGCATGGTGGGGTGGGCCGGGTCCGGGGGGGGGGGGGGGCGCGGGGGTGGGGGGGGGCTGGGTCGCGGGGGTGGGGGCTGGAGTGGGACCGGGGGTGGCGGGGGTGGGGGGCGGGGGTGTCTTGGGCGGCGGGGTGGGGGGGGGGCGGGGTGGTGGGGTGGGTGGCGGGGGGCGGCGGGGGTGGGGGGTGGGGTGGGGCTGGGTGGGCGCGGGGGTGGCGGGGGTGGGGGGGGGTGGGGGTGGGGCGGGGGTGGGAGTGCGGGGGTGGGGGCGGGGGGGGGGGGGGGTGGCGGGGGTGGGGGGGGGGGGGGGGTGCGGGGGGTGGGAGTGCGGGGGGTGGGGGGGTGCGGGGGTCTTTGGGGTGGGGGGTGGCGGGGGGTCTTTGGGGTGGGGGGTGCAGGGGGTGGGGGGTGAGGGGTGCGGGGGGGTCTTTGGGGTGGGGGGTGCAGGGGGTGCTGGGGCTGGCAATAAGGGATGGGGGGCAGATTTAATTCTATTTTTTTAAAAAAAAAAATTGAATTTGAAGGGCTGCGGTTTTTAGCTTAAACCGCAGCCCTTCACTTAAAAAGGGCTGCGGTTCATGCTTAAAACCGCAGCCCTTCAGTTAAAGAAGGGCTGCGGTTTATGCCGAAAACGCAGCCCTTCAAACTTAGAAGGGCTGCGTTTTTGGCCTTAACCGCAGCCCTTCGTTGTGAAGGGCTGCGGTTAAAAACCGCAGCCCTTCTTATCTAATGAAGGACTGCTATGGAAAGGGCTGCTGGCCAAAAACGCAGGCCTTAGGGCTGTTTTGACCGCAGCCCTTCCTTATTTTTCCACTAGTGTTCATTGGGAAGTTGATTAGGCAAAGTCAAATATCGCCAGAAACCATGGAATTCTCGGAGAGTCCTTCAGGGGCAAGGAGAGCTTGGATTGAAAAATAAAAGGGATGAATTTGTGACTTGGTATTCCCCCACTTTCTCTATGTTGCACTTATTAAGAAATGGAGGAAGTATAAAGTACATATAATAATAATAATTACTAAAGATAAGTTGTAACATGTATTTAAATATAAAGGCTATATAATGAAGAAATAGGAGTACCTGTGAGTTGTAACATGTATTTAAATATAAAGGCTATAATTACTAAAGATAAGTTGTAACATGTATCCTAAATTCTATTTGTATTGTAATCAATTTAGAACTCTATTTATATTCAAAAAAAAATATGACATGACAATTAATGAGCGCGACAAATGGCGTCCAATGAGAACGCCAAATGTCACGACCTCGTGAGCTGGTTTTTGTACTCTGCTTTATATAAATGGCGACCATATTCTAATTGAATATCTTATAACAATCCTAATTTTAATTGAATTCCTAATTCCAATTGCAGTAGGTTACTTTAATATGTTAGTATATAGTCAATGTTTCCTTTTATAGGTTACTTTAATATAAAATTTTAAATATAGTATAAATGGATCTTATTTTAAAGTACTTTTTAAACACTTTATAATGGTACAAAAATTATAATTTTACGAACTATATATTAAAAGTTATAATTAATTTACTATATTTTAGTTTTTCATTGTGAACCCAACTCATTTATTCTTATCCTAAACTCTATTTGTGTTTTAATCAATTAAGAACTCTATTTGTATTTTACAAAAAATATGACATGACACTTTATGAGCGCGACAAATGGTGTCCACCAATGAGGACGCCAATTGTTGTGGCCTCGTGATCTGGGGATTCCCAAATGTCGCAGGCTCGTGATATGGTTTTTGCCAAATGTCGCGGCCTATATATATATATATATATATATATATATATATATATATATATATATATATATATATATATATATATATATATATATATAAGCCAAGGGGTAGGGGTGTAGTGTCCACATGAAATGACTATAATACCCCAACCTCTTTTAAGATTTATATAGTAAATGTTTATAAATGATAGCTAAGGAAATAATACATTATTTATTGTTTCAAATCTAATTAATTGATTTGATGATTTTATCAATTTCACTAAACTTTCTAACTTAATTTTCATTACTAACAATCTGACTTTTTAACGAATCACCACCATTAATAATCATCAAACTTCTTTTTGCCTACTTCATTTGTTAAAATCCAGTAGAAAAAAAAAAGACGAAAACCATCCTAGCCAATGTTAGTTTGACAGGTCATGCTTTTTAGAATCATGCACGCATCGCGTGCATAAAAAGGCTAGTATATATATATGGGAACTCTTGAGTACCTTGGTGTCCACCTTTGCTGACCAATATACTCCTAAATAGAAAAGAAAACTAAAACATCTACCATTCTATTAGCTTAAAAATAAAATTTTAAAAAGGAGAAAATCGATCTAACAAAATAGTTCGACTTCGCACGCATAGAGTGCATATAAGGCTAGTGTGTGTGTGTGTGTGTGTGTGTATATATATATATATATATATATATATATATATATATATATATATATATATATATATATATATATATACTAGTATTGGGACCCGGGCAAATGCCCGGGCTTTTTCGTGAAGAAGAGGTAGAGTTTTTAAATATTTCCACCCCTATTTTTGGCCGTTATTTTTGTCTGACATAGAATAACTAAAAGTTATAATATGATTTTTTCATTATTTTTTGACGTTGGTTTCTAATTTATATGTCATGAATAAACTCACTATATCATTCAGAAACATACTATATCATGCAGAAACTACATCATTTCTAAACAATCCACCTTATTATTTAGACACTCACTATATCAAGCAGAAACTCACTATATTATTCAGACATTCACTCTATCATGTAGAAACTATATATTTTTATATGTTAAAGCACATGTCACGATCTACTACACATTATAACAACCCTATCAATTCAAATTGAATTCCTAATTCCAATTGCAGCAGGTTACTTTAATACTTTAACCCTAATTCTAATTGAATCGCTAATTCCAATTGTATTAGGTTACTTTAATACGTTAGTATAGTTAATATTTCCTTTTATATGTTACTTTAATATAAAATTTTAAATATATTATAAATGGATCTTATTTTAAAGTATTTTTTAAACACTTTCCAATTGCAAAAAAAATTATAATTTTACGAACTATATATTAAAAGTTATAATCAATTTACTATATTAGAGTTTTTCATTGTTAACCCAACTCTATATTTGTATTTTAATCAATTTAGAACTCTATTTATATTCAAAAAAAATATGACATGTCACTTAATGAGCGCGACAAATGGCGTCCAATGAGGACGCCAAATGTCGCGACCTCGTGAGGGCTTTTCGTGAAGAAGAGGTAGAGTTTTTAAATATTTACACCCCTATTTTTGGCCGATTTTGTATAGGATGGTATAGAGAAGAAAACTCAATGTGCAAAGTTGACCGCTAACAATCTAGTATATATAACTTTGCATATTCTAATTCTAACATGAATTGGTTTTGTAGAACGACCCTAATTCTAATTGAATCTCTTATAACAACCCTAATTCTAATTGAATCCCTAATTCCAATTACATTAGGTTACTTTAATACTTTAACCCTAATTCTAATTGAATCGCTAATTCCAATTGCAGTAGGTTACTTTAATACTTTAACCCTAATTCTAATTGATGAATTGCTAATTCTAATTGCAATAGGTTACTTTAATACGTTAGTATAGTCAATATTTCCTTTTATATGTTACTTTAATATAAAATTTTAAAAATAGTATAAATGGATCTTATTTTGAAGTACTTTTTAAACACTTTCCAATGGTACAAAAATTATAATTTTACGAACTATATATTAAAAGTTATAATTAATTTACTACAATTAAGTTTTTCATTGTGAACCTAACTCTATATTTATATTTTAATCAATTTAGAACTCTATTTATATTCAAAAATATATGACATGACACTTAATCAGCACGACAATTGGCGGTCAATGAGGACGCCAAATGTCGCGACCGTGTGAGCTGGCTTTTGTACTCTGCAAATTGATTATAACTTTTAATATATAGTTCGTAAAATTATAATTTTTGTACCATTGGAAAGTGTTTAAAAGTACTTTAAAATAAGATCCATTTATACTATATTTAAAATTTTATATTAAAGTTACGTATAAAAGGAAATATTGACTATAATAACGTATTAAAGTAACCCTACTGCAATTGAAATTAGCGATCCAATTAGAATTCCGCGACATTTGGTGTCCTCATTGGACGCCATTTGTCGCGCTCATTAAGTGTCATGTCATATTATTATTTTTAAATATAAATAGAGTTCTAAATTGATTAAAATACAAATAGAGTTTAGGATGAGAATAAATAGAGTTGGGTTCACAATGAATCACTTAAATATAGTAAATTGATTATAACTTTTAATATATAGTTCGTAAAATTATAATTTTTGTACCATTGGAAAATGTTTAAAAAGTACTTTAAAATAAGATCCATTTATACTATTTTTAGAATTTTATATTAAAGTAGCATATAAAAGGAAATATTGACTATACTAACGTATTAAAGTAACCTACTACAATTGGAATGAGCTATTCAATTAGAATTAGGATTAAAGTATTAAAGTAACTTACTACAATTGGAATTAGGGATTCAATTAGAATTAGGGTTGTTATAAGAGGTTCAATTAGAATTAGGGTTGTTCTACAAAACCTATTCAGGTTAGAATTATAATATTCAAAGTTGTATATATTAGATTGTCAGCGGTCAACTTTGCACATTGAGTTTTCTTCCCTATGTTCTAATTCTACTTAAGCTAATTACGTGAACTACATATTATAGATTTTTAGCAGTCAGCTTTGCACATTGAGTTCTTCCCCAAGGTACGGTTTGCACCGTAGCAACATACCATAACAACATACCGTAGCAATATCATCAATCCTTCATAATTTAACAAATTATTTCATATCTATATGACAGATGCTTTTATTTGATTTGTAAACACAATGAGTACTAAAGAAAGGAAGCCAACTCACGAGGTCCCGACATTTGGCGTCCTCATTGGACGCCATTTGTCGCGCTCATTAAGTGTCATGTCATTTTTTTTTAATATAAATAGAGTTTTAAATTGTTTAAAATGCAAATAGAATTTAGGATAAGAATAAATAGAGTTGGGTTCACAATGAAAAACGTAAATATAGTAAATTGATTATAACTTTTAATATATAGTTCGTAAAATTATAATTTTTGTACCATTAGAAAGTGTTTAAAAAGTACTTTAAAATAAGATCCATTTATACTATATTTAAAATTTTATATTAAAGTAACATATAAAAGGAAATATTGACTATACTAACGTATTAAAGTAACCTACTACAATTGGAATTAGCGATTCAATTAGAATTAGGGTTAAAGTATTAAAATAACCTAATGCAATTGGAATTAGGGATTCAATTAGAATTAGGGTTGTTATAAGAGATTCAATTAGAATTAGGGTTGTTCTACAAAACTTATTCATGTTAGAATTAGAATATTCAAAGTTATATATACTAGATTGTCAGCCGTCAACTTTACATATTGCTAATGAATTATGGATTACGGTTTTATTTTTAATGTTTAAACATGCAAGAAGATGTAGGTTGTGTAGTATATCGTGACATGTGCTTTAAGATATAAAAATATGTGGTTTCTGCATGATATAATGAGTTTCTGCATGATATATTGAGTGTCGAAATGATATAGTGGATTGTTCAGAAATGATGTAGCTTTTGCATGATATAGTATATTTCTGAATGATAATGTGAGTTTCTTTATGACATATAAATTAGAAACCAACGTCAAAGATAATGACAAAACCATATTATAACTTTTAGTTGTTCTATGTCAGACAAAAATAACGGCCAAAAATAGGGGTGTAAATATTTAAAAACTCCACCTCTTCTTCACGAAAAAGCCCAAGCATTTTCGTGAAGAAGAGGTAGAGTTTTGAAATACTTAGACCCCCTATTTTTGGCCGTTATTTTTGTCTGATATATATCAACTAAAAGTTATAATATGATGTCGTCATTATCTTTGACGTTGTTTCTAATTTATATGTCATGAACAAACTCACTTTATCATTCAAAAAATATTATATCATGCAAAAACTACATTTAATTGCCCCTAGATATGTTGTCAAAAATCTCTGTATAGACAATGTTCCTTGTATAGTTTGATGGAGCAGATCCCTGGTTATCAATGAGTATTCGTAGTCCCTCCCTCGAAGTCACCCTTGAAGCTGCCACATATAGCTGGCCATGGGTGAATACTGGTTTTGGAAGATTGAAGAATGACATTCTGCAGAGTTTGTCCCTGGCTCTTTTATATTGTCATTGCATAGCATACTTTTACTGGAAATTGCCTCCTTTTGAAAGTGAAGGGTAGTTTAGATTCAGTCGGGGACATTATTATCCTTGGTATTTACGTCTTATTACCTCTACATTTCCCGGTCATTATTTCTGCTTCTATCACCCAAGTCGATAAATGTGTTACGATTAGTCTTGTTCCATTGCATAAGCCAGCTGTTTGGTTTAGGTTCCTTAGCAGGATAATAGGAGTCCCTACTTTGAGTTGTAACTCATGATCAGGTATCCCCTTTAAACTTCAAGTTGTTGAGGAACTCTACTGGGTAAAGGACATATTGGTCGGTGACTTCTCCGGAACTTTTGCAAATTGAGTCTGAGCTAAGGTATTGTTTTGTTTCCCCCGGAAGGGTATTCATTATATAGGTGTTGATTTCGTCAACCGTTTCGTTCTTTGGGGCTAGAATGCACCTCTTACATAAATATGAAGGATCCTTGTATCGAGTCTCTAGAGCTTCATATGCTGCCTCTACAATTTCTTGCATTGCATTTTCCTTAGGATCAATTATTAAATCCTTTGGTATTTCGATCCATGAGGGATCTTCTTCATCATCTAATGTCATCGACGGTAAAGAGCCATCCCCAATTGAAAGTATCCAGTTACTAAATTCTTTAATTTTCTCTCTGTCCTCGCCGCTCTTCTGTTCTAGTCTCATGTTCTTGCTTAGAGTGAAAATCTTGCAGTCGTTCCATAGATCTGATTTGCTAATTGTGGCTCCGACAATATCTTCTCTTCTCCCTTTCGGCACTATTGCAATAGGTTAATTGAATCGCTAATTCCAATTGCAGTAGGTTAATTGAATCGCTAATTCCAATCGCAGTAGGTTACTTTAATACGTTAGTATATAGTCAATGTTTCCTTTTATAGGTTACTTTAATATAAAATTTTAAATATAGTATAAATGGATCTTATTTTAAAGTACTTTTTAAACACTTTCTAATGGTACAAAAATTGTAATTTTACGAACTATATATTAAAAGTTATAATCAATTTACTATATTTTAGTTTTTCATTGTGAACCCAACTCTATTTATTCTTATCCTAAACTCTATTTGTATTTTAATCAATTAAGAACTCTATTTATATTTAAAAAAAAACGGTTTTTTCACCATATACCCCTGACAAATTTTTTTTGCACCGTATACCCTCGCAAGTTCCCAAATTCACCATATACCCTTGACATTTTAAAAAATACATCAACTTGCCCTTATGACTAACGGTGTTAGACTTCCGTTAGTCATTATGCCCTAATCCCCCTAACCCTAATTAACTAACCTAAACCTAAGTCAAACCTTAACCTTAACCCCCTAATCTAATACCCTAACCCTAACCTTAACCCTACCCACCACCCGCCCCCCCCCCTTACCCCTAGACACCCACCGCCACACCACCCATCCCCCACCCCTTTCCCCTAGCCACTCACCGCCCCACCACCCACCCCTCCATCTTCCACCGCAGCCCCCCTCCTCTCCCCTTCCCCACCGGTCGCGCCGCCCCCCCCCTCCCCCTTCCCCGCGATCGCGCCGCCCCCTCCCCTCCCCTTCCCCTGCAGTTGCGTAGCCCCTCCCTCCCCTTCCCCAAACGCCGCCCACCCTCCCCTCCCCTTCCCCGCAAACGTCGCGCAACCCCCTCCCCTCCCCTTCCCTTCGCGCACCCTTGAAACCCCCGAAACCCCTACGGTCGATTTTTTTATTTCATTTCGGGGGAAGGGGAGGGGGTTGGGCTGGCGTTCTGGGAAGGGGAGGAGGAGGGGTCAGGCGGCGTTTGCGGGGAAGGGGAGGGAGGGGCTACGCGACCGCAGGGAAGGGGAGGGAGGGGGCGGCGCGACTACGGGGAAGCGGGATGGGAGGGGCGGCGCGACCAAGGGGAAGAGGTGGGGGGGGGAGGGGTGGTGGGTGGGTGGCTAGGGTTAGGGTTAGGGTTAAGGTTAGGTTATTAGATTAAGGGTTAGGATTAGAGTTAGGTTTAGTTTAGGTTAGTTAATTAGGGTTAGAGGGGGGATTAGGGGTTAATGACTAACGGTGTTAGACTTCCATTAGTCATAAGGGTAGGTTGATGTATTTTTTAAAACGTCAAGGGTATATGGTGAATTTGGAAAAGTCGAAAGGGTATATGGTGCAAAAAAAATTTGTCAGGGGTATATGGTGAAAAAACCGTTAAAAAAATATAACATGGCACTTAATGAGCGCGACAAATGGCGTCCACCAATGAGGACGCCAAATGTCGCGGCCTCGTGATCTGGCTTTTGCCAAATATCGCAGCCTCGTGATATGGCTTTTGCCAAATGTCGCGGCCTCGCAATATGGCTTTTGTACTCTGCTTTATATATTAGTTATATGATATGATATGATATTGATTTTTTCCTCCTTATTCACAAAGACGTTTTAGATTGGCCCCTTGCTAGAGATTCCTGTCTAATTCGCCTTTCCGTGTCCAAAAAAAGAAAGGATTGAAGTAGTAGTGAGTTGGAAATTGTGGTGACTGGTGAGCCTAAAATATAGATAGAGTTGATGACTTAAAAGGGCTCACATGTAAACTGGGTCCAGTATAATCTATTAGGATTAACCCATCGGTGGGCCGATAGAAACGACCAAGGGGGTCCAAATCGCGTGTGACAAATAATGGGCTCATAACTACCATTTAGTAGTAATAAAAAGAAAGAACCCTCAAAAAAGAAAAGTTAAATAAAGGGGCATCATCATTAACATAAAACTCACACACGCCTAAGATTATGAATGAAAGTATTAAGGGTACGTTCTCTTCACCTGAATAACCCTGAACTGAACTGAACTTATCTGAACTGAACTTATTGGACCTGAACTGAACTGGAATTATTGGACCTGAACTGAACTGGAATTCAACTTATTGGACCTGATTGAACCTGATTAGAATTTATTGGACCTGATTGAAACTTATTGACCTGATTGAAACTTATTAGACCTGATTGGAACTTATTTGACCTTGTTGAACCTAATTGGAACTTATTTGACCTTATTTAACAAAAAATTTGATGAGTAATAACATAAATATTACCCCTAACATAAATACTATCCCTCAAAATTTATTATAACATAATAATCATTAAAATTTATCCTTCAAAAAAATAGTAATTATTAGTTATCTCTTATGATTAACATTTTAACAAAAAAAAAATACTATTTATATGCTTGCCTATACACAACTTTCACCACTAATATATCTAATAGTGTTGCTTTGATTTCATAAAGCACTAGTAGGAAATCAATTAATAACATTTATATCTTTCATTGTTATTAGTAACGAAAACATGTTATATCTAGTTATTTAAAGACGAATTGCAAAATATTATAATTATGAAGATTATTATTGTTAACCTTATTTGAGCATGATTATAATATTTTTTAATAATAACATAATCAGCCAATAGTAATATGAGTAATAAAATAATAGATAATAATGCAAATATAAAACTATATAATCATAACGGTACTTTAAGTAAGAATTTTAATAATAACATATCAGTTAATCGTAATATGAATAATAAAATAATAGACAATATTATAAATATAATACTATATAATAATCATAATGGTACTTTAATTAATATTCTAATTCAAATTTATTGATCATTGACTATTTGGACCTTATTGGAACTTATTGGACCTGATTAGACCTGATTGGACCTGATTGGAACTTATTGGACCTGATTGGAACTTATTGCCCTGATTGGATCTGATTGAAACTTATCTGAACTGAACTGAACTTAGCTTATCTGAACTGAACTGATTGGACCTGAAACTTAATTTATTAAGGTGAAAATAACGCACCCTAAAAGGCCCAACTTTACGGGTAGATTATATTAATATTTTATTATTAAGATAATCAGATGTTGAAAGGAGATAAAATGAAATATTTTGAAGAAGAAAAAAGAGTGTGAGGGCAGCTTTTGAATACATGTGTTGTCTTTATCTTGTGTTAAATGCTTGGTCAAATAAGTTAGTGGTAATGAGTCTTGACCCACTTTAAACATCATTTTCTCTTTGGAGTTTGGAGTTTGGAGTTACGGAATCTGAACTTCTAAACATCGCCCATAAATTACTTAAAATCGCCCCAAAAAAAGTTGAAATTACATTTCTATCCTTTTCTTTCTTTTTCTCTAAACCACCACCCACCACCATCCATCTCCTGCCACTCACTCCACAACCATCTATCTCCTGCCACCTCACTACACCACCGTCGACCACCCACACCACACCACCACCATCTATCTCCTGCCATCTATCTCCTGCCCCAAAAGAATTTTTTTTTTTTTTGGGCGATGGAAGGAACACGTCTGGCCAGGACGTTCCTTCCATGGCCCTAACGTCTGCTCGGACGTTAGGGCCATGGAAGGAACGTCTGGCCAGACGTTCCTTCCATGGCCCTAACGTCCGAGCCGGACGTTAGGGCCATGGAAGGAACCACCCTGGCCGACGTGTTCCTTCCATCGCCCACTTAAAAAAAAAAAATTTTCTCCCGGTGGTGGAGATGGTCATTGGCGGTGGGAGGTAGAGGTGATGGGTGGTGGCTGGTGGTGCAAGTGGTGGCAGGCGGTGCAGGGGGTGGGGGTGGTGGAAAGAAGAGAAGGGTACAATAGTCAAAAAAAAAATAGTTGGGGCGATTTTAAGTAATTTTGGGGCGACGTTTAACAATCCTCTTACGGAATAGTGGAATAGGGAATGAATGAGTTTTATTTTAGGATGATCATATTCATGGTACCACCCATGTGAGTTGTGACCCTCTCTCCTAATTATAAAAGTAATACACCCTTTTAAGTTTTAAGTCGTTGTCTCTACTTCTCAGCGTAATCAATACACCTTTCACCTTTGCTATAGTATTATGAGTTATGACTGACTGACTCACTAGTCCCCCAATTGTATAGTACTCTCTTGTTCACTTCCCAGCGTAAATTGAAAGAGATGAAGTTTTGGATGTGGCTACATGTGACATGTCAATTGTCAATGCCAGATTTTGTATGGGGTTCTTGTTATCTTAGATCAACTTTAATGATAAGCTAAATACTTGCTCCATTTGCTCCGTTTCATTTACTTGCAATATTAAAGGATATGTTCTATTCAACTTATTTTTGTTTATCTGAATTTATCTAAATTTATTGGTCCTTATTAGATTTTATCTAAATTTATTAGACCTTGTTTTGCAAGAGTGTCAGACCTTAATTTTGCTGAACTGAACTTATGTGAACTTATTAGTCTTTATATGAATTTATCTGAATTTATTTTTTCAGATAAGGATTGAAAATAAGGTGAACAGAACAAACTCAAAATATTCAACAAGAATTTAGGAGAGAACAGAGATATAAAAGATAAAAAAGAACCCTCATGTAGTCATGTGGCAATAGAGAGAAATAGAGAATATATTGCCAAAAATATCAATGTTGCAAGTAGGGCTGCTTATCGGTCGGGTCGAGCCGAGCCCGAATTGTGGTCTGCTCGGCTTGTGTTCGTTTAAGTTTATTCAAGCTCGAGCCGAGCTTGAAGCTTAATGAGCCGAACTTTGTTCGAGCCGAGCTTTGTTCGAGCCGAGCTTTGTCAAATGTTAAACGAGTCGAACTCGAACTGTTCACTAACAAGCTTGACTCTTTATCACCCCTAGTTTTTTTTACATGTTTTCTTTGTTTTTTCTTTTTGAATATTTGATATTTATAGGTTCTATTTTAGACAAAGGAACTATTAACTTATTATTTGTGATATCTAGGTTAATATATTTATCTATATATATAAATATATTATTTTTCTATATAAAAGTATAATCGAGCCCGCTCTCCAGCCGAGCTTTGCCTAGCTCAGCTCGACTCGTTAAAGTCTCGAGCCGAGTTCGAATCCGAGCCGAGCCTCCACGAGCCGAGCCCGAACTGTTCGAGAACCGGCCAGGTTAATTATCACCCCTAGTTGCAAGTATATGCAACTTTCTAAAATGAGAAACATTGCAATTGAAAAAAAAAAGGAGGAAGTATGTATTTAGTTTGTGATATCACATCAAGATTATACGTTATATGATAAATTTCATATTTCAAATTAATCTTCTTTATAAGTGTTTCGGTCTTTGAAATTAAGGAATGATATCTAGAGAGTCGTCTTGAGCTATGTCCCCCTGTCTAATCTAAGACAATCTTGTCCGGATCAATTCGAATCCTGCATATAGTATAGCATTTCTCGAGAACATCCCTCTGACGAATAAGGCCCTGTTCTTTTGGACTTATTTTCAGCAAAAATAAGTAAAAATAAGTTAAGTTCAGCAAAAATTAGTTCAGTTCAGCAAAAATAAGTAAAAATAAGTTCAGTTCAGCAAAAATAAGTTCAGTCTTATCTAATGTTGTAATTATTATTTTTGTTTTCAATATTACTATTTATATTGTTATTATTATTAATATTATAATTATAATAACGATGAATTTGTAATTTTTTTAGTTTTTTCTTTTATTTATTTTATTTATTTTTTTATTTAATTTAATTTTTTTTATTATTTTATTTTATTTTATTTTATTTTTTTATTTTAATATTTTTATTATTTATTATTTATTATTTATGATTATTATTTATTATTTATTATTATTATTATTATTATTATTATTATTTATTATTATTTATTATTATTTATTTATTATTTATTATTTATTATTTATTATTTTTTATATTTTATATTTTATTTATTATTTTTTATTTATTATTTTATATTTATTATTTTTTATTTATTATTTTTTATTTATTATTTATTATTTTTTATTTTTTATTTATTATTTATTATTTATTATTTATTATTTATTATTTATTATTATTATTATTATTATTATTTATTATTATTTATTATTATTTATTATTTATTATTATTATTTAGCAAAAATAAGTTCAGTTCAGCAAAAATAAGTTCAGTTCAGCAAAAATAAGTAAAAATAAGTTCAGTTCAGCAAAAATAAGTGAAAATAAGTTCAGTTCAGCAAAAATAAGTTCAGTTCCGCAAAAATAAAATAAGTTCAGTTCAGTTCAGTTCAGTTCAGCCAAAATAAGTTCAAAAGAACAGGGCCTAAGTCAGCAAACAAGGTTAAGGACCTTCTTGAGGTTTTATATTTTGGTTATGTGAAAGTTGATTTCCAGTGAGGTTTTCTTTGCCTTCAACATATTATTGGGCTTGTCATACTATGAGCCCAAACTATAAGTATTATATTTAGGTTAAGAAAAACTAAAAAAAAACTTTAAATTGTATTTTTTTGTCTACTAATATTTTGCTATTTTTTTTTCGCTTAACCCAAATTTACATATGTTCAGTAGATCACACCCTAAGGTTTTGTTCAATTCACCTTAAAATAATAATATTTAATTAAAATTAGTTAAAAATCAGAAAAATTAAGTTTTGTTTAGTAAATTATATTAGTAAAAATAAGTTCTATTCAGTTAAAATCAGGTAAAGTGGATATGGTCTAAGTACTCCTTCCAAAACCTGCTTGTTATACACAATTGTTTTTTCACAATTCTAAATGCACACATTTTACTATTAATTAATATTCTCAATTAAATATATATTAGCAAGATAAATTCATATACTAAATTAAAGATACTCATTTGATCAAACTAAATGTATATTGATGTGTTTAATGGTCAAAATTATGACTCTACGACCGAGACATTCGATTGTGAAGGGTGTTCATTTGGCATTGTAAACCATAAAATATTCAAACCTACAATCATATAAACAAAGTGGGAAGAAAAATATAAGGGAACAAGAGTTTTACGAATCAAAAGATTAATGTAGGTTAGAAATTTCAAAGTCTTTTGATTCTATATCCAGGGAGTGATTTTGGCGTAAGTCTATATAATGCAAATTGGAGACATACAACTATCTTCATCCATTTGGTGTAGGGGAAGATGGATCATTTTCACCAAAATTGCCTTAACCCTAGAAGAAGAGCTATAATTTATAGCTGTAAGGTGGCTTGTAGAACAAGATAAAAATATATTTGTTTAATATAGAAATATTACTTTATATATTGTGTGATATTACTTAAACATAGGTAAATATGTCCTACTATATTGTAAACATCAAAATATGATAAAATTTTGGTATCATTATCCTTGTTTATTTGAATTGGAGAAAGTGTACAAGTGCTACTCATACCATCTTACATAGTATGAGTTGCACTCCTCTCGGCAATATTGGTAATTGGGTGAGTGGACTCACAGGTCTTAGCAAACCAGGTTGAAAACATGTAACCTAGACCACACTACTTGTTACCTGGGGTGGGTGCCTAGGGAGGCTTATTTGGGTGTCCCATATGGGTTTGTTACCGAGCTGGAGTTGGTTATGTGGTAGGTTGCTCAATCAAGTTCTTATTATTTATACTTCCTCCGTATCAAATTAAATGCAACAATTCAGGTTGCACGGTCTCCTAGGCAAAATTTCTTAAGGGTTAATTAACAAAAGTGAGGGCAAGTGTTTAGTGTAATTAACCACCACCACCTAATGCTGCCACCACATACTGCCGCCACCACTACCACTACCAATGAGGCACCAACAACACCACCGAAACATCACCAACACCACCGAAACGCTGCCACCACCAACACCACCGAAACGCCACCACCACCATCAACACCATCGAAGCACCACCACCATCAAAACACCTTCCTGCTGCCCCCGAAATTCGAATCCAAAATCAACCAAAAACCACCTTCCTGCTGGCCCCCAAATTCGAAATCCAAATCAATCAAAAACCACCTTCCTACTGCCCCTACCACCACCCACCGTCAAAACCCATTCCACCTCCACAACAACTTGAAGGCGAGAGAAAGAGATCGGAGAGAGAGAGAGATGCAGGAGAGAGAACGAAGGAAGATGGAGGTGAGAGAACGGCGAGAAAGGAGATCGAAGGTGGTAGAGTGGTTGTGTGGTGAGAGAAAGGAGATCGATGGAGGATGTCGGTGGTTTTTGGCTGGTGGGGGAGGAGATCGAAGGTGGAGTGGAGTATCACGAAGGTGATGATGATGGTGGTGGGTGGTTCATGGAGCGCGAGAAATGACGGCGGTGGAGCGAAGGTGGTTTTGGACTGGTGGGGGAGGATATCGAAGAGAGATGACGATGATGGTGGTTTTGGGCTGGTGGAGGACGCCGTCGAGATTGGTGATGATGATGGTGGTGGTGGAGGAGAGAAAATTGGTGATGGAAGATGGAGGAGAGAGAGACGACAGGAGGATGGAGTCATGGAGATGGGAGCATGGAGGAGAGAGAACTGGTGGTGGGTGGTGGATTGAAGGTGGTATTGAAGAGAGGGAGGGGTTATGTTTAGGTTGATTAATTTTAATTATGTATGTAATTAATTTGATTTGGGTAGTATAATATGTGTTTTAGTTTTTTAGTAAGGACATTTTGGTAATTTCAGGGGTAAAAATCATATCAAAAATAGAAAGAAGGAAATTGTTGCATTTAATTTGAAACAACCATTTTTAGAAACTGTTGCATTTAATTTGATACGGAGGAAGTATGTACTATGTTTAAGTACAATGCTAAATTATGCCGATTGAGTTGGACGCGTTTTTAAAACGGGCTTAACTGAGCTAGGCTGATTAATTAGGACCTCGAAATCACCTGCCATAAAGGCGGCTGGCGAGGATAGGCTGGGCTGACCCGGTGTAGTTGACATTAGGGGTGCTTATCGAGCGAGCCGAGCCCGAATAGCACTGGGCTCGGCTCGAGCTCGTTTAACTTTTCATGGGCTCGGCTCGGCTCGTGAGCTCGCCGAGCTTGGGGGAGCCGAGCTCGGCTCGAGCTCGTGATTAGAATTTGCGGCTCGAGCTCGGCTCGTTAGCTCGTTTAGGCTCGGCTCGTGAGCTCGTTTAGGCTCAGGCTCGGCTCGTGAGCTCCATTGTGGCTTGTGAGCTCGTTTAATTGCTTTTACCTTTTCTTTTTATCTTTCTTCTAATATATACTTTAGTTAGTATCTTAAAAGAAATACTTAATATAATTTTTAATATATATAAATAATTTTTTAATATAAAATAATTTTTTAATATAAAATAATTTTTTAGTATAAAATAATAATCGAGTTGTTCACGAGCTTTACGAGCCGAGCTTTGCCTAGCTCGGCTCGGCTCGTTTAAGTCTCGAGCTCGAGCCGAGCTTCAACGAGCCGAGCTTTGACCAGAGTTTTGGCCAGAAAGCCGAGCTTCACGAGCTTCGAGCTCGTGCCATTATCACCCCTAGTTGACATCTCTAATCACGGCGTTTACTGCCAATAGATACGACATAGTCACCACATACTTCTGCCAGGCGCCAAAAGCACCTAAGGAGTAAGGAGCGCGCTTTACCGCAAATTAACGCAAACAAAGCAAGTCCTTCCGCCTCCCGGTGCGTGGAATTTCATTGATCAAGGCCACCCGTGGTTCGAATGTAAACCACGCTCCAGAAGTAGGCGTGGGTCAAGTATGATATTTACACTTCTTCCCACCATTTAAACACTGTTTTAACAAATACTACTACACACTTCTTCCCATCATGAAAACACTGTTTTAACTGCTGCTGCTGTAAATTGTAATCCAGTGAGCCCACTAACACTACTCTCGGGTTCCACTCACGTGTGCCTCTTTGGATCCTTTTCTGTCTCACCTCGTCCGCAGCAATCCAATCAGCATCCACCCAAGAGGCCAAAGACCCAACTTATTTTAAAATTAAATACACCCCATGTGATGTGATCACTTTCCCAAAATACCCATCTCCTCTAAAGAAATGCCTCTCATTTGCTCATTCAATTACTGGCTTATCAAGATCTTTGAGACTTTGACATGCTACTACTAATTTGGTAGGAGTTGGATGTCTTTATATTATTGTCACGCTTATTAGATGAATTGACAAATAAACTTGTACCCTGCTAATTTGGATCTTGTGTTCTAATTATTTGGTCAGTTCCTACACTTGCCATTTTACTTAATAATAATATGAAATTACAGTTTTGATTATTATTATAAAAAACATCGTAATATCAGAAGTACTTCTCACTATTCCGGATAGGTAATTTACTTTAGAATTACTCGAATTGATAAGTAATAAAAAAACTTTAATAATGTGAAATTTTGTCAATAAATATTTTTTTAACTTGTTATAGGCTTATAGCATGTCCATTGGTGGATATCTTAAAGACTAACACTTGCCTCGACCCTCTTTTCCCCCCAATAATGAGTTTGGTTAATCTTTTCTTTTTGATGATTTGGAAATTTTATTAATGAGGTAAATCACATAAACTGATTATATTATCGACTTCATTACATCAAAAACATCAAAGTAATGAAATTGCCTTGGAGATGAACTCTAACCCCTACAAGAAGACTACTAGAACAGTTAAATGAAAGCAAAGAAGGCCATATAGCCACACAAGAAATTTTGAATTTCACCGAAGACCTTGTTTAGCTAGGGAATTCGCACTTTATTAGGATTTCGACCTTTGAGAATGATCTTGATGTTGAGCCGATTTTTAATTGCATTTCGAATGAAGTTTAGCATGAAATTCAAATTCCATGGGCCACCCGAATTTTCATTACACCACCTTACTGCATTTGCCGTGTCGGCTTCAATGATCAAAGGTTGTTGCTAAACTTCAACTTTCATGATTGAGATCTTTATGGCTCGAAATATGTCATTCACTTCAGCTGAATTTATTTCCATAGAGGGAATGAGACTTAAGAATAAGTACAAAATTTTTGAGAGCTATTTCTAAGAGCACCCCCGATGGCGCACAATGAAAGAAATGGATCGAAAGAAGCATCCAAGACTAGGGTTGGCAATTTCATCCAAATCCGATGGATAACCATCCACCCAATTCAGATACATGGACGAAAATCCGAATTTAAGCGGATGATAAAACAGATGATGGATGAATCGGGTGATGGACCGAGTCTAGTGGGAGGTCCATCCAACCCATCACCCGATCCATCATCCAATCCATCCATCCACTTGCTAAATATATATCTATAAAATAAAAATTTACATACATATGTATTTATAAATATTAACAGTTTGAAGTCTATTTGCAACATTTGGGTTGAATTGTGATCATCTGTTAGTACAAAGGAACAAATATTAAGGACATATCAAAATTTAAATATATTAATCACTTTATTGCCAAATCTTTATTTTAATTATGAAAGTGCTACAATACATTTGTATACTTTTATTTCACCCGATTCACCGCCCAACCAACTCGATTCATCCATGGATAATGGATGGATCAGATGTGGAAGGGTAAATCGAGTGACGGATGGACTAAATGGTGGACGGCTTGATCGCGGATGGAGGCAGATAGAGCCCCACCTGATCCACCTCCGATCCATTGCCACCTTTATCCAAACCTGTAAGGGAGGAGGCTCCTTAGAGAATCCTTACCACGATAATAAGAGTGAGGATCTGCCCTCCTGCCCCATTGCACATAGACCAATGAAGATAAGAAGGATTATGCATAACGTCAGTCGAAGAGTAAGGAAAGGGATCACCCCATGTTGTGATCCAACAACTCAGTCGTAGAAGGATTAATCTTGCAATTGTACCAATGATCATGAGACATTATTGAAAATACGAGCATACCTCATTAGAAATTACTGGCTAATCTATTTCTCTCTCATACTTTTACTATACCTCACCGTATATTTTCTCTCCTACCCAATTAATATTCTATTTTAAATATTTATATTTAATGATAGACCAACTGTGGGGTCACGATAATATGCGAAACCAACCTCATTTCCCCCGTAGATGGACTCACTAGTCACTACTCACTACTCACTACCCACAATATAATGGTAGAACTAGGTTAGACTTAGTCTTTAAATTCTACTACCAACTAAGGGTCTGTTCTCCCCAGTTTATTTTCAGTTCAGTTCAGTTCAATCCATTTCAGTTCAATTCAGTTCAGTTCCTAGATGATAATCATTACTATTAATTAGTTATAATTCAGTTCAGTTCAGTTCAGTTCAGTTCAATTCAATTCAGTTCAGTTGAGTTCAATTCAATTCAGCTCAGTTCAGTTCAGTTCAGTTCAATTCAGTTCAATTGTTCTATGCCGAAGAGAACAAGCTCTAAAGACTTGACCATTGGACGACATGCTCTTATGCATAACAACCTTAAGCTTTCGCTAATTATTCACAATAGAAAAACTTAATGTTATTTTCTGGATGCCCCACTTTTTTCTTCTTGGCTATATGTGGTGGTGATGCATGATCCATTGATCTGGCCATGTTAATGCATGCTTACAAGTTATAGAGGTTAGTGGCCTAGCTATTGACTAGATTTGTTCCCCAGTCAATGGTATCAGTGTATCATTATTGGTGATAATTATTATTAATTAGTACAAATTTTTGATTTGTACAGGTGCATGATCCTCCGGTAGTCCTGTTCGCTCATCTCATGCAATGCTGATAATACGGGAGCATTTTATGAAACACAACTTTGTGAGATATTGCTCCAATATTCATTAAACAATATAATCAATGATTAAGGCTAAAGTTTTAAATTATCATTTCTTAACATTACAAGTATTTAGACTTATAAGCCTTGGTATGAAGTCAAATTTTAAGGTGTATTTGCTTTACTTGACTTTCACTCAGTGGCGGATCCAGGAATTTCCTAATGGTGGTTCACCACTAATTACCATTCACTAAACCAAAATATTTTTTTAATAAAAAATACTCCAAAATAAATTTCAATCGAAAAGAAAATAAATATATAACCAATAATAATACAAAATAGAACCAAATAATACTAGAAAACCAAATATCCAAATAATACTACAAAATACAATCAAATAGTAAAAAATTAACTAAATCAAGATGTATCTCACCAAATGAAACATGCTGCCAATTTGCCTTAGTGTCATTTCACCAAAATCACAATTCACAAATGTACCAGTAATTAGGCCAATTATGCATTTACGTAATCTAACATATAATTTATGCAAAACAAATATGAAATCTAACATATAATCAACAAATTCAGTATAGTAGTGATAACACCCAATTCAAACATAATTCCATTTCATTTTTCAAACACCAATAACACCCAAATCAAATTACAACATCAAAATCAACATTGATAACAATTCTAAATTATATAATCTGAAATATAAAGACCCATAACAACTTAACGAGTGAAATTACAAATTATTTTCCTATTCTCATGAAATTTATGAAACTCTAATCTGTAAAGTAAAACAAGACATAAAGAAGAAATACGTACCTAGTCACGACTCACGAACTTCCACCGTTTGTCCGTCCACCGTCCACCGAGGCAGCCAGGCAGGAGGTCCGAGTCACGAACGTTGAGCAGGACAACAACACCGATTCGAAGCAACACGGATTCGAACAACCAGCACGAGTTCACGTCCTTCGTGGGTTCGCGGCGCCGGTGAGACCAACACTCCGGTGAGGCGGTGCCGCGTCACGCGTTGGAAGAAGTGAAAGTGACTGAGATCTGAGATTGAGATTGTATGAGAGAGAAAGAGAGTCACGGAGAAGACGTGAGATGTGAGAGAAAAGGAATTTTTTTGTTTGAGTGAATGGGTTGTGAGGTTTTTCTTTTTTTTTTTTTTTATGCTGGTGCACGTGCACCAGGGTGTTATACGCTACATCCGCCACTGCTTTCACTTATCTAAGTTTATTTGAACTTATTATTCTTAAGCGTAAATTATTTAAATTAATTTGAAGTTATAGGCCCTAAATTTAACTTAATTAACTAACTCAATATAGTTAATAAAGTAATAATAATAGTAGTAGTATTAAGACAAAAAATATTGAGAAAAGTTCAAAAAAAATAAGAAAAAGTTTTAAAAAGTTCACAAACATGAAGATAAGTTCAAATTTGATGAGAAATTATGAAAAACTAAGAAAAGTAATATTTCTATTTTTTTTTTATAATTGAAAAGTAATATTTCTATGTATATAAATATTATTCATCATTCTAAAATAAAATACTAATATAATATTAAAAAAGCTTCGGTTGACTAAATAATAAGATGTTTCTTAGTAATGACAAACAATTCTTCGTGTGATTTATTTATCATAATTTTTACTCGAGTATTTTTGAATAGAATCCAGAATAATTAATAAATTCTATGTATTATAATGTTCATAGAACTTTTGAATAATTGACAAAAATGTTGATCCACTTATGAGAAATTTAGATTTTTTGTTGTATAATCCTAGTTAGTCTTTTTAAGATACAAAAAGAGAAATTAGGAACATAAAAACAGAATGGAGGAACTAAGGGCCTGTTCTCTTCGGCATAAAACAACTGAATTGAACTGAATTGAATTAAATTATAACTAATTAATAGTAATGATAATAATTTAGGAACTGAACTGAACTGAAAATAAGTTGGGGAGAACAGACCCTAAGACCCTATTTTTTTGAGCTTAATATTAATTCAGCTCAATTCAGTTGCAACTCTATAATAATTTTGTTATTATTAAAACGTTATTATTATCGAAATATATTACTTCATCTGTTTCAATTTAGTTGCGACACTTATAAAATCACGGATTCCTAGGCAATTTTGGGAGAGGAGAGAGATAGAGAAAGAAAACAAAAGGGTCTCATGTGATAAGAGAGAGAAGTTATTACCTAAAATAAAAGTGTAGCAACTAATTTGAAACTTCTTAAAATGGAAAGTTTCACAATAAATTAGAACGGAGGAAGTATTATTATTATTATTATTATTGTTATTACATTCAATTCAACTCATTTAAGTTGAAATTCAAAAGAGTTACTGAAAAATAAACTCATGAAATAATCCTAAATATTCAATAAGATAAGAATGAGATGGAGCAATCACATATTCACATCAAAAGCATACTCTTCATCTTGGGGAAAATATATTATTCTTTTGGACATATTTCAATTCAATTCAGTTCGTTTCAGTTTAGTTCAATTCAATTTAATTCAATCTAACTACTTTCCTCACACAATTTTTCTTTAAATTAGTTTAGTTCATTTCAGTTTAACCCAAAACAACAGGCATAATGCTTTATGTGTAAAGACAAACATCATTTTATCAACTACCCTTTTTTTCTTTTAACCCTGTCTCTCTCTCTCCCCACACACACACACACACTCTTTCATCTTGGCTTGTACGCTGTTAAACTCTGCCAAAACTCCACTATCCACCATTTACACTGCAACAACCTAACAACTCACACTCAAACCCTTCTCTCTCTCTCCCACATCCCATCCATCATCTTCTTCAATCTCACATCCATCCATTAGACCCATACCCTCCAAGAAAAGATCTCATCTTGATGTAAAATGCTCCAATTATTTCACCCAAACTCTTTAACCCATCAAATAACCCCAAAATACATTTTATAAAAAAATAAAAACCAAAACCCTCTCTAATAATGGACATAGAAAGACCTCATAGAACAACAAGCACACCCACAACAACAAGTGAACTCTTCATTTGCTTCACTTCTCGCCTCTCAAAATCCTCTTCCATGCGCCTCTCCTCTAAATCAATCCACAGTCCAGGCCGTACCACCGTCGACAAATCTCAACCACTTTCTCTCTCCTCCTCCCTCAGTCGCCGCCTCCGCCACAACGGCAGTTTGCGAGGCGCACAATCTCCCGCCATGTTCCCCTCCAAGAAAACCAAAGGAACTTCTGGTTTTGCAGACAACCCAGAACCTTCTTCCCCTAAAGTCACCTGCATTGGTCAAGTGAGAGTGAAAACAAAGAAACAAGGTAAAAAAATGAAAATGAGAGCTTGTCGTAGTAGTAAGAGATTAAGCGGAGGAAGTGGAGGGGAAGCGAGTTTTCGTCGGATTGAGTTAACTCAACAACAACAACAACATCAACATCAACATCAACATCAACAACCGAGTCAAGATAGGAATAACAATAATAGTAATAATCAGAGGTGGGTTCATCTTCCATTGACGATTTGTGAGGCGTTAAGAGCTTTTGGGTCGGAGTTTAGCTGCTTGTTTCCTTGTAAATCTTCATGTTTTAGTAGTGGGTTTTGTGGGGGTGAAAAAGGGGGGAAAATGGAGGAGAGAGAAAATGGTGGGTCTTCTTCTTCGAGTTCTTGTGCTGTTTTTAGGTGGTTGGTTTCTTTGCAAGAAGGGGAAGGAGAAGGGAAGAGGAGAGATATAGAGTTAGTGGTTGGAGGAGAAGAGGATGAAGGTAAAGTCAGAGGAGAGAGAATAATGATGGAAAGAGAGTGTTCAAGAAGGAGGTCTATTTTTGATGATATGGAGTTTGATGATTTGTTTGGTAATAATAATGTGAAGAATGAGAGTGAGATGATGAATAATAATAATGATGAGAATGAAGATGATGATAATGAAGAAAGTGGTGGGAGAGTTAGTATTGTTGTTCCTCCTAAAAATGCACTTTTGTTGATGAGGTGTAGATCTGATCCTATGAAAATGGCTTCTCTTTCTCGTAAATTGTGGGACCCTGTTCTTCCTCAAGATGATGATGAGGAGGAGGTTGAGGTTGAAGAGGAGAGAGAAAAGGATGTGAAAGTAGAGGAGGAGGAAATTAAATTGGAGGAGAAAACTCAGGAGGTTACTGAAGAAGAGGAAATTACAGAGGAGAGAGAAAAATTGGATGATTTGGTTGTGGTTGAGTCACATTTTGAAGATTTAACTGATTTTTCTGGAGAAGAAGAGGAAATTCAAGTGGAAGAAGAGCAGAAAATGGAGGAAGAAGATGAAAAGTTAGAGGAAGAAGATGAAAAGTTAGAGGAAGAAGAACAACAAACAGAGGAAAAACAGAGCATAGAAAACAGAGAAAACCCAGAAGAGCAACAATGTGATATTACAGAAGAAGATACACAGTTGATTGAAGAGGAGATTCAGCGTGACGGGTGTTTAATCGAGACGATTACGGCTGAAGAGAACGTTGAATTCAGTGAAAATGAGCAAGATTTGGCGATTCATTCAGAGCAAAATGAAGAAGAATTGAAAGAGGAAGAGAGAGAATTGTTAGAATTCAATTCAATTCTTCAAGAAGAAGAGGAGAGAGAAAATGTGGGTCAAGAAAGTAGTGACATTTCTACATCATCTGCATCATCTTCTTTGAATTCTTCAGAAGAGTCAACAGCAGAGTCAAAACCAGAAGAAAAAGACCCAGTTGAAGTAGAACAAGAACAAGAACAACAACAAGAACAAGAAGAAGAAGAAGAAGAAGCAAGAAAGTCAATGGAAGAAGAAAAAGAGGAGAGAGAAAATAAGAAGCCAAGTTTACCAGATTGTTTACTACTAATGATGTGTGAGCCCAAAGTTTCAATGGAGGTTTCCAAAGAAACATGGGTATGTAGTACGGACTTCATCCGATGGCTACCAGAGCGCCACCACAACAAGAGGGTAAACAAAACGGACGGTCCAGATGATTCTACAACAAAGAAAAAACCGGCGCCGGTGGTCCCACCACAGCCGGTTAAACAGCGGTTTGAACCGGCGCCGGTTCAGCCGGCGAGGTCGTCGATTTCATTCCCGGCTGGTGGCGGCTCAGTGGCTAACTTGATAGAGCAGAAGCTGGTGAAAGACGGCGGCGGCGGCGGCTACGAGCCGTTTTGTTTGACAAGGTGTAAGTCGGCGCCGTTGAGATCATCGGCTAAGGTTGCGGCGCCGGAGATGGCTTGCAGCTTGTGGGGAAGAGAGAATGGGCGGAAGCTTGAGCCGCATCGTCCGGCTACGTTTGGGGTTGGCGCGGCTGGGGTTGGGTTCTGATTAGATCAACGGTTGAGATTGAGTATGAGTTTCTGCCACGTGGCTAGTAGCATTTGTCCGTTGTGGCAGAAAATTGTTGGCAATGGTATGGCAATTGGCAGGTCTTTTGTTTGTAAATTCTATTTTAATCTTATTAGATTTTAATTTATTTTACTACTACTAGTTAATTTTTTGGGTCATTAGACATTGTAGATTGGGAGTATTAAGTAATAGTATTAGGGTTGTTTAATTAATTACCTTCATGTTATGTGTCCTTTTAGACCGTTGAATGACAGAGTAGGGTATATTTTCCACGTGGTATTGCTTGGAATTTACTGACAATTTGGTTGATTTTTAGTCGTATTAGTTTTAACTTTTTAACATTAATAAGTGCAAGCTGTGCAACAACTGTGCATGGGAAACCATTATTAAGGGTTTGCCTTCCCAATTGGCTAAATTACTCCTACTCCTAAGTCCTACCTACATTCATTGGTAATTCTTACCCAAGGTTTGAACTTGGAACTTGAACCTCTATTGAAGTAATTATTTTTGAAGTGTACAAATGGATGAAATATGAGTCTAGATTCCATGATTTTTCTTTTTTATTAAGGGAGCAAATGACTCATCTATGTTGGTACAAGTTGTAATTTATAATCTTGATTTTCCTTGCTGAACTTGGCTTGATACACTTACGTTTAAGATTGAGCCGACCCGAGCTGTTTCTAGCTCAAATTATCAAGTTCAGCTTAATTCATGAAGGTTGTTTGAGATGAAAAGGGGAAATAAATAGTACGGATTCCCCGCCGCCGGCGAGAAAAGGTAGTTTCGGCGTCATTTATGACATTCATTGCACCCATGCCAATAGCTGCTGGTGTTTTAGCTACTAGTTAAAGTTTGTGGTGTTGGGTGCACCCGCGCCATAGTTTGTGGTGTCGAGCCCAATTTTGCCTTTAAGTTATTGTTAATGACAAAAGATTCTCATAAGTAGTACTAGACAATATTTTACTACTAATTACTACACATTAAAGTCTGAAATGTGTAATTTCGAGTCTCTCGTGTCGAGCTAGTGGTGCTTGCTAGTTGCTACTATTAGTACATGTTGAGTGGTAGCTTTAGGGTTATTTAATTACCTTCATATGAAGTAATGAAACATTGTCATGGTATCGATGTAATATATCATATGGTACATACAACGAACTAGGGAGATATTATGGTTCTTAAAATAAGCTAACACAATCATTTGCCTAAACAAAGAACATGTGAGGTATTCTCCTCTACAATCGGGAGAGTGTAAATATATGTCAAAGGGAAATTAATTTGATCCCCAAAGTAATACAATATCTGATGGTATTATCTTGTTAACTCTAACTCATGTGGCAGCAGTCCTGGGAAAAGAGTTCTGCTACTAGTAGTGCATGATTGTTGAGTGGGAAGTACATCTTCAATTTTCAATTCATGACTTATAATTATCTAATTGTCTTTACATGTGACAATGTTTACAAATCACAATGGGCCTTCCATCCCAGAAGGCAGAGATGCCACCATGTCTCGTGCATGGTCTTCAGACTCTTCACTTTTGTTCCTTTAATATTGACATCTGCCCTTCAATTTTAATAAAGATTATCTTCTTGACATCTAAATAAAGTGTTGCTTTTGGAGGCAATAATGCATTGACAATTTTGACAAACAATGTAGAATTTGATGGTAGTTGGATTCTTATTGCACTTGCTAGCTGCTGGTGCAAACATATGTCTTCTCCGTTCTATAAGAGTACTTGAGTTTGATTTTTGCGCTATTTACATATAATATATCACCTTTTATATAAAATTTACCATTATATAAAATCAAATGTTTACATGAAATGTTTTTTTTTTGATAATTCCATTCCAATCTCGAGTGGGCTGTGGCATAACATCTGCTGTGCATTGCTTCAAAATTCTAATGCTAAAAAGCTGCTGCTCTCCAACATCCGAAAGAAAGTCGGTGATGGGGGGGGGGTGAGTACACTGTTTTGGCATGAAACTTGGGTGGGTGAGACCCCTTTAAAACTTGTATGCCCAAGGTTATTTTCCATTAGCAATTCAAAGGATGCTATGGTAGCCTCATGCGGATTTTGGGACGGTCTTGTATGGAGATAGAGTTTAGAATGGTCTCGTGCGCTGAGACCGCAAGATGTCATTGAAAGCCGCATGCTATTCCAGTTGCTAGATAGGGTTGCTCTCCCCCCTTGTGACTCGGATTATCTTGTTTGGACTCCAGATAAATTAGGGAATTTCACAGTAAAATCTTTCACAATGTAGATTGCAAAATCAAACCCATTATTGCCTCGTGACTCAATCAAAGGCTTATGGAAGGGATTGGATCCGCGTCGTATTGAAATATTTTCATGGCTCGTACTTCTTGGAAGACTTAACACCAAATGTAAACTGGCGCGAATTGGAATTATTCCAAATGATGAAATTCTTTGTGTTTTATGTGGATTATTTCCAAAAGTACGAGCCATGAATTCGGGAACCTTGCTTGGGTTCCTCCATCATCAATTCGGGAAGCTTTTGATCTTTGGTCCTTCCCCATGGGAGGTTCTCTATTTAAAAAAGTATGGGCATCAAGCTTCTTCATCATATTATGGACGTTAAGGAAAGAACGAAATTCAAGATGTTTTGAGAAGAAATATTGCACACATGAGCAAATACATGATCTCATTCTTCTTCGCATTTGTTGGTGGATTAAAGGGTGGGGAGCACCTTTTCCATACAACCCAAATGAGGTTCTTCGGAATCCTCTTTGCCTACAATCTCTCTCTTGCCCTTCTGCTGGTTCGTTGTCAAAACATTCAAAAATGGCAGTGCCTTGGTCTCCTCCCCCAAATGCTTATCTAAAGTGGAATGTTGATGCCTCCCTAAACCCGTTGCTCCTCAAATCTGCCATTGGAGGAGTACTAAGGGATCATGAGGGTAAATTCATTTGTATGTTCTCCATCCCAATCCCTTGTGTGGAGATTAATAACGCCGAGATACTTGCAATACACCGAGCCATAAAGCTGTTCTTAGCTCACGATTTTTTGCAGTGCCATAGATTAATTGTGTAGTCTGTTAGAGCTCGCAGTGGAAATTTGGCTTTTACTAGATAATATGAAATCGATACCTCACAAATAAATAATATTTTGTGGATAAACAAACAACCCCTATAAAGGAAATAATAAATTAAACGTAAGAAAAATAAGCTTTTCTTAAACTAAGCTTTTATTATGTGAATTGTATTGAATGAATAATATTCTACATTACAAACTAACCCTTTTATAATGTCTAATACACTAATTAAAGAATGGCTGAGAATATTTAACTAAACAAACAAACGTAATATGTTGTTGCAAATTAGCAAATTAAACTCCTTCCATTTACTTCTCCTTAAACTTCTCTTCTCCTTTCTCAAGATTTTCCTTTTCTTAAATTAGAGAAATTTATAACCAAATAATCCCACAATTCTCCACCTCGTTTATAATTATGAAAACTTTCAAATTTTGAACGAACAAATTGCAGTATTCGTAGCCGGTTGCACCATTTTGACAATGATTGCCTACGTACCCTCGACCGGGATCAAACCAATAGGAGTTCCATTAATTCTTCCATGTAGTGCTTAACATGGGATAATGTTTAGCAATTCCAAACAATGTTGGAACTTGCTTCCTGACACAACTTTGGTTAACATATCTGCGGGGCTCTCATTTGTATGCACCTTCATAAGAGAAATACTACCTTCCTCTATGACATCTCGAACAAAATGATATCTCACGTCTATATGCTTGGTACGAGCATGATGAACCTGATTTTTAGCCAAATGAATTGCACTTTGGCTGTCACAACTCAGATTTACACATTCCTGCTTCAACCCCAAATCATCTAGAAGTCTCCACAACCACAAAGCTTTCTTAACTCCTTCCGCCATAGCCATGTACTCGACCTCTGTCGTAGATAGAGCCACCGTGGCCTGTAACATTGATCGCCAACTAACTGGAGCACCATGTATTTTAAACACATAACCAGTAATAGATCGTCGTTTATCTAGATCACCAGCATAATTAGAGTCAACAAAATCATTTATCTAACATGTATCTTTACCACAGCACAAACCCGTATCAACAGTACCCTTTAAGTACCATAAAACCCATTTCACAACTTCCCAATGTGCCTTTCCCGGATTCGCCATGAATCTAATGACAACACTAAGCGCTTGTGAAATATCTGGACGTGTCCACACCATGGCGTACATTAAATTGCCAACTGCACTAGCATAAGGTACATTGCTCATGTATGCGTTATCTTCCACTGTAGTGGGAGATTGTTTACCATAGAGTCTAAAATGTGGAGCCAATGGAATTACCACTATCCCAAACCTTTCAATAACCCGCTTAATGTAGCCTTTCTGGCTCAAGAACAATTTTCGGTTTGATCTCTCTCTTCTAATCTCCATACTCAGTATCTTCTTTGCATCGCCCAAATATTTTGTCTCAAACTCTTCACTGAGTTGAGCTTTTAAAATATTTATATCCACCTTGCCTTTTGAATCAATAAGCATATCGTCCACATATAATAAAAGAAAAATATAATCATCTCCACGAAGTTTACGAATGTATACACAACAATCATAATTACTTCTAGAAAACCCTTGCTTTAACATAAAGGAATCAAATCTCTTGTACCACTGCCGAGGAGATTCCTTCAATCCATAAAGTGATTTCCTCAAGCGACATACCTAACTCTCTTTACCCTCAACCTTGTATCCCTCAGGTTGATACATATAGATTACCTCATCCAAATCACCGTGTAAAAAGGCTATCTTCACATCAAGTTGTTCCAGCTCAAGATCACCGTGAGCAACAAGACTTAATAGCACTCGAATAGAAGTATGTTTTACCATCGGAGAAAATATCTCATTGTAATCAACACCCTCTTTCTGTGTAAATCCCTTGGCCACTAGCCTAGCCTTATATCTTATACCATCGGTCTTAGAAGGATCCTCTTTTCTTTTATACACCCACTTACATCCAATAGCAGTCTTTCCCACGGGCAATGGGACTACCTTCCATGTCTTGTTTTTATCAAGAAAATGCATCTCTTCCTCCATAGCAACCAACCAACTCTCTCTATCCTTGTCTTTGATAGCTTGTTTGAAGGTGACAGCTCATCATCCTGCACCGAGAGTGCATATTCTACCAAGTTAACTTGCCTATAATGCCTCAGAGTTTTTTCTAGACCCAAACTTCTGAACTGATTTATAATTCCTCTTTGGCCCAGTGGTCGCCAAAGATTCCTGTTGCTGTTGTTGTAACACATGTACATTTTCCAGCTGAATCTCCTCATGTTCAAGATCATCCTCCTCATCATTTTGATTAACACCAGGATGCTCCACCTGAACATGATTAGAATCTGGTTGGTCTCTAGATTCTATCTCCACCACTTGAGTATGTGAAGTAGTCCCGACATCACCATTATTTGGAACCATAGCTTTAGACAAAGCTACCATGGATCTTTCATCAAAGGTCACATCCCTGCTAATTACAAATTTAGAATCCTCTACGCTCCAAAGACGATAGCCATTAACGCCTTTGGGATACCCCAAGAATATTGCTTTCTTAGCAAGCTTGTTATCTTTGACATGATAATAACATGTGGACCCAAAGACTCTAAGTATCTTGTAATCTGCATGTTCCCCTGACCACACCCTATAAGGTGTGTCACCATCTAAATAGGAATGTGGGGATCGGTTCATTATATAGCAAGCTGTAGCAACCGATTCTGCCCACCATTCTTTGCCTAATCCAGAATTAGAGCGCATACAACTAGCCTTCTCAAGTAGTGTACGATTCAATCTTTCTGTGACTCCATTCTGTTGTGGTGTGTCTCTCACTGTCCAGTATCTCACAATGCCTACATGATCACAAAATTCCTTGAAAGCTCCCTCAGTGTATTCCGTACCATTATCAGACCGTACAATTTTTAGCTTTCGACCAGTTCTGTTTTCAACCATTGCTTTCAACCGCTTGAAAATGTCGAATACCTCATTCTTATGCTTGAGAAAATAAATCCAAGCATTTTTATAATAATCATCAACAAATGTAACAAATTACCTGGAACCACCCTTAGAAAAAACTTTAGCCGGACCCCAAACATCCGTATGCACATAGTCTAACAACCCTCTGCTTTTGTGCTTGCTAGTAGAGAACTTCACCCTGTGTGCTTTTTCATACACACAATGTTCACAAAATTCCATTTGTGGTTTCTTCATGTTCTTCAACAAACCTTGTCCGCAAAGCAATGATAGACCTTTTTCCGACATATGCCCAAGGTGCATGTGCCATATCCTCGTGCATTCTGTTTGGTCTTTACTTCCACTGATTCCAACTGCTAAATCACCTGTAACAATTGTCCCCAAAAGAGAATAAAGATTACTGTTTTGCAACCATTTTTCTCCATGACTATTTTGCATGACTATTTTTCTCTAATAACCCAAGAGAAATAAGGTTTTTCCACAAATCTGGGATGTGTCTCACATCCTTCAAGGTTATTATTGTTCCATCATGCCTCTTGACTCGGATAGTACCTAACCCAACAGTCTTGCAAGCATGATCATCAACCATTAAAACTATGCCACCATCCAAACTTTGATAAGTTGTAAACCACTTTCTATTTGGGCACATATGGTGTGATGCTCCTGAATCAAGTATCCACTTACCAGTTATTTCAGTGCATTGTTCTGAAACAGAGTAACAATAATCTTCCTCGTCATTTGAGACAAAACTTGCCTCTTGTTTTTCTTGTTGTTTTCCTCTGGAGTTGTTGTTGTCCGACCTCTTGAATGTAATCCTCTTATTTGGGCAATTTACTTTAAAATGTCCAAGCTCACCACATATGAAACATGGTCTTTCCGCAAGAGGTCTAGATTTTGATCTAGACTTTCCTCCCTTGCCTCTTCCTCTTTCATTGGTCCTTCCTCTAGTTGTAAACAATCCCTGAGCTTGTTCCTTGTATTCTCCTCGACTAGTAGACATCATCCCACTTGTAGCAACCTTGCGAAGATCATCCACTAAAAGTGATGTTCTAGTTTCATCCATGGTTAGAGTATCACCTACAAGCATCAATGTTTGAACTAGATTTCCATAGGACTTTGGTAATGAAAGTAATAGCATGAGCGCTTGGTCTTCCTCATCTATCTTTACATCTATATCCTTTAAGTCTGATATGATCCTATCAAACTTATTGATATACTCCCGAATTGAGGCGCCTTCTTCCATCTTGCATGTATACAATTTGGATTTTGGATAGATCCTGTTTGTTAGAGTTTTCGTCATGAAATTTGTCTCTAACTTTGCCCACACGCCAGCAGCTGTTGCTTCTTCATTTACCAAGAATGCAACATCCCTCTCAAGACACAAGATTATGGCTGCTCGTGCTTCAAGATCTAACTCTTCCTAATCCTCATCCGTCATATCTCCGGGATTTTGTTCTTTTCCCGCTAGCGTTTTGTGCAGCTTTTACGAAATTAGCAAATTTTTCATTTGCATCCTCCAATAGGAAAAATCATTTTCCCATGGAACTTTTCAATATCATATTTCCCAACTTTTGCCATTCCACTAGTAGACGCCATGATTATTATTTTTCAAAATAAAAAATTCAACCACTTAATATTTTGACGTTGGCTCTGATACCAATTGTTAGAGCTCGCAGCGGAAATTTGGCTTCTACTAGATAATATGAAATCGATACCTGATGCGCTCAAGTTATACGGTGTTTTTATGGTATTTTGGGTGCACTTTGCTAAGGAGTTCGATCGTAATTGTTGACATTTGCATATATATCAACCTTAGGGGAAGTTCGAAGTTTTGTGAGTTAGTTAGTGTTAATATTCTAGATTCCGAGCTTTTAAGGAGAAACGGATCTGAATGATGTTTAATTGAAGTTATCCTTGAGTGTTCAAGAAAGTTCAACACCATGGCTTGGTGGCACGGAAGCAAGTTATGAGTTGACGACATTGTGCTATCTATGCATCAACGCTCCATCCCTACACCGCACTAACCCAGCAGCATCGCAAGCCAGCCCAACAACTCAGTACCGCATGTGAGCAGCCAAGCAGAGCCCCCAGAAGAGAGGCTAAGCACACAACAATGCAGCGCGCTCAAGCAGCCATCGCAGGTCGCACCCCGCGACTATTATCGCACCTCGCGACCTGTGCTTCGCTAAGCAGTAATTCCATTATGTTGCCCAGCATTGCGGAGATCTAGCAGCGCTTCAAGTCAGCAAGTCGCACCACGCGAGTATTCTCGCGGGTCGCGACAGGATGTGCCCTACGCTTCGCACCTCGCGAGCAGCTTCGCGAGTCGCGACCTTCTTGCCAGGCCCAGCTCTGCAGCGTGTGTTGTAGGCAGGAACTCATCGCACGGTGCGACATACTTCGCACCTCGCGACCTGCTAAGTCGGTGTCATTGTCGGCTAATTTTTGGGATTCAATATAAAAACCTAACCCTGCTTTTGGACGGGGGAGGCACCAGACACGAGGAGAGAGAGTCTCCAAAACTCCATTCTTCTCTTGTTATCTTCTCTTTTAGTTTTTCATTTTCTAGTTTAGTTTTAGAGATTTCAATTATGGAATTGGCTTATGCTAGGACGATTGTAGCTTGAACTGTTATTGAAGAAGATTAACATGAAACTTCAATCATTATTGTGAGATCTTTCCTCTCTATTTATATCCTTTGATTATGGTTTAATTTGCATGATTGTATTCTATGATTTTTGCATAATTATGCTAGGAACGTTACTAGCATAATTGTGTAATTAATCTAATGCTAGATTTAAGAATATAATCGGATTGTTTTATTCTTTTATCAATTTGTAGCAAACTTGGGAGTAACTTGGATGCAGATCGTCTTAGTTATTTCTTGGGGAAATTAAATCAACTGTTAAATGTTTATTGCGTGTATGACATTAGATGGTCTATTGGTTCTCTGTGTTTATTGCTGCTATTGGATTGAACTTAGACGCTGATCGGACTAGGTTATCCTTTAGTTAGGGTTTTATAGTCACGCTGATAGTGCTATTCAACTAAGAATAAGGAGAATACGAGATTAATTCTCAACAATAGATAATCATGGAAATAATTAGAGTTGAGGTTCGATGATCGATAATTAAATTGAAGTGGATGTTAATCGGATTCAAGATCTTTCCATATTGATTTCTCATTTTATTTATTTGCTAATTAATTCTAGTTTATTTATAACTCATTTGAAAACCCCCCTTTTTATCAGGTTACTTATTATCTAGATTAATCTAGGTATTGACTCCCGCTATATATAAAACTTGTCCCTGTTTCCCTGTGGATACGAACCTTACTTTCCTTCTACATTTAATTGTAAAAGAGAGTAGGAGAAATTTATTTTTGGATAGGTGCATACGACTAAATCGCCTGCCTAAATTTTGGCGCCGTTGCTGGGGAAACGGTGTTACTTGTTTGTATATAGCGTGTGTTTTTGGATATTGGTTGTGCTCTTTGTTTATGGTTAACACTCGTGCTACTAACAAAGAATCTTTGCAGTACGATCCCGAATTAAAAAATTGACTCTTTTCAGGTTGAGAAACGTTTTGCGAGAAAAGTTTCAGGAATTACCTTTTAACATTGAAGTGGAGGAGGAGATGCCTCCAACAATTGAAACTCGTACCTTGAGGGATCTCATGGCTCCTAACCTTGATCAACAACCATTGTGCATCTCATTTCCAGCTCTTGATGAAGGCACTACTTTTATGTTGAAGTCGGGGTTGATACACTTGTTCCCTTCGTTCCATGGGCTCAATGGAGAAGATCCAAACAAATTTCTTTCGGAGTTTAACGTGGTTTGTACTAGCATGAAACACTAGTACAAAAATGACAATTTGCGTCGGACTTGGGACCCCCATTTGCGTCGGACCCTGGTCCGACGGCACAGGTCTCGTCGCAGATGGGAAGACAGCCATCTGCGTCGGATACGACACGACGCAGTTTATTCAAATATTTGCGTCGGACCCAACAAAAGTGCGACGCACATGCCCCGTCCACCATGCATCCCATAGCAGTCCAGCAAGCACCATCTGCGTCGCATGCAGTGCAATATGCGACGCAGATGACAAGCCATCTGCGTCGCATATTGCACAGCCTGCGACGCAGATGGTGCTTGCTGGACTGCTGCGTGGTAAGACACTTGCTGGACATCTGCGTCGCATGCAGTGCAATATGCGACGCAGATGGCTCGTCATCTGCGTCGCATATTGCACTGCATGCGACGCATATATATGTTTTTTTGTTTTTTTTCCAGCTTTTTTTTTTATTATTATCTTCAAAACTAAACAAACACTATGTTAATACTTATGAGCAGAAAATTCGGCAGAGTCTCCTTTGTAATTTGGACAACCCAAGAAATCGTTGGGAAAATTTTGCATATATATAACCAAAACCTGTTTCAGTACATCTCAATTAAGCAACCAATGTTGCAATCAATCAACCAACAAGGTTCAAGCAACAAAATATTATTCTAACCTACAAATACATACACTAACCATCAAGCTTAGTTTCCTTCGTTGACGACCCGTATAAAGTATTCCGCAAAAAGTTCTTTGAGGTCGTTGATCTCATATATGGAGTATGGCTCAAGACTTGACGGAAAAGCCTAGAAATATATTAAACTAGTTAATATACTTTAATATTCTATAAGTATAAATAACGAATTTACAACATACATATACCTCATACAAATTTTTTGATTCATAGTAGAAGCGGATGATTAGAAACATGTATCTCATCACGAAATAGCCGCATTCCACTCCTCCCGATTGTTGAGCACACTACACCAAATTTAAGATATGTATTAGAATCGAAAAAAAATCCTAAATAGAATTATAAAGTATCAAATACAAAACCATAAGAGTTTTACCCGCATATATGTCCAAGAAAATTTAGTTCCTTTATTGGATCCTTCAAGGCGCGTGAATTTTGTATATGCACTAAGTATAGAGATTTAATAACAATTAATTACTATAAACATTTATAAATTATTTAAAATATCATAAAATGCATGTAAACTTATTAACATGTATAGCAACTATGAACTTACGTATTCAATGGTATCTTGATAGCTAAGGATCTATCTCTCTTGATCGAATCAAATATATATACCGTTCTCTTAGATAGACAAATGACAAGAAGAATCCAATGATCCCTAAGGCATGAAGCAAAATGTGATGTTTATATATATAACCACAAGCTCATAAAGATAAAACAAAGTAAAGATTAGTTTAACTAACATACTTTTCAATATACGGACATAGGATGTAACGCATATATTGATTCGCTTTCAATGAACTTGCCATGTAGTTGATCACGGCATCTAATTGATTGCGTATCATGGTCGCTGAAATCATACTTGGACACATGAAACCAATATTATTATCTCCATGCTCCTCAGACTGCTCTGCCAAGTACCTAGTATCCAAACACTTATAGTTAGGGAGAAACAATAAAAATAAAAATAAATATCAATGTTAATTAGTTTAGAGTTTGAGAAATCTCACATCATAAATACTTGCAAAATGGATACATTAATCCATGCTCCCATGAGAAGTTGAAAAACATCTTGTCGTGAGAGAATGATCATATGATCTTTGTCAAAGTCGAAGACGGTACCCTTTGGAACTTGCATATGAAAAGGCTCATCTGAGGGTTTGTCGTAAAATATTCGGTGCATCTCCTTGATATTATCATCCATATCATCCAGTGTCAAGTCAAAAAAAGGATCTACGTGCCTATGTGCAGACTCATCGGTGCAAGGATCACTACCAACTATTTTTTTTTCTTCTTCTTCTTCATCGCACCTTCTTTAGGTATATGTCATTAATTAAGTGTTTTAGAAACATAATATCATAATCGTAGAAGATATAAAATAACTATATACCTGCAAGTTCGCAAATGGATCATTGCCCCCCGAGTGACAGCTACTAGGATCAACTGGAGTGTGAGGACTTGTTTGATTTGGTGCTTGAAGACCAAATTGCGCTGCAAAAGCCTTTAACTTTTCTTGAAGTATTGCATCTATCTTCGAGTTCATCTCCTCCATCGTCTGTTCTCTAACTCTTTGGCTCACTCTAGCCTCGAACTCCTTCATCTCCTCATCATCCATGCCCCTACCCTTTCGAGCAGTTATACTCCGATCAGGATCTCCCCAAACCGATGTAATCCCAATGCTACGCCCAGCTGTTAAAACACGCCCAGGACGGTCTTTCCTCTGTAGAGCACGTGATAGAGCATCATCCATCCGACCTGGAACAAACTCTCCTTCCTTTTCTTTCCTTTTCCAATCATCCTGCATGCGTCAAATTCAAAAAATTCATATGATTAGTAGAATTCGAGTAATTAGACAAGAAAATATCATAAAATTTGAAGAATGCTTACAATGGACTCTTTTATCTTTTGTGTTTCTTCATTAGGGAAGAAAAGATTTCCTTCCTTATCTTCTTTCGATCTCACGAGAAGCCATGGTAAAGTTCGATCCGAGCAAGGAGGAAATATATGATGATGTGGATGAGTCAACGGATGATCTTTGTAGAGGATTTAGGGATATACCCTTTGTCTTTCCAAACGGGAATCATCTCCGCATATGACTTTTGACCCAAAAAATGAGGATGAATGTTGGCAACCTGAGACTTTCTTGCTCTTTCACTTTTAGCCTAATATGAAAACAAGTAATTAGTTAATATTCACAAAAAAAAATTGATTATAACTTATTATGTGATTGTAACGTATATATTATATACCTTAAACTCCTTAGAGCTACACTTTTTCACAAATTCGTCCCAAATCTCTTCCGTGATGAAAGGATAGAGCACGTACGGTTGCATATCATTGTTAGGCCCCGGCCTCGTTTTTGTGATCCATCGACTCACTAATCTTGACTTGAAATCTCTCCACCGCTTATCACAAGTAGTCAACACATCTCGTTTCTTCCTCTCATCCTCTTGTATTCCAAACTCTTTCTTCAATATATAAAATTAACCAATAATACACGATTAGTATAATAAACATGATTCAAATTAAATTAAAAGAATGGATTTTAAAAATACATAGGTTTACTTACTTTAGCATCTTCCCATAAACTATTTTTTAGGCCTTGTGGAACATCATCCCAACTATCGTACAAGATAGACAATTTGCTTCTACTGATTTCGCCGCAATGTGTCTTGTACGCACCAACATGATCCCCAATCGGACGCATCCAATCATCCCACTGAAGTACTCTTTGGACCCCGGGTTTGGAACGTATCCCTTTTGTAGGACCTCTAGGCTTGCTCACTCTTTTCTTCCTACTACCTCCATCAGTTATCTCGGCCTCAAGAACGTGGGTGCCGATCATCATCGGATGCATCATGCATTATGTGATCTTCCATCACTACACCTGAAACCATAAAGCATAAAGACATGTTAGATTCATCAATGAAATACTACAAAATTATTTTAACGAAGCATAAAATATATAATTGAAGATTATAAACAATAGTAGTTTCAATAATATTACATTAGTTACCTATTAATCAGTTTTTTCTTTGACCACGTAAAATCCCTCATTATGGTCTCGGCGAATGTAATTCGGGTCAAGATCTTCCCCTAATGTACTTGGAATGACTACTGACGAAGCAATGACTTCATTGAATTGCTTATCGTATTCCTCTTCATCGTGTACATCATCAATTCCAAGTATTCTCCTTTTTCCTTCAATGACAACAGACCATTTTGAATCGGCAGGGTCAACCATGTAGAATACTTGTTTTGCTTGTGATGCCAATATCAAAGAATCTTCATGATGCTCTAACCGGTTGAAATTGACTAATGTAAAAAAGTCATGTTCATCCTTCTTTACACCACGACGAATATCAAACCACTTGCATTGGAAGAGCGGAATCTTGAAGTCAACATAGTCAAGTTCTAATATCTCTTCAATGAACCCGTAGTAAGACTTCATTGTCTCAACAATGGTTCTATCCCTTCTACTTTTATACTCTGATGACAAAGCCCCCAACGTAACACCACTGTTTTGCATTGTAGATTTGTCATCTTGCCGTTTAGTGTAAAATGAATAACCATTGATGTCATACCCTTCATAGGAAAGAACTTGCATCTTTGACCCATATGCCAACCATCTCAACGTATCCGATACATCATTTTTTGGGTCAGATAGTTGGTTCATAACTCGTTCTTTAAACCAATCAACGAACGACCGATTCTGCTCAATCATCAACTCACGTTCATTCTTCAATGGATACTGAACACTAAGCATCTTCTTGTGCTCATCTAAGTAAGGATGAACTTGTTTTAGATTTTCTAACACCAAAAATTCCGCTTTTCTTTTCAACTCTCCATCAAGACACAATCTTTTTCTCCCAATGGTACCACAACCATCAAGCCTTCCTTCATGTCTAGATTTTGGCAATCCAATTGCTTGTGCACGTGCTAAATACTCGACTTACATATTCGAGATACTTCCTTCGCAACTGTTCTTTGGACAATACTTGCTTACGGTCGGCATGGATTCATCACTTTTCCCTTGAGAGTACCCATATGCCTTTCGAAAGGCCACATATACCTCATACAAACGGGCCCACAAAGTTTAATTTCTCGGACAAGATGAATTATCAAATGAGGCATGATGTCAAAGAACGATGGTGGGAAGTACATTTCAAATCGACACATCGTCTCTATTACATCAGCTTGTAACGTATCTAGAGTGTTAGGATCAATCACCTTGCTAGATATAGTTACGAAGAAGAAACACAACTTTGTAATCGTGTATCTCACTTGGGAAGGCAAAATTCCTCGTATTGCAACGAAGTTATAAATGCTTTGCATCAAGATATGACAATCATGAGATTTCAAACCAACGAGTTTCAAGTCCTTAAGTGAGACAAGGTTTCGAAAATTTGACGAGTATCCAGCAGGGACCTTTAACCTATGCAGAGACTCACAAAAACTCGTTTTCTCCTTCTTAGACAAAGGGTAGCAAGGCGGTGGCGAGATAATAGCGTTGTCCCCTCTCCCGAGGTGCTAGTTACGGTCTTCCCATTTCGGCCATGTCTTTCCTAGCTTTAACTCCATCCTTTGTCTTCCCGGGCATATTCAGCAATGTTCCGACAATGGCATCACAAAAATTTTTCTCAATGTGCATTAGATCAAGACAATGTCTGACTTCTAAGCATTCCCAATATGAAAGGTCCCAGAACTTAGATCTTTTCTTGTATAAGTTCTTTGAGACACTTTTAAAGGGCTTGCCAAACACTGTTTCAATATCCTTTACCCGATTAGAAACCTCTTTTCCACGCAAGGGTACATGGGCTTCTCTCATCTCCACTTTTCCGTTGAACAACTTTTTCTTCTTACGAAATGGATGATCTAAAGGAAGCCATGTACGGTAATGCAGGTATACATTCTTCCCACAATGATGTAACCGCTCATCAATCATATCCTCATCACAAATAGGGCATGCCTTTGCTCCTTTAACCGTATACCCTGACAAATTCCCATAAGCCGGGAAATCATTAATCGTGCAAAATATCATGGCACGTAATGTGAAGTCAGTTTTCGTATACGCATCGAACATCGAAACACCTTCATCCCACAATAATTTCAGATCTTGAAGAAGTGGGTCAAGATACACATCTATGTCGTTTCCGGGTTGCTTAGGACCCGAAATAAGAAGCGATAGCAGAATAAATTTACGCTTCATGCATAACCAGGGGGGCAGATTATAAATGGTCAGTAGAACAGGTCAAGTGCTATATTGGGTACCTAGTGTGCCAAAAGGGTTCATCCCATCTGTACAAAGTCCAAGCCGAAGATTTCGAGGTTCTTTACCAAAACCTGTGAACTTTCGGTCGATACTTCTCCATTGCGGAGAATCGGCCGGATGTCTAAGCATCCCATCTTTCTTCCTCTTGTCCGCATGCCACCTTAATAATTTAGCATTATTTTCATCCGAAAATAAACGCCTAAATCTTGGAATGATTGGAAGATACCAAAGAACCTTCGCCGGAGTTTCTTTCTTTCTCACTCCCTCATCATCCTCTTTTATCTTGTACCGAGATTCTCCACACCTTGGACACTCACCCAAATCCTTGTACTTATTTCGATACAGCACACAATCATTTGGACATGCATGTACCTTCTCATATTCCATACCTAATGGACACAACAATTTCTTTGCCTCATAGGTAGAGTTAGGAATTTCATTCCCTTCCGATAGCAATTCTTGTAAAAAAGTGAACAACTCACTGAGACTTTTATCTGTCCAACTATACTTCGATTTCATATTGAACAATGTGAGGATGCCAGAAAGTTTAGTGAAATTCTTACACCCCGAATACATAGGTTTGTCCGCTGCACTTAGAATACTATTATACATATGCGGACGATCGGTTCCTTCATCCTCCAAATTGTGCAACATCTCATCTACCCTATCATTCTCATCAACTACCCTATCATTCTCATTATCATCCTCTCCTTTTTCAATATCAATCTCAACCTCATCATCAATGTGATCAACATGCAAATCATCACACAAGCTAGTGGAGCTCATACCATGATCATAAAACTCTCCATGCCATGTCCACCTAGTATAGTTACTCTTAAACCCACGACGAATCAAATGATCCTTAATTTGATCCACATCACGATACCCCCTATAGTTATTGCAATCACAACAAGGACACAAGACTAACTTTGACCCATTCTGCGATTGATGTTCTAACGCAACCCTGATAAATTCATCAACCCCTCGTAGAAATGTCGCCGAAATTCGATTACCATACATCCAGGTTCGATCCATATTCATACACTAGAGACACCAAACAAGAACACAATATATCGATCACATCATTCAAAGTGTCTTATCAAATGCAGTCATGAAAATTTGGGTCCTTATCACTCCAACCTAACCCATCCTTGAGTTTCTCATCTCACTAGTGAATGAATGTTTGGTTTTCAATTCTAAGAAAAATCCTGCAGCAGTTCCCTACAGTTCTCCAAGTACACGATGAAGATAGTAGGTAAACTATCAACATATGTACCCAGAGAACGCTTAGGGAAATGAGCTAGATCTTTCTTAGAATCGAAAACCAAACATTCATTCACATCCTAAGTGAGATAAGAAACTCAAAGACAGTCCCAAACCGGGGACTATTCAAGACTTACTCCTAATGAGTAAGCCTCGAGCGGGTATCTAGGCAAATGATGCACACATTGCAATTAAACAGCACAAACCAATCCATTCCTTAGATTTCCCTCCCCACCCCATTAAGGTATGTCGATATAGGTTTGGTCGTAATTCAACATATACTTTCCCAATCACATAATAACCAAACAATTCACATATATACTTTCCCAATCACATAATTCAACATTATAGGGACAAATAAAACAAATAAACATAAAGCAAAATCTATAATATATACCTCTGCTCTCAAGGAGCAGTGAAGACCAGCACAACGAGGTGAGCTTGGAGCACCGGCAAGCCGATAAGTAGAGGACGGAAAGTGGCAACTACAATTGGGTATTAACCAACCCACAAATTAAATAGTGATTAAGTCATAACTCATAAACATCAACTATCTAATATTAAGACATTAACAAATTAGAGATTAAGAAACAACATTAAGATTAAAGTAGAATTGTTAAGATCAATGGTAAAAAACAAGAATGATTTGTGAATATAATTATATAGTAGAAAGGAAGTATTTTAGAGCACTACAAACTATATAAATTCATGAGCACTACAAACTACGAACTACAAACATCCTAAATGCAATCTTAAAATTCAATCTTAAACTACAAACTACAATCACTCTACTAATACAATCACAAACTCTTTGATTAAGATCTAGAAAAAATAAGACAAGAATTCAAAAAAAAAAAGACAGAAATTGTTAAAAAAAAAAAGACAGAAATTGAAACAGAAAATTGAAAAAAAAAAGACTTACATTGCAATGGCGGCGGCGGCGGCGGCGTACAGCAGCGGCGGTGCGGCAAGACCGCGTGCAAAGGCGGCGCGACGTACAGCAGCGGTGGGAGAAAAAGAGGAGTGCAAGAGAGAGAGAGAGTGAGTGAGTGAGTGAGCGACGTACAGCAGCAGCGGTGCTCCGGAGTGCACCGGAATGCCGGATAGCCCAAAGAGTCGACAGTGAAGTTGACGGCGATAGGTAATGCCGGAGAAGTCGACGGTGCCGGAGAGGCGTCGTTAGTTAGGGCAGAATTCGCATGAAAGAGAGAGAAGTGCGAGTGAGAGTGGGAATTGAATTGAATTGGCTGGCAGGAGACGAAAAAAATTAAATAAGACTCATCTGCGTCGGACGTGAGAAAGGATCCGAACCAGATGACTACTTCATAAATACTGGGCCAGGGCAGGATACAAAAATTACTAAGAGTCATCTGCGTCGGACTCGAGGGAGCATCCGACGCAGATGACTATTTGCGTCGCACAATAGCTTAATGCGACGCAAATGGCTGTGGGAATCTGCGTCGGATGAGTATAAGGTCCGACGCAGATCAAGATTTCCATTTTGCGGACTTCCATTTGCGTCACATGGGTTCTTAATGCGACGCACATAACGTCACGATTTGCGTCGTTTGCTGGTATACGTGCGACGCACAAAATACCTGTATACATTTTACTAGGCTATTTACGTCGGATGTCCTTTAAGATCCGACGCACATACATCATTTGCGTCAGTTTTTCTCTCGTGCGACGCAAATAATCAGACGCAAATCGTGAATTCTGTAGTAGTGAAACCAAGTGGAGCAACAGACGAGCAAATCAAGTTGAGAGCTTTTCCTTTTTCTTTGAAGGATGGAGCTAAAGATTGGTTATATTATCTTCCTCCTGGTTGTATTTCCACTTGGGTAGAAATGAAGAGGCGGTTTCTTGAGAAGTTCTTTCCAGCTTCTAAGTCATCAACATTAAAGAAGGAAATCAGCAATATTGAGCAGAAACATGATGAATCTTTCTACGAATATTAGAAGAGGTTCAAGAGACTTTGTGCTAGTTGTCCATATCATGGATATTATGATGAAGACCTTATCTTATACTTCTACAATGGTCTTTCTGACGAAGATGTAAGAATGGTGAATGCTGTTAGTGGAGGTTCTATCATCAACAAAACTCCAACTGCAGCTAGGGAGCTCATTGAAGAACTAGCTGAAGGCTCGAGACAGTTCAGTAGAAGATCGATTCATCGTATATCCAATGTTGAAGGTTCAGGTTCTAGTTCTTCAAAGGTCGAGGATCAAGTACAAGCTCTCACATCGATGATGCGTGAGTTCATGGTAAAAACAATAGAGTTCAATAGGTAAAAGCTTGTAGAATTTGTTCTTTAGATCATCACACCGATGTTTGCCCGCAAATGCAAGAAATATTTAGGGAAGAGGTCAAAGCTGTAGGTTTTCAAGGCCAACAAGCATTACAGAGACATGATCCCTACCCCTATGCTTCCGAGCAAGGGTGGATAGATCATTCTAACTTCAGATTTGGCAATCAACAACAACAACAACACTATAACAGGCCACCACCACACCCTTATCCTAGGCCCCAAGGCCAAGGCTCGAGCTCTAGCATGTCCACTGAAGAAATGTTAAATGTTTTAACTAAAAATGTAACATGCAGGGTAACATTGTGTAGTTCCAAGAAGAAACTCGATCGAGCATCAAGAACTTGGAGAGCCAAGTAAGCCAAATTACAGGAGCTGTAACCAAGTTAGAGGCTAGGGATTCAGTGAGGTGGCCATCCTAAACAAAGCTCAACCCTAAATTGAACGTGAGTGCTATCACATTGAGGAGCGGAACGGAGATTGCAAGCAAAGAGAGATTGGTGGTTCGAGACAAAGAGATCGAGGAAGAGGTGATCGAGCATGAACCGACATCAAATTGTAAATCATCGCCACCTCCACAAGAGGAGCAACTTCGAAAATCATCTCCTCCACCACATGAACCGGAGCCACAATTTCCCGAGGCATTGAGAGAAACTCAAAAGGTAGAGCGCAACAAAGAAATTTACGAAACCTTTCGTAAATGTGAGGTAAACATTCCCCTTTTTGATGCTTTGAATCAAGTACCTAGGTATGCTAAGTTCCTTAAAGAATTGTGTACTTCGAAAAGAAAGCAAAAAGAAAAGACTGTGCAAAAAGTGGAGGCTAGCGAGCATGTCTCTGCTATCTTTCAAAAGAAATTACCTCAAAAGTGCAATGACCCTGTCATGTTGAACATCCCATGTACTATAGGTGATACCATGTTTCCAAAAGCCATGTTAGAATTAGGTGCATCAATTAATGTGATTCCATATTCATTGTATAAGTCTATGAAACTTGGCGACTTGCATGAAACTGGTGTGGTGCTTCAATTAGCTGATAGATCCAATGTTTATCCTAGGGGTAAATTAGAGGATGTGTTAGTAAAGGTTGGTAAATTGCAATTCCCTGCTGATTTTTATGTGTTGGACATGGAACCTAATAAGCATGCCGCCCCCATCCTTTTGGGGCGCCCTTTCTTGAAAACGTCTTGCACTAAAATTGATGTTTGCGCTGGCTCTTTGACCATGGAGTTTGAGGGAAAGGTAGAGGCGTTTAATATCAATAATTCTAAGCCTTTGATTAAGGATGATAACCCTCTTTGCTCTATTAACATTGTTGACTCTGTTTCGCATGATGTTCTTGATATTGAGCAGGTTGATGAGTCTATGAATGCTGATGATGTCTTGGTTAAGGATAGTGTGCCTCCTACTAACGTGTAGGTTATGGCGTTAGAGTTGATAGAGCGGAATAAGACTCCTGATTTACCGCCTTGTTTTGAAACCGTACCACTAACGATGCATTGCAAGAGTTCTTTTCAATATGTTTTGCAGGTACTTGAGTTGGAGGTTGACATGGAGCCACCATTGTCACAAATGGAGCACAAGCCCAATGATTGAGCTTAAGGTACTAAGTCGAGCTAACGACTTTAAACAACAGCGCTTATCGGGAGGCAACCCGATGCCCCTTTTATTTTCGTTCTTTTATTTCTCATCAAATTTCCACCACCACAACAACTTTTCTTCCACCCACCGCCCACCCACTAAAAAGAACCACAACAAATCTTAATCCATTTTGAGCCAAAATCCACAAAAGAAAGCCCTTAGGGAGGAGTTCAATAGCTTGAAGTTGGTAAAACTAGAGGGTTGAGATTGTTAATGAATCTTTTCGATCTCTTAAGCTAGATGAAAAATTCAAAAATTTCTTGGAATTTTGAATTTGTCATTTGTTTGAGTGATTCGAGGGAAAGGGATGTGAGTTGATTTATGAGATTTGAGTTGGTGTTGTTAAGAAATTTGAGTTTGACGGATTGTTTGTCATGAGTCTTGAGCATTCGATATTCGATTTACCCGATTTTCACTTTTCCCCCATTTTCCGTTTATTTTTTCTTCTAATTGTCGTCACAATGAGGACAATGTGTAGTTTAAGTTGGGGGAGGGTATTCTCATTCTTTTGTATCTATGTTGTATTTATTACTTTCAATTTGAAAAAACATTTACCGAATAAATTTGATGAAAAATGAAAAAAAAAGAAGAAAAAAAAGTGATGAAATGAAACCCGCTGAGTTGAAAACCCACAAGGGCGGGCGACTCAGGCATAAATGGGGGCCCGGATAGGTTGAAAACCCGAAAGGGCAACCTATGCAAAAAAAAGTGGCTTAATTTGAGCGGGTGAGATAAAAAAAAATGTGAGAAGCTAGGATGAAAACCCGAAAGGGCTCCTAGGCAAAATGAGAGAAAAAGAAAAGAGAGAAAATTTTTATTGCTCATTTGCAGGAGTTGGTGTCATAAGGTGGAAGGCGTTTTCGGGTTGGGTTGGTGAATTCATCCTTTGTTTTGTGAAGATTTCTTTATAAATGGCTTTCACATTCTTTTGATGATTTTTGGTGAATTGGAGGTCATTATTGAAGTTAAGTTTAAGTCCTTAGCAAATAGGGATTTGAACTTCCATTGGTTGATTGATTGTTTATGGGAGTAAGCATGAAATTTATCCCTTTTTGTCATTGTTCCATGGCTTGCTTATCTAGGTTAGTTTTAGTAGTAGTTTATCTTTTGAGGTTTTAGGCAAGCTCTCAGTATAGTGTGTCGTGGGTTGGAGTGAGTTCAACTCTTTTGAGATCCTTCTTGATTTGAGCTCACATTTTTATTGTCGTTGGTGATTGTTGTTGTCGCGTCTTTGTATTTCTGATGGTAGCTCGAAGCTAAGTGTGAGGGAGTCATTGTTCCTTACGTTTAGGTTTTGAGCGGATTTCGTTAAGATGTAATGATGATGATGTAGATGGTGGAGAGTGTAGGTTGGTGTCGATAATTTGGGTGAAGATTTAGTTGGTGATTCTCATTGTGGAGTTTACTCGAGGTCCAGTAAAGTTCAAGTGTGGGGGTATTTGATGCGCTCAAGTTATACGGCGTTTTTATGATATTTTGGGTGCACTTTGCTAAGGAGTTCGATCGTAATTGTTGACGTTTGCATATATATCGACCTTAGCGGAAGTTCGGAGTTTTGTGAGTTAGTTAGTGTTAATATTCTAGATTCCGAGCTTTTAAGGAGAAACGGAACTGAACGATGTTTAATTGAAGTTATCCTTGAGTGTTCAAGAAAGTTCAACACCATGGCTTAGTGGCACGGAAGCAAGTTATGAGTTGACGACATTGTGCTATCCTAGCATCAACGCTCCATCCCTACACCACACTAACCCAGCAGCATCGCAAGCCAGCCCAACAACTTAGTACCGCATGTGAGCAGCCAAGCAGAGCCCCCAACAGCGAGGCTCAGCACACAACAATGCAGCGCGCTCAAGCAGCCATCGCAGGTCGCACCCCGCGACTATTATCACACCTCGTGACCTGTGCTTCGCCAAGCAGCAATTTCCTTGTGTAGCCCATTATTGCGGAGATCTAGCAGCGCTTCAAGCACTAGTAGAATAAATGCTTATTGCTGCGGTCATTAAGTAGCCTATTGCGGCGGTTTTGGCCGCGCAGCAATAAAGAGGGCAGCAATAGGTAATAAATATATTGCTGCGGTTTTAAACCGCAAAGAATATTTGAACATATTCTTTGCGGTTTTACGGGTAAAATCGCAAAGAATATATATATTTTATATCAGATTCAAAAAGTATATTGCTGCGGTTTCTAGGGAAAACCGCAGCAATATGCTGAATTTAATAATAAAAAATAGGCATATTGCTGCGGTTTCTTGGAAAAACCGCAGCAATAGGGACAGGTGTAAGAAAAATTTTTTTTTTTAGCATTTTGCCATTAAATTCGAAAGATAAAAAAAATTCAGAAAAATAGCAAAAAATCAGAAACTTCCACCATAAAATGAAATGAAACTAACAAAGAAAAAAATAACAATAAGAAAACTGAACAAAGTAAAAAACAACAATAAGAAAACTGAACAAAAAAAACAAAAATGAAACTAATGAAGAAAAAAAATCTGAGATATAGAAAAATTACAAGAAACAAGAATTACACTACACTGAACAAACGAAAATATCAACCTCTATAAAATTTAACTATAAAATTTAAGTGAAAAAACAAAAAATAAAGAAAACAAAAAATCTGAAAATCGTCGTCCACAATCCGGCAACCAAACGTCGTCCAAAACCGTCGAAAACCGTCGTTGTCGCGACAACCAATCGTAGTTGAAAATCGCACAAAAGTCGTTGTCGCCGGCAACCAATCGTCGTTGAAAATCGTCCAGATATGAAAATCCAACTAAAATTGAGAAATTCGAAAACAAAAATGAAAAAATGGTGGAAAAAAAAGACATGAACTCACCGGAAAACCTCGCGCGAAGGAGAGAGAGAGCAGAGGAGTGAGAAAGAGACTCTTCTTCCGTCAAAGGATTCATATTTTCGTAACTAAAGTAAACTTGTTATCAATTACAAACTACTAATTCAGTATTTGGGGGTAATTATTTAGTTTACCAATTACGAAATTATGCAAAAAAAAGGAACAGAAAACAAACATCAATTAACATAATAAAACGAAAAGTTTTTAAAGAAAAATTGAAGGACTCACCTTTGCCTTACTGAATTACTGTAGCTTGTTAGTGGTGTAGTACTGGTCAACTAGTGTGTAAAATTTCTAATACTGTAATACAAATTCAGCCTAGTGTTGTCGCTTTCGGCCATGCAAGCCTCCATTTCTCTCTGACTCTCTCTAATCTCTATAGCTCTTTTACATTTTTTTATACTCCCTCTGAGATGGAGAATGGTGAGTGAGGGAGAGGGAGAGGCGTGAAAGAAATGAGAGGGAGAGGGAGAGGGAGAGGCATGAGGCTGAACTGATGAGAGGGAAAGGAGTGAAGCCCTAAATAAACTCTTTTTATATTAATTTAAAAGCCTATTGCTGCGGTTTTTTGTAAGAACCGCAGCAATAGGTCCAAATAATATTTTTTATATTATTTTAATATATTGCTGCGGTTTTTGACAGAAACCGCAGCAATATGTTTGGTCAAATGATAAAAAAATTTCAAAAAAATTTCTCTAAAACCATATTGCTGCGGTTTTCGGCGGAAACCGCAGCAATATGGGTATTTTATATTTTTCTTTTTTTTTTACGTGATATATTGCTGCGTATGGGTAAAACCGCAGCAATATCACCGCAGCCATAAACAATTATTCTACTAGTGAAGCCAGCAAGTCGCACCACGCGAGTATCCTCGCGGGTCGCGACATGATGTGCCCTACGCTTCGCACCTCGCGAGCAGCTTCGCGGGTCGCGGCCTTCTTGCCAGGCCCAGCTCTGCAGCGTGTGTTGGAGTCAGGAACTCATCGCACGGTGCGACATACTTCGCACCTCGCGACCTGCTAAGTCGGTGTAATTGTCGGCTGATTTTTGGGCTTCAATATAAAAACCTAACCCTGCTTTTGAACGGGGGAGGCAGCAGACACGAGGAGAGAGAGTCTCCAAAACTCCATTCTTCTCTTGTTATCTTCTATTTTAGTTTTCATTTTCTAGTTTAGTTTTAGAGATTTCAATTATGGAATTGGCTCATGCTATGACGATTGTAGCTTGAACTGTTCTTGAAGAAGATTAACATGAAGCTTCAATCATTATTGTGAGATCTTTCCTCTCTATTTATTTTCTTTGATTATGGTTTAATTTACATGATTGTATTCTATGATTTTTGCATAATTATGCTAGGAACGTTACTAGTTTAATTGTGTAATTAATCTAATGCTAGATTTAAGAATAGAATTAGATTGTTTTATTCTTTTATCAATTTGTAGCAAACTAGGGAGTAACTTGGATGCAGATCGTCTTAGTTATTTCTTGGGGAAATTAAATCAACTGTTAAATGTTTATTGCGTGTATGACATTAGCAGGTCTATTGATTCTGTGTGTTTATTGCTGCTATTGGATTGAACTTAGACGCTGATCGGACTAGGTTATCCTTTAGTTAGGGTTTTATAGTCACGCTGATAGTGCTATTCAACTAAGAATAAGGAGAATACGAGATTAATTCTCAACAATAGATAATCATGGAAATAATTAGAGTTGAGGTTCGATGATCGATAATTAAATTGAAGTGGATGTTAATCGGATTCAAGATCTTTCCATATTGATTTCTCATTTTATTTATTTGCTAATTAATTTTAGTTTATTTATAACTCATTTGAAAACCCCCCTTTTTATCAGGTTACTTATTATCTAGATTAATCTAGGTATTGACTCCCGCTAAATATAAAACTTGTCCCTGTTTCCCTGTGGATACGAACCTTACTTCCCTTCTACATTTAATTGTAAAAGAGAGTAGGAGAAATTTATTTTTGGATAGGTGCATACGACTAAATCGCCTGCCCAATGCCTCACAAATAAATAATATGATAAACAAACAACCCCTGTGAAATAATAAATTTAACGTAAGAAAAATAAGCTTTTCTTAAACTAAACTTTTATTATGTGAATAGTATTGAATGAATAATATTCTACATTACAAACTAACCCTTTTATAATGTCTAATGCACTAATTAAAGAATGGCTGAGAATATTTAACTAAACAAACAAACGTAATATGTTGTTACAAATTAGCAAATTAAACTCCTTCCTTTTACTTCTCCTTAAGCTTCTCTTCTCCTTTCTCAAGATTTTCCTTCTCTTAAATTAGAGAAATTTATAACCAAATAATCCCACAGAGTCGGATTCAGTCAATGCTGTGAATTGGTGCACAAGTGATTCAAAGGGCCCATGGAACCTCACTTTCATTATTAATTTCATACGAAGAAGTGCAAAACTAGGCAATGGCATTCAGATTATACACAAGAGTCGAAAATCAAATATTGTGGCTGACACCTTAGCCAAGCAAGGGCTTCAAAGGCGTGATGATTTCATAGCATGGCTGTAAGAATAACCTTGTTTCCCTTGACCTCTTGATCTGATTCTACTGGATCAGTTCATATGTTTTAGATTCTTTGAAGGGTTAGATTTGCTAGTGTGGGAACTAGTACAGAAAAACCGAATTAACTTATCTGAAAAATTGACACGCCGTGATATGATCAATGTCCTAAGTCGATAGACCTCCACAACAGGTGCGATTGGATAACAGGCACCGACTCCAGGGTTAATGTCTCCTCCATGAACCGGCGCACTCCGGTAGATGGAGTTGGAACTGAACCCGAACAAAAGAAAAATAGAAGAATAGTGTTTCTGGTGAGCAGAGAGAAAAAAAAATTATGTTGTACATATTTTCTGAAGAGAATATGGGCTATTTACAGGAGAAATAAGAAGCAAATGAAACTGCTGAATTAATGAGATAATCTCCAACAGCCATAAGCACTAGTGGAAAAAACATCATCCGATCTGGTCAAAACAAGGGTTACTGATCCGTTTTTGGGCCGGAACTGTTGGCGTAGCAGCAGTTACAAGAAATTAATTGATTCGGTTGCAAACCAGATCAGATAAGCATTAATTGATCCCATTTTGTCAGAAAACCGGACCAGATCCGGTTTTCTGACAAAACTGGATCAGCTAATGCTTTGGCATATTAAAAAAAAAGCGCACCTTATACTATACACTATACAATATACAAAAGCAAGTTTTTTGAGGAGAAAGGTCAGATAGAACAAAAGCAAGTTGAACAATCAGATAACTAAAAACTTCACGCAACATTCAGCAAGAATATTAGCAGTAAATTTAAACTCAAAAAAACAGCTAATAGAAAATCCACCTCTTACATTAAATACAAAATTAAACGGAAATTACAACAACAGATCTAACGAAAATTAAGAGGACAAAGTTCAAACATAAATTACAAAGATTATATAACATAAATTAACCCTAGAAAAAAAAACCTTAAATTCAAATATACGAACGAAAATACAAAAAAGAGAAGAAATTCTAGATATGAAATTACATGAAAATTAATCAAAACATTGATCAAGAAATTAAACTAAAAAAGGAAAAACTATCACTAAAACTTGTTCTTGTTGCTGTCGTTGGTTGGCGAACGAACGAAACCCAGTATTTCTTCGAAGACGAAGACGGCGACGACAAAGGCTGATGGCTGGTGAGAGAGGATGGCTGAGCGACGGCTGGTGAGATCGAAGAGGGATGGTGTCTGATTCGTCGGTGTTGCTAGGCTGGTGGGATCAAGGAGGGGTGGTTGTACGATTGTCGGTGGTTTGTTGGTGAACTGATGGACTGGAGAAAGGAGAGATCGAAGAGGGGGGGAGAGGGGGTGAGAGGAGGAGATCGAAGAGGAGGTGAGAGGAGGAGATCGAAGAGGAGGTGAGAGGAGGAGATCGAAGAGGGTTAGGGTTTGTTGTGGGTGAGAGGAGGAGAGAGGGAAGAGGGATGAGAGAGGGGTTAAGACTTAAGCGTTTAAAATATATCTTCAAGTGGGCTGTGGGCTGAGCATTAGATTGGGCTACGCTTATTTGGGAAAGTTACTGATCCGATTTGATAAATGACCGGATCAGTTTATTTAATCAAACTTTGCGCCAACAAATCTTGAACTAACTGATTCGGTTTGATAAATGACCAGATCGGTTAATTTTAACTGGTTCGGTTTTTCAAAATCGGATCGGTTACCTTGTGACATATAAGGTTTTTTCCACTAGTGAAGAAGTAATTGAGCAAGTAATGGCAATTATTAAAAACGTTACAAAAGTGTAACAGGTTAGAGAGTTGAAACGGTCAAAATATTAAACCAAGTGGGCCCAAAAATAACAATCACACACGCGCACCGTACCGAGCAGGCGCGCGTGCGACGACTGACGGAAGGCGGCGGCGCGCGGTTCACTATCTCCTCCATAACATGTTTAATACATTATACAACATTTCTCTATATAAATTGGGGTACAACTTCTTCCACCACCAATGTGGGACAACAACAAGGAAGTTTTACAACATTCCAAGTTTGGACCAACTCCAAACTATTCTAACAGCTAGTGCATCCAGTTTTTGTTGGGTGGAACTTATGTTCTCTTGGAAGTTTTTTGCACTGCGTGAAATGTTTGTAACCATTCTTCATCTTTTATGATGATTATGAAATGAAAACCAAATTATAAAAAAAAAATGTTAATGGATTTGTCTTAAGATATATTCATAACTTCTTTTAAAAATGTTATTGGATTTCATAGCTTGTTACTTTTTTTTTGAAATGAAAAGACAATTATATATATTTTACTATTTCAATAATGGATTAGGCCTAACAACTCCATGAAAAAGTTACATAAACAACAAACTTCAACGGCTATACTATTTCTATCATACACTCGAATGTATCATGAGGCTGACTAATTAGTTGCTCATTGTAAATTAGAAGGACTCCAAATGAAGTAAAACTAGTAAAGTAGAAAGTTTCAAATGAGTAAAAGATAACATTAATTCTTGAGTATATAATAAACATATATGATACTCTCTTATGTTTTTTTAAAATTTGGTAAGATAAATTACATTAACACCCTCTCACAGGGCACCTAAATACAACCTACCACAAAGCCCCCCAAACCCCCCTGATGAGAATCGAACCCACAACATGTGGGTGGAAGATGAAAAGGCTTACCACCCTTCCACTCCCTCATTCTCGGTACTCTCTTATGTATAGTGAATACACTTTTAACACCTTAAAACTAATCAATAAATGCTAGTAGGATACTCGAATCTACTTTGACAATTGACTCATAGTTTTGCCGAACATGCCGTCATATTTCTTTACTCCCAGTCTTAGTATGAAAGAAAGAGTGTTCTAACTGACAGATTCAAGACAAAAAGAAAATGTATGAAAATAATACTTCTAATTAATAGAGCTCGTTTCTTCATGTGAAAGAAATAAATACGACTATACGAGTATAATACACTAGCTAACATTACCTTACAAATTGATACGGTATTGGTAGGCTGGTAGCTACAAGTTTTTATTGATTTTCATGAGACAATGAAATATAAGAAGATTTGCTACATTATAAGGAATATAAATAATGAAGTTCACATATTTCTTTGAACAAGAGCTCCATTTCCTGAAGAGCAAAATTAAGTACGACAAGACAATCGGCTCTACTTTATTAATAAGAGTATATCGTAGTTCTGATATGGCAAAACTTTTGTCGCATGAATCATATGGAAAAATTTAGACAACATTAATTTTTTTCAGCCTCACATATGACATATAACACCACTAGTGTCTCTTATTTAGCTAACTACTCCCTCCGTCTCATAATATAGTGCTTACATTTCTTTTTGGATGTCTCAAAATGTTATGCCTGTTTTTTTTTATCAATTTGCTTGGATTAAATTATCCTCAATTTTTACATAAACTTTTCAAAGTACTCCTACTTTCCAAAAATATGTGCCACTATTTATTGTTGTATACCATTCCAAGAAACATTCTTGTTTTTTGATTTTTTTAAGGAAAAAGAAAATAAAGAGCTAGTTTCAAGACAAAAGTACCAAATAAACACTTTCTTATTTTTTTTTTTGAGAAATCCTACCACTCCTTCTATTTTTCTTAATTCCCTTGAAAAATGATAAGTGAAAAATGATAAGTGAGCATTATATTATGGGACGGAGAGAGTAAAATTTAACAAAGTAAAAATTTTCATTAATCCTATTTTTCTATTAGCACCAAGGATGATGTTTTAGCTACCTGAAAAGCAGGGGAGATGTTTTGTTTCATGGGAAAAAGGTTGTCCTTTAGTCGCGAAAATAAATGCAGTTTCAAGTCGACAATACAATCTTTAAGACCGAAAAAGATACAGTAATAAAAGCAACCCATAGCCAATGCAAGAGTGTGGGTTTCCTTTCTTGAGTTGCTTTTGGTTACAAGCTTAAGTAGGATTTTGCTTTTATGTTTGCTGCTTTTCTTGATTTTGTGGAGTTACTTTTGCACGGGTATAGTAAGATCTGCTCTCTAAAGTGGTGAGTGAGTGTGTGTGTGTGTGAGATTGATTTCTATATTTATAAGAAACAATATAAAATGTCAGGATTTTGGTGTAACGTCGTCTCTCCCATTTAAGAAACTCAGCACATGGACTCATCTAGCTTTTCCTTTTTTGCTCTTGTAATTATCTTCTTTGAGTATCAAAGGGACGTAACTCGTAGTAAGACGGGATTTTTGCAGGTGGGACTACCAAGCCTACCACAACCTAATTTCTTAATGGTTGAAATGAAAGGGATGTTAAACTATATCATCATTGTAGTTTGGACTTCGAATTGTTTCCATTTAGGCAGTGTGCTGTTTTATTTGCTTATTATCTCACCAAAAAAAAAAAATAGATAAATTGTAGTATAAAATTGAATAGGTTCATTTTACAACTAGAATAATTTCATTTCACAAATACAAGTTTAAATGAGTTTGGAATTATATCAAATTCACTTGAATAGAATATACTATTTTTTTCACTATATACCCTTGATAAAATTTTTTTACACCACATACCCCTGCAAGTTTCAAATTTCAATACACCCTAATTTTCAGAAAATCCACATGATGTCATTAATGACTAACGACCCTTACCTCCATTAGTCTTTAACCTTTAAATCTATTAACTTCATTAGTCATTAAGGGCATCCTGTGGATTTTTTGAAAATTGGGGGATATGGTGAATTTTGAAACTTGTAGGGGTATATGCTGCAATTTTTTTTTTTATCGAGGGTATATGGTGAAAAAACCATAGAATATACATTATGAGTTTGAATCAAAAGTAACCTTTTTTTCCCTTTAAGCATAGGGTGTTAAACCACTTCAGATTATCTAGGTCATCTCCTACAAAAGATCTCAGAATTGAGCAAGCATGAGCAGGTTGCTGATGTTGAAGAGTATAATTTTTCTATTTATCATGAAGCTTTTGTAATTTTATTTATATTTGTATATATTACGTAAATTGCAATGAAAAATAATACTTTTATGCATATGTAACTGTTGTGGATCATTTAGAACTAAAAAAATGCAAGAAAACATGAGGATTTGTCTTGTTATTTGCTTCGGTTCAAAACCGGAGTGAATAATGATGCTATGAATTCATATTAGAGGAAGGGTAATTTTGATATTATCTTCATTAGTTAGTTTGGGGAATAAGTTAGGTAGTTGTGCTAAGGAAATTACTCTATATATAGGATAATTAGAGAGAGAAAAGTATGTTGAAAATAGATGAGCATTTTGGTGAGCTTATAAGAGTTCATTTGGGAGAGAATCAAGCCTCTCGAAAGTTTGAATATCTTTACATTTTGCTGTATTTTCAGTTTATTAATCAAATACTCTTCTTCTTCCTTATTTTCTACCATTAATGATGCTCAAGTTATGTTAATTCATAACATATTGTATCATACAGTACTATTATGGGAGATTAAGTGGCTGCTTTTTCGTTTTTCACCCATAAAAAAAAAGTAGATGCAGCACATTCGAAATCTTATTAATGAGGGATTTACAGAAATCATGGGGAGCTTGAATCCACGGTATCCTGATCTGAGGAAGTTGGAAGTCATCCGATATGAGGTTCAACTTCCTCTGTTTGATGGAGGAAACCCGGATGAATGGATTTGGGAGATTGAAGATTACTTCCAACTTTTCTGGTTCAGTGAAGAAGAGAAGTTCAAGGCTGCCATTATTGGGTGATGATGACACACTAATGTGGTTTTGCTGGGAGCATCAGCGACGCCCCTTCCGGTAGTGGGGAGGAGTTTAAGCAAATATTGGTGCGGTGTTTTTCTTCTACACCGGAGTTTCCAAGGTGAGTACAAGTTGAACAATCAACTTTGAAAGAGGAAGTAGAACTGGTGAAACCCTCAGTGATTTTTCCCCAAGAAATCCAAGCCCCCATGTACAGTGGTGGAGGGAAAGTCCACCATGATGATGTTGCTGATGAAGGATTTAATGGTGTGAAAACCAGAGTTCAGAATCAACTGATTATTGGGTGATGGTGACACACTAATGTGGTTTTGCTGGGAGCATCAGCGACGCCCCTTCCGGTAGTGGGGAGGAGTTTAAGCAAATGTTGGTGCGGTGTTTTTCTTCTGCACCGGAGTTTTCGAGGTGAGTACAAGTTGAACAATCAACTTTGAAAGAGGAAGTAGAACTGGTGAAACCATCAGTGATTTTCCCCAAGAAATCCAAGCCCCCATGTACAGTGGTAGAGGGAAAGTCCACCATGATGATGTTGCTGATGTAGGATTTAATGGTGTGAAAACCAGAGTTCCAGAATCAACTGGCGGTGATAGATCCAATTATAAGGATCCGATGACTTTCGATGGCTCTAGTGGAGGAGGATAAAACATTGTGAGTTTGCAGGAGGAATCACCGGCAAAGATGTTTCTGTTGAAAGCAAGCCTGGTTGGGGGATCAACGGACACCATGGGGTACAACTTCAACCTGGTCTGGAGAGAAGAAAACAGGTGGTGCTGGTGAATTCCATAGGGTGCGGCTCCGATGGTGGGCCAGACAGATCCGCTGGAGCGCAGGGCAAAGAAGGTGAAATCGTTGTTAAATTTGGGATGCCCACCAAAATAGGGGGGGTCTAATAGTGAACAAGGTGGTAGATCCGAAAATTATGATGGTGTGTTGGGTACTTTTGCAGGAGATAAAACTGGTGGTGCAACTTGTGATGGGATTGTGAGAAGAAGAGAAGAGAGAAATGAAAAAGAAGTATATGTTGGTTGCCGATCAGGAGGTGGTCCCAGGAGTTTCATGGATGAGTCCATCGGGGGTTTGGGAAATTTCGACGGCCACCTAGTTTGTTGTAGAAACAACTTTGGGAACAGAACATTGTGCACAAGATGTTCTACTCGAAGGCCTGCAGACTTTTCAGGTGGTTATAAGGGAGGTTGTGCATCAGGTGGTGCCCTAGGTTCTTTTTCCGGCGAGTCTAGGGTTGGAGGTGGAACCACCGCTCATGGTAGCCGGCAGGAAGAAGGATTTGTAAAAGGTGGTGGGGTTTTCGGTGGTGGAACCGCAACGAGTGGTGGCCTGAACAGGGAAGAACATATGTTCGTCAAAGGTGGATCCGAAGCTAGTGGCTCTGAGTGTGGTCCTGGTCTTTTCGCCGGAAAAGGTAAGTTGGGTGCTGAAGACAGTGGTCTTGCTGGTGGTCAAGCATGGGGGGATTTACTGGTCAACGTGTGGAAGAAATTTCGAGAAGCAGAGCATGGGAGCAATTGGGAGGAGAGGAGGAAGTCAAATCTAAAAGAGGCTAGTAAGCACAATCTTGTAAATAAATCACCTAAACTCTAGCCCATTTTTAAATAAACCCATCCAGTCATCATTAGAACATAACCCTTATAATTTTTCTAACCACCAAACTAGCAGCCCAATCATCACCTACAAGCTTGGGCCTCAGTCTACCTATACCAACTCTAAGCCCGATTCCCTCATCCGGAATGTAAATGGCCAATTTCTTACCCTTTCTCAATTCCCACGACCCACCATTCCAATTAATGAAGTAAGCAATGGACCATGATTTTTCCTTCAACTCAACCTAATTTTCAAAACCCACATGTTCAACACTCCACATACTCCTTCTACCAACCTTTCAACTTACAAACCCAACATTCTTCTAATCTGAACCTTCCATCCTCTTTTCCCACCAACAAAACAACACCCACAACACCCAAACCCATTCTTTTCACTCAACCCAATCCACCTTTCCACACTACGTTTTTAACACCCAGTGAGCCCAATTCATCCAACCCCTTTCTTCACAACAAGGAACTGCAACTGATATCCGAGGAGCTACACCTACTCTACTTCAAAGGTGGTGGAACATGCCTTATTGTTGACTATTTCAAACACCAAGAATTGATAGTCTTTTTACTTCATGATGGTGACGTAGATAATCATGATTACTTTCCACCTTGAGGACAAGGTGGAAGTTTGGGGGGCCGGTAATGCTATGAATCTATATTAGGGGGAAGGCTAATTTAGATATTATCTTCATTAGTTAGCTTGGGAAATAAGCTAGGTAGTTGTGCTAAGGAAATTACTCTATATATAGGGATAATTAGAGAGAGAAAAGTATGTTGAAAATAGATGAGCATTTTGGTGAGCTTTTAAGATTTCATTTGGGAGAGAATCAAGCCTCTCGAAAGCTTAAATATGTTTACCTTTTGCTGTAATTTCAGCTTATTAATCAAATACTCTTCTTTGTCTTATTTTCTACCATTAATGATGCTCAAGTTATGTTAATTTATAACAAATGAGTATTGGCTTCGGTTCAAAACCAAAGCAGACGACATTTTAGTGCTTCGATTAAAAAACTAAGCAAATAAGACCATTTTAACCGAAGCACTTGACTTTTTTCCACTAGTATGTAACACCCCCAAAATTCATACAAATTAAACTATATAATATAGGAGTTTTATCACCGTGCTGAAACGTAAGACTTATCTATATATACAGAAATAGTAATAATAAAGTTAACGGTTTTTTCACCAGGTACCCCTGTGGTTTATCAAAATTCATGGCGTACCCCTATTTTTAAACAATTGCACTAGGTACCCTTGACATTTTTTTAAAAAGCAATAAATGCCCTTACTCCTTGACGGCGTTAAGTTGGCGTTAGTGTTGTATTACAATAATGCCCTCATTCATTTATGGCGCTACAACAGCAGGACACCAAAAGCATTTTCGAAAAAAAACCCTCGAACTTCCAATCATCTTCCCTGTTCCTCTGTTCTTCTTCCTCCAACTGGGTTGACGAAAAATCTAAAAAAATTTGTGAGAGTGAATTAATCTGGGCCATATTCATCAATCTTTGCACTTGGAACTTGACGCGAACAAGCATAGTTCTTTGGGTACCCAAATGAAGTGACTTTCAAGGGTTTAGGGTTTTCTCTTCAAAATTTCGCAAAGGTAAGGTTTTGTAACTTCTATTTTCAGTTTATTTGCATTAATTAATTGTTAAAGATGAATGGGTGTGTTTTTTGTGTTCATCTATGCTATAATTCCATAGTTTCCTGTTTAGGGTTCTTTCCATTCACAATTTTTTTGCGTTTTTTTTCCTGTTTCAGTTTTTTTTTGCATGAATTTGTTGGTAAAGTTGAATGGGTGTCTATATTTTGTTTGAACTCCCCATAATTCTGTAGGTTAATGTTGGTTCTTTGCATTCACAGTTTGATTTTTTTATTTTCTTGTTTGTTTGATTGCGAAATAGGATCATGGAAGGGATGTGGTTGTTGTGTGATGATAAGGATAAACAGTTTGATGTGAGGGTTGAAGATGTAGATTTAACTAGTTTTATGGATATGTTGAATGACATACATGATGAGTTTGTCAAGCAAGATGTGTGGTTGCCTGAGAATTTTAGAGTCTATTTTAAGCATCCAAGGACCAAAAAATTAGTGGAATTGTATGAGTATTTACATGTTGCAAAGAAGTGGGGTGAGTTTGTTGGAATGGACACTGTTGAGGTATTCATAGAGGAGACCCAGCAGCCCCCTAGGTTTGTGTTCAAATTAGTGAAGGACTTGAGGGAAGCAAAGAAAATAGCTGAGGCAGAGAAACTTAGGAAGATTGCTGAAGAAAAGGAAAGGGAGAGGGAGGAAGAGAGAAAAAGGCAGAAAGAAGGCTATGAGGGAATTGGAGAGTCAATTGCCCCCTGTGGCAATTGAAATACCTGTGTACAATGTGGATGATTTGAGTGTGATGGAATATTTGAGGATATTTTCACAGGAAGAGGAAGAAGTTGTGATGGGAGAGTCACAACCCCAACCTGACACATAACCTGCCCCCCCCGTAACAAACACAATCCCCGCCCCCTCCACCACAAACAAAGACCCATGCCCCCCCCACCACAAACACAACCCGCCCACCCCTTCCAACCACCTCCATCTCCCACTTGAACATGTGTAGTCACCCCCACAACCCTCTCCTCCACCACCCCCTCCACCGAACAACCCCCACATTCCGACCCACCTCCACAACCTTCCCCTCCATAACCTTCCCCTCCACAATCTCCCAAACCTTCCCCTCCTCCATCCCCACCACCTGAAGTACCCTCACAACCACACTCAGCTCCCCAATCTTCCAAAGCTGCTGCTGCTTCAAAGAAAGCAGGTGCAGCAAAGAAAGCAGGTGCTGCAAAGAAAAAAGGTGCAAGGAAGGGATTTAAAACTCCTAAATCCACTGCCAAGAGGGTTGGTACATATGTACCAAAGACTAGGGGGCTGAGAGAGGGGTTAGGAAGCCTAGAAATCCTAGCCAACCACCTGAAATGCACGTGGATGCAGATGGGGATGAAGAAGAGTTTGATTATGGTGAGAGTGAAGATGATGATTATGTTGGGGAAGATGAGAGTTCTAAGGATGAGGGTGTTGATTTAGAACTGGAGGCTGAATTTGAAGATGAAGAACTGGATGTACTGGAGGAGAAGGAATTTGAAGATTATTTGGATGGTGGATCAGTTTTGGATAAGTTGTACACAAATGGTACAATTGTGGGGGAGATGGTTTTTGGGCAGGTTAAGCTTGCTAATTGGATGATCTTCTCAAATAAAGAACACTTCCTTGGTGTGTTCAAGTACTTCTGTATTCAAGAGGGGTTTGCTGTGAGGGTTGAAAAAGCTGACAACCTTAGGTTCACTGCTAGGTGTATCATTGAGGACTGTGAGTGGAGAATTCATGCATCCAAACTAATGGATGGCATCAGCTGGGCCATAAAGTCCATAACTGGTGAGCACAAGCTTTGTGGAAGAATGGAGGAGAATCCAATGGTGTCTTGTATTTGGTTAACAAGGCATTTAGGTGATGTAATTAGTGCAAACCCTGATGTACCTGTGCACTCATTACAAAAAATGTGTTTGGAGAGGTATATGATAAAGGTGAAGGAAAGACTGCTGTACAAGGTCAAGTGCTTGACAAAGGAGCAGATGTATGGAGGTTTTTCTGAGTCATATGGTTTGCTACCAGCATATGCTGAGATGGTTAAGCAGACTAATACTGGTAGCTATGCTTTAGTTACTTGGACAACCAACTCTTCAAACAGCACACCCAAATTCAAAGCTTGTTTCTTCTCTTTTGCTGCTCAGTTCAAGGGGTTCCTAAGAGGCTGCAGACCTATTATTGGGTTTGATGGGACACACTTAAGTGGCTTCTACAAGGGAATCTTATTGACTGCTGTGAGTATTGATGGAAATAATGAGATATTTCCAATTGCATATGGGATAGTTGACACAGAGAGCAAAGACAGTTTGTCCTATTTCTTCAGAAACTTGAAGTTGGTTTTCCAGTCACAAGGTGTGAACAAGGATGACTGGACATGCATTCATAAGTGATAGGATGAGGGTAAAAATTCTTTACCTTTATAATTTTTTTCCTATATTTACATCCTAATTACATCCTAAGAGTCTGCTATTTTTTTCTCCTCCTTGTAGGGTGTTGAGGGAGCACTGTTGGAAGTGTTCCCTAAAGCTACTAGGAGAATATGTTGTCAACACCTATACTCCAACTGCAAGAATGCTGGATTCACTGGCCCTGTTTTCCATAAATCCTTCTGGATTGCTGCTAATGCATACAACCTGTATGTGTACTAAAAAGCCATGGAGAAGATAACAAAGGTTGACCCTAAAGCTACAGAGTACCTGGACAAGGCAGAAGAACAGTGGTCTAGGCATGTTTTTGACCCTGTTGTGTGCTACGATCACAACACAACAAATTTTGTTTAGTCATTCAATGCATGTACAAAGTCTTTTAGAGATCTCCCTGTCATGACTTTGTTGGAAGGTTTGCTTATGATTGGTATGGGTTAATTTACAGCTATTAGGGGTTGGTGTATGAAAAAGATGGGAGCTAGATTTGATAGGGCTGTTGATATGGAACCTAATGACCTCACTGACTATGCCATGAAGTTGTTGGAGGTGAGGGTTGATGAAAGCAGGTTTTGCCATGTTATTCAAGCTGGTGGAGGGGAGTTTGAGGTGTTGGATGATCATGTTCACTTCCCCATTAGGCTAGACACTAGGATGTGTGGTTGTGGCAAATGGCAGGGCACTGGTATACCCTGCAAACATGGTTTAAGGGTAATTTTTGACCAGAGGCTTAACCCACATGACTTTGTGTCTGCCTACTACAAGGGGGCTGCATACAAAGAGACCTATGCAAGCCACATACACCCCATGCATGACTCATCTCAATGGCATGAGTTTGAACTCCCCATAATTCACCCTCCCCCATTCAAAAGAAGTGATGGAAGGCCTGCTAAACAGAGGAAGAGAGGGTCAAATGACAAGAAAAAAGGCAAGAGGAACAACACTATTAAGTGTGGCAAGTGCAAAGAAATTGGCCACAATTCAAGGACATGTAAGGGAGGGGCAACACAGAAGCAAAGAAAGGAGACTGCTGCATCAGCATCACAATCACAGCCATCTGAGGGGACTGCTCAGCAGGGGAGGAAAAGAAAGACTGTTGCTGGTCCATCCACTTCAAAGGGTTCAGCAAAAAAACAGAAGAAAGGCAAGAATGCAGTTTGAGTAATTAGGGGACATAACTTCTTTTTGGTACAAAAGCAAACTTCTTTTTTTGGGTACAAATTAGGATTAACAATATTTTTTGGATGAAACATGGAAAAGTGCAAACAATATGGTCATGTCTTCTTTGTAAAGCTACTTATATATATGTTCAAACAAGAGCATTTTTTGTAAAGGTACTAATATTATTGCAAATGGAATGTTATTGGTTACAAACTTGGTGCTACATTACAAGTCTTGCTTCATTTGTTCATTACAAAAAAAAAAGTAAAACAAACATAAATATGCCTATTTTGATTGCTCCTTGCAGCATTTTTTGTTGTTGTTTGATTCTCTTCTTGAGTTGCTTCATTTCCTCCTTCAAGTTCACATTACTTGCCTCATCTTCCTCTTCTTGTCTCACGTTGGAGTCATGGTCAATCGTACCAACACACCACCTAAACGTGTTGCAATCATCGCACTTGTAGTACAATCTTTGTGGATTCATTGAGGACTCCGAGCTCCGAATTGCAAATTTTTTACTACATTTGCAAGTTCTATTAGGAACTCTAATGTATGAGGATTCTAAGTAACTAGAAATGTGAGATTGTGAACTCATAAGTATTATTGGAGGAGGGAGCAAAAACTTAAGTTTGCTTGAGGAGGGAGCTAAATACACCCAGTAGGACTGCTTATATACCAATCGCAAGTCTTGCAACGGTCAAAAAATTGAATTCAGTTTAAAAAACTAGCCGTTATAAAAAAATTGAACATATTTGTAAAACCTTAGGGGTATTTCATGCATAAAATATCAGGGTTAACGGTTCTCTAACGCCATTCCTCATTAATGGCATTTGGTACATTGTTCACAAACCTTAGGGGTACCTGATGCATTTTTTTAAAATAGGGGTACCCCATGAATTTTGAAAAACCACAGGGGTACCTGGTGAAAAAACAGTAAACTTAAAACTCTCTTTAAACTAAATAAAAGTCAAAGTCTTACCATTCAAAATCATTGTGACCCAATATTAAAAGCAAAGTCAAACAACATTGTATTAATTCCAGAAACCATAATTCAGATCAATTGATCATATTAATAAATAAAATACAGTATTAAACTTCAAGCTCAAAACATTCTATTCCTATGCATGAGCTCCATACTTATTCTTCAAGACGTGAAACTAACCTGCTCCTCATTGACAAGTCGATGGGTCATTGCAGTGCCATGCAAAGGTCCAATAAAACATACAAATAGACACATAAGTTAGCTAGGCTGAGTACACACTTAATAACTTAAACAACAAATAATACAAAAGACATACATTATACATGAATAATATTAAAACCTAGCATAACACTATAACACCTCTTCATTAGATAGGCAATGAACGGTATCGTCGTCACACAAGTCATACATGCTATTAATCCTCTTATAGACTTTCAAGTCCAATATAATATAACTATGAACATGGATCTTGGGACCATACGGTTCCAATTTCCAATCCTTAGTTGCGCATACCACCAAGATCGATCTGCTTTACTGTCTACTTGATTGTCTAAATAGATATTCTTTATAAAAGTACTATTTTCGTCATATTAGACTTATGCAAGAGATGTAGATCGCTACCTACAACTCTTTACTCTCTCCACTGTTCAGTACTTGTAGGGAATCCAAGTACAAGTATTATTGCCAATCTTCCTTTTTGTGTAACACCCCGACAATTCTCTATTTTCCAAAATACCTTTTAACATAAAACTTAGATAATCATCAAAGCATTATCGCCTGTGTGATAACGTATCGGCTTACTCAGAATTTTACAACGGAAAATAATAAACAACTTTAAAAATAATAAACTTAGTAAACCAAAAGTCAAACTCCAAAAACCAAAGTCAACAATCAACCAAACCAAAGCCAAACTCAAACCATAAACTAAAAGACAACTATAATAATAAAGTCAACGCAAGCTCTCTACGAAAATCTCGAACCCATGATGCATCATCTTCAAACCTGAGATGGACAATGCACTATTGATCCCGAGAGACTGCTCACCAATTGGGTCATCACAGGATCAATAAGGCATAGCCATGATCAACATACACACAAAGCACGTAATCAGCAAAGGTGAGTACTACATAATAAATAAATATAAAACCTAACATGATACTAATAAACATTAAGGCAAAGATAAACAATAATAATATAATAACATTGCAGACAACTTTATTGATCTTGACTCTATAACTCAAATTAATTATAACTTAGATTGAATAGGCAATGGAAAGAGTTGTCCAAACCAAACCAGTCTTCAATTTAGAAGACGAAGTACGGGGGCGACTCCGTACTCCCCTGACCAACGATATCGAGGAACCTTTTAAATAAAATTAGACAGGGTGATCAATCCGGTCCCAAGAAAAGCCATGGGCTACCACCATGTACTCCAACTCATACTAGTCCAACACTTCAGACGTGCACAAGTCTAAAGCTTATTGCTATTCATTTTTCACTTTAAGTGATTAATACATTATTTACTTGTTATGACTCACAAAGGAAAGACAAACAATATAATCATCAAAGATACATAAACTTCCATTTTTATCTTAGGATTAGATAAGGTGATCAACAACTTAACAATCCAAGAATAATTCCAATATTAAATTCATAACCATTATTTATTTGTTGATCCAAGTCAACAATCAACCAACCTTTCATAGGTTAAATAACCAACTTACCAAATAAGGCCATCGGTCCTCATAAAGTAATTAAATAATCCAAAGGGAACAACATGATCCAATTCATGATCCAATAACAACATAATTATTAATCCCTCATGTGAATTAATAAAATAAAGTTCCCAAACCCATATGATTGCATCAGTCATCCATACAAACATAATATAATCATCAATAATCAATATGATTCACACAACGGCATAAAACATGCAATTTCACTTGGATATAAATCACATATGAACTATAAATAGTTTCGTATACATGATACTATATAAATCCCATCCTTAGGACATGATACTAATCCAACCCACACATAGGTATGTACGTACCTTGTGTAGACAAAATACGAGGCCACTTTAACAAGCTTAAAAGTCGCCTAAAGAGAATTCTCCGCCTACTAAATATCAACATAACCACAATCAATACTCTTAATAAATTTCCAGCAACTTTAAAATACTTTAAACCTTCTTTAAAAGTGTTTAAAAATCCTTTTTAACTATTAAAACTTCACTACTAGTGTCTCCTAGTATATTACCACTATACTAGTCATTAAAATCCTCAAAAATCCATCATAACTATGCTAATAAAAATTCCAGCAACTTATCATGTTGTCAAAACCATTAAAAACATGTTTAAACATAATCATAATCATAAGAGTACCCAATTTCATAAACTATAATATCATACTATGATTTTCCAACTCATAAAACCCTAAAAATCCATACTTTGATACTCAAAACCCTAGTTTAAACATAACTAATAAATCTGAAATTTTAATTACTTTACTATATAATTTACATAATCTGAAATTATATTTAAATCATCAAACTATAACTTTTAAACATGAAAATATTAAATCAATCCTTAAAAATATAAACTTTAACATTAAATAAAAATAGAGGAGGAAGAAATAACCAAAGAGAGGAAGGAGGGAGAAACACGCACGACAAGGAGGAGGAGGGCGGCGCGGCTGCTGAGGGCGGCGCGGCTGCTGACGGCGTCCGGTGGTCGGACGGCGCACGAGAGGAGAGAGAAGAAAAAACGAGAGAGAAAGAGAAGAAAGAAGGAGAAGGCCGAAAAAATAGAGGGAGAAGGAAGAGAGAGAAAATAAGTGGGGAAAATTTTGGGGTTTTGGGGTTTATATAGTTAACCCTTTTTGGGCTTAGGAACTTGTGTTTGGGCTTTAATAATATTTAATGATATTGAGTACTTAGGCATAGTTGGATTCCTCTAATCCAATTTAAAATCCTTTTTACTAAACCCAAAGATGTTTAAGCTATTTAAATAATTTTTAAAGTATGACTGAATAAAATATGTGATTACTTGAAATCATTAAATAATCCTTTTGACTTTCAAATAGTCAACATACTAAGAAATAAATTATTTTAATACTAAAATATATATAAATATACATTAAAATATATTTATAAAATTCATAAAATTACGGGGGATTACATTATGTGATAGCAACAATTACACAAAGCACAAGAAATTGTAGGAATTGATGCCTTGAATTCTGGTCAGAGGGCATGTTTCGTCGGCTCGCCCGATTGAATCAGGCAGGCTCGCCCGATCGGGCGAGGCAACGTCTCAGCAGCAGCTCAAGGAGTGGAGCGCCCGATGGCATCGGGCGTGTTCGCCCGATCGGGCGTCGTTACGAACTACGACTCGGGCGATGGTCGCCCGATCGGGCCCGAGACTGGTTTTGGCTTGGCGAGTACCGCCCGACCCGATCGGGCGGAAGTTTAATGAGACGCGGATCGCGATTTTCCGATTTTGCATATAAATAGGTTTTTTTAACCTAGCTTATTATTTGACGATTAAGACATTAATCACCTCTGTAATTCTGATTATTCTTCTCATCAGTATTATTATTCTCTCTCTGCCCGTGGATGTAGCCAACACTCCGTTGGTGAACCACGTTAAATCTGTGTCTGATTATTCTTTGTTTTGCATTCAATATTTGTTCTTTCTCACATCTGTTACAACAAATTGGTATCAAGAGCTTTGTGTTCGATCCGGGTGAGAAAGATGTCTGGGATGAATGTGAAAATTGATAAATTCACTGGGAGAAATAGTTTCAGTCTGTGGCAGATCAAGATGCGTGCTTTACTGAAGCAACAAGGGTTGTGGGCACCGTTGGCAAAGAAGTCATCGGATTCAGAAACCGCTGAGATGGCCGTTCTGGAGGAGAAGGCGCATTCAACAATTATGCTATGTCTCTCTGACGACATAATTACTGAAGTTGCGGAGCAGGAAACTGCTGCTGGTCTGTGGTTGAAATTAGAGAGTTTATACATGACGAAATCTCTAACCAACAAGTTGCTTTTGAAGCAACGTCTGTTCAGCCTGCATATGCAGGAAGATATGTCTCTGAGGGACCATCTAGATAAACTGAATACTATCTTACTAGATCTTCGTAATATTGATGTTAAAGTAGATGATGAGGATGCTGCTTTAATTCTGTTAGTATCTTTGCCTTCGTCGTATGAGAATTTTGTGGATTCTTTTATTGTTGGGAAAGATAGTCTGTCTTTAGAAGAAGTAAGATCTGCACTTCATACTAGGGAGATTCGTCATAAGACGTCTGGTACAGGTGCAGTCGATCAGGCTGCTGGATTAGTTGCCAGTGGTAATGGACAGGGGAATTCGGGGAGAAAATCCAGGAAATCGAATTCTAAGGGTCCTAAATCTAGTGATGTCTGTAATTACTGTAAGGAAACGGGGCATTGGAAAAGGGAATGTCCTAAAAAGAAAAATAAATGGCCGATAAATTGTGCAGTTACTGCTGCATTGCGGCCAGAAAATTTCGATTCCGATGATGATATTGCTTTAGTTGCTAATGAACAAACACATTGCAGTGATGTGTGGGTTTTAGATTCTGGAGCGTCTTGTCATATGTGTTCGCGCAGGGAGTGGTTTATGAACTATAAACAGGTTGATGGAAGTGTTACTATGGCCAACAGTGAGGTCTGTAAGACAGTTGGTATAGGGTCCATCAGAATTAGGACATGTGATGGCAAATTTTGTACTTTGAATGATGTTAGGCATGTTCCACAGGTCACAAAGAATCTGATTTCACTTAGTCTGTTAGACAAGAAAGGGTTCAGTTTCAAAGGTGAGGGTGGAGGGTTGCATGTCTATAGGGGTTCAAAGATGATTCTGAAAGGGGTTAAACGGGAGACATTGTATGTGTTGCAAGGGTCTACGTTATCTGAGCCTGGGATTGCAACATTGGCTGTTTGTGGTAGTGTTGAGAAACAGGTGGAGCACAGAGGCACTCTAGGTTGGAGTGGTGGTTCACATCAGGGAAAAGTCCGTCAACACTCACAATCTGAATCTGGAATTCCGTGTTCTTCGTCGTCAAAATCGGGTCAGTCAAATTTGGCTCTTGGTCGGCATGTAAGTTTTGGGGACTCTACCCAAAGGGACGGTTGTGAAGACACGGTGGGTGTTGCACTGTATGTCGGAGAGGTGAATATTTTTGGGCCGTCCAAGGAAGGTGTTACTTGTGCTAGGAAGGAGTATAAGCAACAAATCTGTTCGAATCTGGTTCCACAGGGTAAGTTCCAAGGTTGCTTGGACTTACAAGCTGATTGTGATTGTTAGTTGCCTTTTGGGGCAAGTCTGGGGCCTTTAGGGGCTAATCTGGTGTCCTTAAGGGACAAATCTGGTCTGGTTGTCTTTCGGGGCAAATCTGTTTGCAGGGAGAATCTGGGCGTTGTGTTCAATGCATCTGTTTTTGTTTATCTGGTTCATTGTGAGAGGATTCAAGTCAAGGTGGAGATTTGTAGGAATTGATGCCTTGAATTCTGGTCAGAGGGCATGTTTCGTCGGCTCGCCCGATCGGGCGAGGCAACGTCTCAGCAGCAGCTCAAGGAGTGGAGCGCCCGATGGCATCGGGCGTCGTTACGAACTACGACTCGGGCGATGGTCGCCCGATCGGGCCCGAGACTGGTTTTGGCTTGGCGAGTACCGCCCGACCCGATCGGGCGGAAGTTTAATGAGACGCGGATCGCGATTTTCCGATTTTGCATATAAATAGGTTTTTTAACCTAGCTTATTATTTGACGATTAAGACATTAATCACCTCTGTAATTCTGATTATTCTTCTCATCAGTATTATTATTCTCTCTCTGCCCGTGGATGTAGCCAACACTCCGTTGGTGAACCACGTTAAATCTGTGTCCGATTATTCTTTGTTTTGCATTCAATATTTGTTCTTTCTCACATCTGTTATAACAGAAATAATAATCAATCTTCCTTTAATCATCCTTTCATTTATTAAGTTGTCTAACTATATAAAGTAATATTGAACCTTCGTGATTGATGTATATTTATTAATCACTCACCTTTATCCTTGCATGAAGTAAACATGAAAATGATAATACTAACTACCAAGCAAGACCGTTTATGCTTCCATAAACTTTAATTGCAATTCTATGATTCATAAACAACCGTGAGTGTAAACACTACTCAAATAATATTCGTCCCTATTTATAGGAAAATAGGATTGATGACCCACTACACCCTAGTCTTAATAGGATTAGGATTTGATTAAATGAAAAGTGGCCCAAAATGGCCCAAAAATTTTTGTTGGCCTTTTAAAAATGACATCAAAGCCCAAAGTCTTTTACTTTTAAGTCCAACTAATGTGCTTTGGCTCTTTTATGAGCCCACATTAATATTTAAACTATTTTAATATAAAAGACAATTTTGTTTGAAAGAGATATAATTTTTTTTATTAGAATCATTGAATAAACAAAATAATTTCTAAAATCATTGAATCAATATATTTCATAATCATTATCTTATAATATAATCAATTTATTTTGTAAAATAATTATAGTATAAGCTCTCAAAATACAAAGTATTACAGTTTGATTTAGTCGCACTAAAATATTCCAAATAAACCCTCACTTTAAACCATCATAAGCTTTGGTCAAGTCCAGTTTGATTGCTATAACATTGGCCCTTTTCTTAGCTTTGTTAAAAATATAAGCTACCTCTTTGAAGACAATTGTCCTACTTCTAACAAATCTGGACTAGATAGAACCAATCCACTCATCTAGATTGACTATAAACCGATTGGCAATGATTTTGCAACAAGTTTGTAAAATGAATTGCAAAGACCAATGGGATGAAATTAAAGTCCTTGATTGTGGAGGGAACTTCAACTTTAGAAATGAGGGATAAACAGGTAGAATTATATGGTCTCGAATGCATTCACTTTTTGAAGAACTAGAAAAAGAAACCAGTAGTTGTAGAACCTAAATCATCCCAAAGTGATGATATAAAAGAGGTTGAACTCCATCTGGCCACGACATTTGGTTTTTGCCACGGTAAAGAGGCTCTCTTTGATTTCCATAATTCCATCGTCGGTAAGTTATGCGCTTGACTTATTAATCTTGGCTAAAATTCTCAAATGACAGTGTTACCATGAGACCATCTCACTATTTATTTTAAAGGGGTCACTTTTTATTTACGCTATTTTTAAAGTGACTCCTTTAGCTCATATTTTAATGTAAAAAAATATTTTTCTATACCATCTAGGCCATGATACAAAAATATCTAGTATAAATCGGCATATTTTTGCCAAACCATTCTAAAACTTTAAGCCCAAATCACGAGTCCATTCATGGTACACCCGGGTGTACCATGCTCATGGTACACTCAAGGGTAATTTTGTAATAAATTTCCCAAATGAGTAGAATTTTACTCATTCTAATAACTTATTTCTCTCCCTTCTTTACTCTTCTTCTACATTGTTTCTCTTACCTCCATTTTCTCTCTTCTCCATTATTTCTCTTACCTCTAAATTTCTCTCTTCTCCATTGGTTCTCACCTTCAAATTCTCTCTCCTCAATCGTTTCTCACCTCCAAATTTTTCTCCTACATTATTCATCTCTCTCCTCTAAATATGCAACCTTCATTGAAATTAATGAATGGCAAAAACAAATATTTGAGCTCCGAATTTCATTAATGGCGGAATTAATTTTAGATTTGAAAATTAAAACTAGAGTGCCCGAGATTCTTCAATGGTGGGATTAATGATTGATAATGCAAAAGATAATTTGAGAATCAATACTAGTTTAGGTTTCTCTTACCTCCATTATTTCTCTTACCCCAAATTTTCTCTCTCCTCCATTGTTTCTCACCTCCAAATTTCTCTCTCCTTCATGATTTTTCTCTCATCGTGGTCAATTAAATTGATGGACTATAAAATATGATTTGAGAAAGTTGGGCTTCTTCAATGGCAAAAACAAAAATTGAAGATTCAAAGTTCATCAATGGTGGACTTAGTTTCACATTTGAACCCAATATGGCAATTGCAAAATGAGCAAACACTTATGCTCATTCGAGAAAATGAGCGAAAAAATTTGTTCATTTTGGGCAAAAGTGTTTCCTCGTTTTTCTCAAATGAGTAGAAATGTTTGCCTATTTGAGGAAGTCTGTTCATTTGGGCAAATGAGCAGAAATGATTAAAAGTGAGTAGAATTTTGCTCATTTAGAGAATATCAAATGAGCAATGAGCAAAACGTAGTCTTGGGTGTACCATGAGCATGGTACACCCAGGTTTACTATGAATTTTCTCCCAAATCACCCGTACAATTTTAAGATCTTCAAAATCTGACAAAAGATAAATTTTCAAGATTGGAGAAAAATGAGATAATTCAAGGGCAACTGTTATTCACAAAAAAGAGGGCAACGGATTTTTGAATACCATCTAATGATCTAATCTAGCAAGAAGCTAAGGTTTTTCTTTTGCAGTTTAAGGTCACCAAAAAATTCACTTTCCAATACTCAATCTTGTTAAGAAAAGAATCACACTTCCACAAAGAAAACTTTTGGTGTTAGGCTCTGTTTGGGAACCTATTTCAGGTAGCTTAAATAACTAGGTGCTGAAATAAAAAGCTACCTGAAATGAATAGAAGTGTTTGGGGTGAAACTGAAACTACATTTCAGTCCCTAAAAGTAACTGAAATTGAAACGCTACTCAAAGTAGCGTCTGAATTTCAGGCACTGAAATTTCTCTGCTTCACCTTTGATGATTAGAGTGTTCTCTTCCACTAATACCTTCACATCTTCTTTTGCCAACCCTGGCATGTCCACCTTCAATTGCAAGGCGTTTTCATCCTCTCGAACATCCCGCCCTCTCCTCATTGCTCCTCCAGCTCCCAATCCCATACCTCGTGACGCCGACACGAATGGATTCTCCATTAATTGGTCCATCAGGTTCATCAGCTGCCCCACACTCCTTGTTGGAGTAAATGGATCAAGGAGCCATGAACATGAACAAGGAGCAAGCATGTGTCACTGGCGCCACTAGCACCCACTAGCCACAACTTCAATGTTGCATTGAATTCGATGCCAAGTAGTCAGAACAGGGGAGAGAGAATTTGGGGTTTGTGTTACTAACTTAATGAAATTTAATTGGGGGATTTAGTTTTGCATTGGGTTTGATTTTTCCATGATTGAAATGCCAACCTTCAAGAACTGTTAATGGAGGTTTTGATTGCTAACTTAATGAAATTTAATTGGGGGATTTAGTTTTGCATTGGGTTTGATTTTTCCATGATTGAAATGCCAACCTTCAAGAACTGTTAATGGAGGTTTATTGAAGTTTGATTGTATCGAAAAAATTTATGGAAGATTTTGTGGTTTGTGGTGATCAAAAGACAGAATTTGAAAGTATTAATACCCAACTTTCATGTGATGAAGAAGATACTCTGTAGCAGTAGTAGTGAATTGGGATGGACCTTAATGGCTTCTCATGGATGGTGACAAAGAGTTAAATAATCTACACTTGTATAACCAGTACCAAAAATAATTTTACCTCGTAATACATTATGGGCTTGGCGAAGTAGCGAAATATTTTTGTTCAAGTGAGTAATAATTTCAATATTCATATTGTTATGGAGAAGTAGCGAAATAGCGAAATATTTTGTTCAAGTGAGTAATTTCAATATACATTTTGGTAATGAAATTTAATTCGTTTCATAATTGCTTATGGAGAAGTAGCGAAACATTTTGGTTTAAGTGAGTAATAATTTCAATATTCATATTGTTATTTTATTATTTAAATACATTGAAATAAATTAGTGTTGAAATATATATAATAAAAAAAAATATAAAATTTAAATAATTAATCAACTTATGCAACTAGCTCTGCCAAACAATTAAACTAATCGAAGACCTTATCGGTTTAAAGACCTTATCGGGCCAAATATACCTTATCGGGCCAAATACCTTATCAATTTCAGCTACATTTCAGGTAGTATTGCCAAACAGAGCCTTAGGAATCCGATTGCAAATGCAAACATTAAACACCCTCAACATATGATGGACAGAATTTCATCCTGGATTAGCACTCATCCATAGGATGCATTATGAGTGCTAATTATCTTTCATCACTAGCAATTGTCATGCATGCATTAATTAATCAATCTTAGTGTTGCATCATCCAACTCAACTACTCCACCACTTTTGTGTTGTTTTATTTTTTGTATTACAAGAAATCATATTTTTGTGCTAAAAGAAATCATATTTTTTTTGTACTAAGAAAAGCAATCAAATACTTTGATATCACAAAACATTTAATTTCCAGCACTTGGCCTCCAATAATATTATCATCTAGGAATATTCCGAACTAATTTTTTCTCTTCTGTACTTTCAGGTTTAAGCAAGATCTAAGATGAGCTAATTAAACCTTGATAGTTACTTCTGCTGTTTATACTCCACGTGGATCTATAAATAGAAAGTCAGAGAGAAATCATAAGTCATAAGAGAGAGAGAGAGAGAATGAAGTGGCATAAGGAGGAACTAGATGTGATCCTGGTTCCAGGAGGGCTTGTAATTATGTTTGGGTATCATATATTCTTGTTATACAGATACCTCAGAAATCCAAAGTGCACAGTTCTTGGGTTTGAAAACCACTGCCAAAAAGCATGGGTTAAGAAACTTATGCAGGTTAGTTAGAATACTCTCTCTCACAGCAAATTGCTCTCATTTTGATCATTTTAGTACTCCATTAATCCATTTCTAGATACGTGTACGTTGTGTAATTTTAAGTTACATCGACAGAAATTTGTTAAATTGATCAATATTATAGAAATTATGTTCCTAGGGTTGTACTAAAAGAACTTTCTTATAGTTTAAAACCAATATAGTTTGAGAGCAATATATTGAAGGTGATCAAGTTTAACTTGGCCAGGCGTGGAAAAAGGTCGGGCTTGGATAGATTTTTCGACTCAAATTGTGGGAAAAAGGGGGCTATAAGTTACACCAGTTTTGGGAACAAAAATTAAGCCAGAGACCTTGGCCCAAAATGAGTCACTATTTCTCGGCAGAAGCCCGCCTCTGTCCGTGATCACCACTACAATATACCATCAAATTAAACTAAATCAACTCTTACTTAAAGTAGAGGAGATAATATTTAGGCTTTTTGGCCTAATATTTTGTTTCTTACCATCTTCATATATCTATATTTAATTGTTATATTTCACTTTCTATGGACTAAATTATAAAATTTAACCTTAAATAATTCTAAATATAAATATCATAATATTATTATGTGGGATATACTTAGATTTGTATTAATGCGTATTTTCAACATAACATCTATTTGAAAATGTTAACTAATTAATAGGAGCATCTTACACAATTAAAGATATTAGTGAACAAAGATATATATTGGAGATCATGAAAAACAATGCAAGTGTAACAAGTAAAAGAGAAACGGGTGGAGTATTTCAGTAGTTCCTGTGTAGGGCCAAGCATTACTTCGGTTAGGACTAAACTTCTTGTAGCCCATTTCATTTGGTTTCAAAATCTAAGCCATTTCACACTAATTGTACAAATTCTTAGGTCTATCTAATCTTTTTTACACATTTGCTCAAGGCAATGCCTTAAAGTATGATAACGATGACATGCTATATTAATCTCAGATTGATGCAATGAGTAGAGGACCAGCCTTCACAGTAATGAACAGCACAATAACAGCATCAAATTTTATGGCATCCACCTCTTTGACCCTAAGCTCTTTTATAGGAGCATGGGTGGGAAGCTCTTCAAGCAATGAAAGAATCACGACAATTATCTATGGAGATACAAGAATATCAGTTACTTCCATCAAATATATCAGCATTCTCTTGTTTTTCTTGCTCGCATTCGCGTCTTTCGTCCAATCTTCAAGGTGTTATGTGCAGGCTAACCTCCTCTTAAGCATGCCAAAGGCTGAGGTTCCTGAAGATTTCGTCGTCGAGGCCTTAGTTCATGGTTTAAATTTCTGGCAGTTGGGTTTAAGGGGGATTTATTTTGCTATAACAATGTTGATGTGGATATTTGGTCCGATTCCTATGTTTGTTTCCTCGGTTGCTACGGTGGTAGTTTTGCATGTTCTTGATGCTAATAAGAAGTATTTGCATGATTTTAATGAGTCAACTAGGAAAGAAGATGAGAGAATGAAAGGTGTGGCTGAGCGTTTTGTGCAGCAAGGAAGGCCAGGTGATGGTAATTGTGTACTTGAAGCTACGGTACTTAACACAGCAGTGCTGTCAACCGCTACTGTTTCTTGATCAAAGGAATAATACTCGATTGTCCCTAAATAAGCCACAATTTATATAGAAAGTATCCTTACAACCGTTGTAAATCATATATGGTACAACCAAATCTTTCTTAACCAATCAAAATATTTTTAAAAGTTACTTTTGTTTTTCACTAATTCCCAAAAGCTCCCTATTTTTCCGGGATTGTGAGAAAGTTGTATATCCAAGTGGCACAACGGTTGTACCATAAAATTGCTCCAATTTATATCACGTCAATAGTAGGTCAAATTTGGTAAGGAAGAAAGTATATTAAGCTTATTAAGAGAATTTTCATCCTATTTAACAATCTATAACGGAACTTCTAGGATTGACCTCATCGAGGGCTATTCAGTTTATCTCCTTGATACACCAAGAAGAATATATATATCTCGAACCGTGATTGTATATTCAAATCTACAATTGTGTAATAACTACATGTATGCACTTTGGGAAATCAAAGTTTACAAAAAAGTAAGTATATATATAAAAAAAATTATAGAACTTGTTCTAATAACTATAGGAAACCTCATATTATTGTTATGAATTTTGAAAATATAGTTCCAGTTAAAATCTGATAGACAATGAACACGGACTGACAGAAGGAATTCAGAGTTGGTTATTTACAAATAATAGTACATGTTCTGGTTATGGTTATAAGTTTGGCGTCTAATATCTGAAGATTTTAGTTTCATCCACGACTTCCACTGTTCCACAAACATGGATGTTCATATATAATCCATGATAAATAAGCTGTAGAAATTGATCTAGGGAACCTGCTTGAATTGATTCCATGACATTGTTTCTAAGAATACGGCAGGGAGTTTGAGTTTGGCACATACTTATTTCTAGAAGTTTGTTAGGGAGTAAACGTTTTGATCACAAGGTCCAATTTTTCCAGGTACTCCGTGACTCTCTATTTGGAAAATTCGGGTATCCAATTTGGCGGACTCGGATTTCTTGGGTTAGGTCACGGACCATAAGTTTTAACTACCTAAGTGGATACCTGCTTTTCAGGTGTTCAAGAAGGTGGGTTCGTGGTAATGAAGATCACTACAACGACTTAGTGCGGCTCAATTAAAAAATCGTAAAAAGAAAGAGCAAAAATGCAAGAAAAGTTCACTACAAAAATGAGTGCATTTTAGCAACGTAATTTGGCAACAGATTTCTAAAATGTTGATAGGTAGCAACATAATTTTTTATTTTGGTTGCCTGTCATATTTTTCATCAAATGAGGACAACAACATTTTGATTTGTTTCTATTGGAAACTAATTGTCTCAGTATTTGTTGCTAGTTGGCATCAAATTTTGCAATTTGTTGCCATGTTATTGCAACGAATACTCTTTTTGTTGGCATTGGAAACAAGTCATATATTAATATTTGTTGCTATATGACATCGTATTTTCGATTGGTTTCTATTTAGAAACAAACCATGGCAACAAATGTTTTATTTGTTGCCATGGGAAACAAGTAATTTTACTATTTGTTGTTAACATAGGATTTGAATCGCTTTGATCAACAAACTTTGACAACTAATTTTTGATGTGTTGCTTTTAGCAACAAGTAGTACTAATAGTTGTTGCGAAAATGGCATCTGATTTTTAATTGTTGCCTATGTAAACAGTTGTCTTCCAATTCGTTGCTGAATAATATCCACTGATTGTTTTTGGTAACCAACTATGGCAATGATTTCAGAGGCGGATCCAGGATTTTAGGTTTGGGGGGGCCTCATTAGTACATCAATTACACCTACTAATTAGGAGTAGGCAATATGCCTAATACACCTCAAATAATTTAATTGCAACAATGAACAATGATGAGAAATTTAGATTTGACGTCAACAAATTTAACATTAATATTAATTCAGTAATTTATTTAAAAATTGTTGTATTAAAATATTATTAGGAATGAATTTGAAACTTAATAATAATTGTAGTTGGACATTATTTTTAAAAAAAGTAAAAGTAATTGTGCTTTAAAGATAAGTAGTGACAATAATTAAAATTTTAAAATAAACACAAAGATGAAAGCAAGAGAAATAGAAAAATAAAAGAACAAAATTTATTAAATGAACACAGAATTGTGAAAATAAAAGAAGTAAGAAAAAAAAGAGAAAGAAAAGAAAATGGCACAAAAAGCTTTAGCTGCCCTCGAAGCTGCGACGTAGTGCACAATGAAGATTTTCAAGCAAAGACAATACCGCTTAACCAAGGATTTCAGCATTGATTATCTTTGTAAGAATCTGTATTTGTACTATAAATGACATACGGGTAAAGGCCCAAAACAGAAATTTTATTTTATTTTTGGGGGGTCCTGGGCCATCCAGAACCCTTATTGGATACGCCTCTGGCAATGAATACTTGTATTGTTGGTATTGAAAACAAGTCATTTTACTATTTGTTGTTAGAGGACATCATATTTATGATTGGTTGCTATTTAGAAACAAACCTACGACAACAACACAAATTCTTGGAAAAGACGGTCTCACGTTAGTCTTAACGTGAGACCTGCCCAAATCCAAGAGATATGTTTTTCAAAAACAGACCGCGTCTCACAAGTTCTCACGATAATATTTTTGGCGAATTAATTAATATTTTTGGCCAATTAGTTAAGTATTTAAGCACAATAGTTTAGAGCTGGTAATCTCTATGTAGACTTACATTATTTTTTAGTTAACATATCCAGTACATTAGTTAGTGTTGTTCTATAATTAGTTAAGATCTATTGAGCATTATTTAGTTTCCAATATAAACGAAGAAATAACTTTTTTATAAATCTAAAATGTCAAATACAAAAGACAACCTGAAAAAAGAACTTAAAACAACCTAGCATTTGAAGTAATTGTACCAATTTCAGTTTGGTTCTTGGAATTTATTTTGTTAGTCTTCTTAAAATTACTTTTCTTCCTTACACTTCTTCCCTTTAATTTATTTTTGCACGACCGGAGTCTAAAATAACCAATGTAGTTGTACTTGATGAGCACTGTTCTTCTATAATTGGTTTTGTAGTTAAGACTTTGGTTAGACTTGCAGCAGTAGTCTTGTAGACTTCTTGCAGTACCTTTCTTGCATCTTCATTATCTTGACTTTTGAGAATGAGATTGGAGAACTTTCTTTCGATTTCATATCGTCATGGGGTTATGTTGTTTATAACTGCTCAAGAGATTTCTCTTTTCCACACTCCGCTTTTTGCAAATCTAGTCCACCTTTTGCACATGTACCTATGTGGTATTGTTGTGATTGAACAAATAAGATGTGTTATAATCTGGTTTTTATGTTATGACTAATATATTTCAGCAGTTAACTAATATACTTCACCACTTAACTAATGTACTTCACCGCTTAACTAATATACTTCAGCACTTAACTAATTCATCCAAAAGCAATTTAAGGCTAGCATAACTAATAGGTTCAAGCGCTTAACTAATTCTGGTGCTGGTTTGATGCACGCGCGTGATGTCAGCATGACATCAGCTGGTCTCACATTAACACTAACGTGAGACCGTCTCTTCAAAAACGGACTCCGACAACAAATGTTCAATTTGTTATCACAGGAAACAAATATTTTTTTAATTATATTGTTCTTAAAATAGGAACATTTCTTTTATACATTTTAAAAATTATAAATTTAAAAAATCCTTGAATTAGTTTTAACAACAAACTCTATCAAGTAGTCTTATAAGTTGTTGCGAAAATGGCATCTGATTTATTCTTTGTTGCCCTTGTAAAACACTTATCTTATGATTTGTTGCTAAATAATTTGGACATCTTGTATTACCTAAAAACCTCAAAATTACTCCATCTGATTTTTATTAGTTTACCCACTTTTGTGGGCACGGAGTCTTAGAAGAGAATTAAGTGTGTGTGTCATAGAAGGGAAGAGAAAGTATTACTTTATTGCATATTTTATTGAAGTTAATATTGTGGGTCAAGAGTAGAGTGAAAAACTTTATTGACTTATCGTAAAAATAATAATATCAAATTTGTGTGACTGTCCCAAAAATAGAATAAAAAAAGGAGCGGGTAAACTAATAAATGAGAACCCAAAATGAAAAGTAAGTACACTAATAAACACTAGAGGGAGTAAAATAAAATTGTTGCATCAGTTCTAGCAACATACTCTGGAAATGCATATTTGATTTGTAACAATTGGAACAAGTAATTATACTATTGGTTATTAAATGACGTCGTAGTTTTAATTTGTTGCACAATTGAATACTCGGCACCCCATACTATTCACCTCATTTTTGCTTATTTAAAAAAAAAATAAGTTCAAGTATATTCTGGTAAATAAAAAATTAAGTGCTACCCAAATACACATATATAGAAGAAAAATGAGTTATCATAAGAATTAATAAGAATATGTTTTATTCAATTTATTTTAACTTAAGTCTAAAAAAATTATTTAAGATAAGTTCAGATTAGTTTAATAAACTAGATAAGTTTTTTTGTAAATTCTAATAACTTCACATAAGTTGATTCCAATATATAAGTCATAATTACTGCTAACTTCACTAAGTTTCAATAGATAAGTTCTAATTAAGTTTAGATAAGTTCAAATAAGTAACAACAAACAAAGATAAGTTTAATTAAATTTAGATTGAGTAGAATGGTCCATAAATGCAGGTAAGTTCAGATAATTGTGAAAAGAACATGGTATAAGTTGGTGATAGGCCAATTGATGATCTTTATTCATAATATATAGCAGGCGCACAAAATAAGCTCTAAACAACCAAGACTTATTTAGCTAGCACCGAATAAAAGAAAAGAAGCATAGGGTCATCATCATTCATCAGCAATATGTTATTAGCCTTCTAGGCCGAGTGAGGATGGTTCAGCAGTTGACAAATTGGTAATTGACTTGAAGGTGACCTTGAGCATTGCCTTGACCATTGGTGTCAATTTGGTTAAACATGTTAACATCAAGGTCTAACCCTCCATTACTGCACTGATCAACTATTCTCACTGTTACTTGAGCTCCCGTTGCCATGTTAGTTACCTGCACACCCCATTGCATAATTAATTTCAATGATTTTATAGTCTCAAGTTTTAATGTAACAATTCATGGGTATAGCAAAAAGAATTATACACTACTATAGTAGTACTACTGCTACTCTGCTACTTTCTTTTTCTTTTTCGTTTTATATTTTCAGATTTCACACGAGGTTCGGAGGTATTACTTGAGGTTGAAACCTACTATATCAATTTAGTAAACTGAAAAAAGAAACAATCCGTCTTGCATGGACCCGGTTCACATTAAAAATAGTGTGGACCAGGCCCAGACACGTGACCCGGTACACAGTACTCACTTTCACTTTCTAAAAATGCGCGATTTTCTCTCTCTTCAGTATTTCCAAAATCCGCGATTTTCTCTCTCTTCAATATTTCCAAAAACCAAAGATTATATCGCTATAAAATTTCTGCAAATTATTTTCTCTGTTCATTCAAATTATTTCTCAATTTCATACGAAACCTAAATTTACGTACATCTCATTCAGAATCAAATTATTGTTCTTCGACAATTTCCTATTCAATTGAACAACTACGACAAATTCATGGAAAATTCGTCTTTAATGGATCAAACAGATCTCAATCAGAGTATTGTAGCATGTAATATAGACGAACAGCATCACAATTCAATCCAAAATGAGCATCGAGATCCACTCGTAATAGATCTCAATAATACACCAAGTGTTGAAGGTAACAGCATCGAAGTCAATAATTTCATTTGTTAATTTCTTTTGTTTGATTCAAAGAAACACTAACACTATAATTTTATGTAGATAATGTGGTCTTTGTTTCATGATGAGCTAGAAAATCAAGTTGATGAGCAATATGTTGTAGTATCAATTGATGAATCTAATTCAGCTGTCATTCCAGGTAAATAGTTACACTATATGATATAGTGTATGTGAGTAAAGCATAAATAGTTACACTATATCATACGTACATACACTATATCATAGATAGGTACACTATATTATAAATAGGTACACTATATTAGATGTAGAAAATATTTACTTAAACGCATTACAAAAATGGACTAAAATTCACAAATACACTATATCACACACCCATACACTATATCAAAAATAGATACACTATATCATATATACATACACTATAACAAAAGTGACAAAAATATCTTCATTCTTTTATAAGAGATACACTATACCACACGAAAATACACTATAGATTATTACACTATATCAACTATATCGGTTACACATCACGTACTTTCACTATATCATACATGGGTACACTATATCATACATACGTACACTATATCATATATAAATACACTATATCATAAATAGATACACTATACCACACAGAAATACACTATAGAATATAACAAAAATATTGCGTACAGGTTCAAAAATACACTATAGAATATAACAAAAATACACTATAGAATATATCAAACACCCATGCACTATATCATAAATAGATACACTATATCATATATACATAGACTATAATAAAAGTGACAAAAATATCTTTGTTCTTTTATAACGAGTTCAATCGAACAATCACCGAATATTATTCATGAAATTGGAGGACTTTTACTTGGTCAAGTAAGACCAACATTGGATGATATACATGAGCTATATTGTCAGCATGCTGCTATAGTAGGGTTCAGTGTTAGAAAATCCAAAAATAGAAAAAAAGAAGGGACATCAGTTGTGCATCAAAAGTACTACGTATGCTCTGCTCAAGGGAAAAGAAATACCAAAATCAAAGAAAAACAGGGAGAGAATAATACAGATATAATGATACAAGACAGCAATTCAAAGAAACAGAGGACAAGAAGAGTTATGATCACAAGAACTGAATGTCCTGCTCTGATTAGAGCAAGGATTAACCCTGACGGACACTATGAGATTGTGCAGCATGTTATAAAACACAATCATCCACTTACAAGACAACCACTAAATTACCTTCATAGATCTGAGCGTCAGATGAGTGATCCAAAGAAAGAAACCATACAAGCTATGCAAGAGTGTGGACTGAGACCGATAGATTCATTCAAATACATGAGTACAGAAGCAGGTGGTGAAGATGTATTGGGTCATTCCATGAAAGACCACTTCAACTGCTGTTATAGGCTCAAAATAAAACCAATTGATGGAAGGGATTCACAAAATGTTGTTGATAACCTTTATGAGCGAGATGCAAACAGATAGTAACTTCTTCTTTAGAGTAAGATTGAATGATGAAGGAAAGGTTTGTTGCTTGTTTTGGAGAGACTCTATGATGCTTGAGGACTATACAATATTTGGAGATGTTATGGTTTTTGATACTACATATAGGACAAACAAGTATAATCTTATTTGTGCACCATTTGTAGGAATTAATAACCATTGGAAAAACACAATGTTTGCATGTGCATTTCTTGCGGATGAAACAATACCATCATTTGAATGGGTTTTTGAAACATTCAAAAAGTCTATGAAAGGTAAATGTCCAATAACTATATTCGGCGACCAAGATGCTGCAATTGCGGGAGCAATAAAAAAGGTACTCATGTTTATGTGACATTTGCACAACTTACGTTATGTACTATTGCAAGAGCAATAGATATTACTTGAAAAACTAACTAAATGAACTCATTGACAGGCTTTCCCAACCTCAAGACCCGAGGCTATGTTTATGGCATTTGAGTCAAAATGCAAATCAACAATTTGGATTGATGAATGCGAGATAAGGAATTCAAGAACATTTTTCACAAGTGTCCGAGTGGTTGCATTACAACAACGAGAATTTGAACAAACTTGGAGCACAATGACCAAAAAATACAAACTAGAAGATGATCGTTGGTTCAAGAGATTGTATAGTTTGAAAGAAAAATGGTGTACGAGCATTTAGCAAAGACTTCTTCTCTCTTTGGAATACTATCTTCACGAGAGAAGTGAAAGCACAAATCATGCTTTGTTGGGTTTAAGGCAAACAAAACCACTAGCTTGATCGACTTTTTTTCAATATTCCAACAGATCGTAATAAGGTGGAGAAGACAGGGAAGAAAGGGACGATTTTAATTGTACAAAGGGAATACCAAAATCGAGATCTCTGCATGAGTCCACTATTAAAACATGCGGCTTCACAAGACACACATACTCTTTTCCGAGATTTCGAGGAAGAATTCAAACATGCAATGGCAAGTGCAATTGAACTAGTTGGTACACAAGGAAACATTCGACATACGAGTTTTCCTCAATGGCATTGATGGTTCTTCTCAACAAGTAACCTTCAATTACCCAGAGAAGACAATTGAGTGTGGATGCGAAATTTTGAAGAATCAGGCTGGTTGTGCTTTCATGCCATAAGAGTTCTACACTTGCATTCCGTCCAAAAAATACCGAGAGAAATACATATCATCAAGGTGGACAAGATTTGCAAAAAAGAAGTTTGGGAGAAATTTGATAATGAAAAGAGAGAAAAAGGAGAAGTAAACAGCTTCACACCATGGAGGCTGCACATGATAAGGAGGTATGTAAACACACTATACACCAGCACAAAAATACATTATATCACACAGAAGTACACTATATGATCTATGAACACACTATATCACATAGAAATCCACTATATGTTTGTCTAATACTATATCTACACTAGCACACAGAAGTACACTATATGATCTATGAACACACTATATCACATAGAAATCCACTATATGTTTGTCTAATACTATATCTACACTAGCACACAGAAGTACACTATATGATCTATGAACACACTATATCACATAGAAATCCACTATATGTTTTTCTAATACTATATCTACACTAGCACACAGAAGTACACTATATGATCTATGAACACACTATATCACATAGAAATCCACTATATGTTTGTCTAATACTATATATACACTAGCACACATAAGTACACTATATGATCTATAAACACACTATATCACATTGAAATCCACTATATGTTTGTCTAATACTATATCTACACTAGCACACATAAGTACACTATATGATCTATAAACACACTATATCACATTGAAATCCACTATATGTTTGTCTAAATACTAACACATTCATGCCATAAGGTACTACAATCTCATATTAAAGAGCCATAGAATAGAACCAGCTAGAGCAGTGATAGAGGAAAGTTTCAAAAATACAAATTCAAAAGTTGAAGAAGTAATAAAGATGGAAGAAGCAAAAGCGACGAAGAGCAAAAGCTAGAGCTCATGAGAAAGCATTACAAGAAGCGGTGCAAAGATTACAAGCTAATGAAAGTCAAGAAAACAATACACAAGAATCGGTAGCAAGACCAACGTTTTGGATCCAGATAGAGCAGTCACAAAAGGAAGAGACAATAAGCGAATAAAAGGACACTATGATTCATACAAGAAGGCATCAAAAAAAGGGAAAAAGAGACACAAGGAGTTTGGAAGCATAACTCCAAAAGAACATCTGTTCTAAAATACTTTACCAAGAGAACTATGCAATGTTTTTAATTATTTGAGTTTAAAATAAGAATTGTACACTATATGGTTATGTGCAATTTTTTTTTTTTTTTGAAAAGATATGGTTATGAAGTACATTATATAAATAAATTCTTATGAAAAACGTACGTAAACCCATTATATTTACACAAACCTGTTTGTGTAACCGTAATCCAATAAAAATCAAAACAAATTAGTAATTTGTAATACTCGTATGTCAACAAGTAAAAATACACTATATCATATAGATTAACACTATATCATTGAAAACTACACTATATCAAAACAGGACATTACCTCTTTGTTAGATTACTAACACCTGTTTGTAAAATCAATCAAGACTACACAATTACATAAACATTGTTTGTAAAACTATTATATCAACACAAACCAACCTGTCAACCCTAACCTACTATTAGATTAGTAACATCATTCAAATACATCAATATAGTTTTACTTTGCAAATTTGACGGTTAACTTTTTCCTTCCCCGTCTTCTTCTTTCCATCCTCAACTTCTTTGTTCTTCTTCTCTTCTTGCATTTTCTGTCTCAACTCCTCTTCAATCCTTTTACTCTCTTCAGCTTTCTTCCTTTTATTTTCTTCAATAATAGCAACAGTCTACGATCTCTTTGATCCGAATGATATCACCTTTTTGACAAGCTCACTGCTATTCTTATTCAAATCGAGATAAAATAATGCAACCACACAAGGAGACTCTTGCTTGCTTTCCTTATCTTCTCCCGAAAATAAATTAAATAAGTAAGAAACTATAAAAAAAAAAAAAAAAAACTTAAATAGATAACTCGGTTCTAAATAATTATATTAAACTTACATCATTCAAATATGGGCATTCAAACTCTTCCGAGCCTTCAAAAAGTAGCATATGGACAAGTATATACACACCACAGTCCAAATCATATGCACCTTTTTTCCATCTTCCTTTGACTTCGTCATTCCCCATAAACCCATATCATCACCTTGAGATTGTGGGATTTCATAATGTTGGAAAAGACTTGAAACTCCATCAGCAATGATTGAACCGAGAGTCTCCATCATTTTCTTATATTCCTTATCACCGTCCCAAATCTTATTATCAATATAAAAAACAGTCTTTTTGTTTGTGTCCAAGCCAAACAGGACAAAATGATTAGCTCCTTTAAGCAAAATTGGGAAAAACACCTACAAAATGAATAGAAGTATAAACTCACTAGATGAGAATAAAAATAATTATATCATCACATAATAATATAAAAAATAATAACACTATATCATAAAGAAACACACTATTTGATATACGGACACACTATATCACATATAAATCCACTATATGTTTGTATAGTACTTGTATCATAAGGAAATACACTATATCATAAAGAAATACACTATATGATATACGACACACTATATCACATATAAATCCACTATATGTTTGTCAATTTATACTATCATAAAGAAACACACTATATCATAAACAAAAGCCACTATATGATACCAAAAAGCACTATATCATATACAAACCCACTATATATTTGTCAATTTATACTAAGAAATGCTTTCATCATAATTTCAAAAACAAATTTGTCTTACCAATTCAACACCAAAGATCCGGTTTTGAAATGTTATTCAAGTCTTGAATTTGAAACTTCCAACATGTTATCAAATCATCAATGCGTTTAGCATCGGTTTCATTTTCAAGCACATGCAATAATGCGACTGCAACATAAGAGCTCATATTATCAATAAATAAATAATGCGAGGCAAAGATAAAGAATTCAACACCATAAAAATATATTAGAAAAAGTCCTTACACTCTGAGAAGAAGTAAAGTAAAACTTTTTTGGAGGAGAAGAGAGACCGAGTTCATTCATATTCATCATTCTTGCCCAATTATCTATAACCGATTCAAACATCTCGCCCTCGTAGCAACCGTCCAAATCTCACTCCGAGGTATAGAGAAGAACACTTCATCCAAATTGAAAGATCTCTTCACTGCAACGAGCAACCAAATTTTAAGCATATTTTCAATAAAAACAATACATTAAACAAATTTCATTCAAAAATTTACCTCCCATCTAAAGGATGTTGATTTTCAGAACAATAATCAACAGCCTCCCTTAAAAATATTGGGAGATCTTGCATCACATCTTCAAAATCTTTCATCATCTTTGAAAGATGAGTGAAAGGACCCTCAACTGCATATTCATCCAGCCTTAGAGTTGACTTGGCTGGACCCCTAGACAAAGCATTTTGGAAAACAGTCCATGTATTCTCCTCCACGGACATGTCCTCGCTTGCATCATAAAAAACGTTGTTGACAACGTTCTGGATGATGTCATTTGTCTTCTGACTCATTTGAGTCACTATAAAGCTAGGGAAAGCAAGAGTACAAGGATTAGACACCTCTTCCCAACCACCGTGGCAAATCCTTCACAAAGATATGCAATCGATGCCATTTCATCAAAGTACTTCGATAAATTGAACTTGACAAAATTTTGTCAAGATCATCTTGGGAAGGATTATCGAAAGGAGGATTGCTAGCCACATAAGAGTCCTTCAAACTCTTTAAAGCATCTATGTGGCAATGAGAGACAGACTTCCAAATCCCTCTTCCACAAAGAACCACATAGCATGAAGCTCCTACAAAAATCAAAACAAATTACTAAATTGTAATAGTCTATCAAAACAAGACTAACTATATGAAAATAACACCAACTATATGAAAATAACACTATATTAAAACGGCACATTATTCAATTTTTACAAGGAACTATATCAAATATTAAAACCACACACTATACCACATACATACACTATATCATATAGACCAACACTATATCGATCCGAAATACACTATATTAAATTATTCTAAATTTTTACACTATAAGTAACACACTACGGTACACACTATATCACATACAATACCACTATATCAAATACAACACCACTATATTAAACACAAACATAATATCACATACCAAAGCATCACATAACCACACAATCACATAAAACTACACTATATCACATAAAATCACACTATATCACTCAAAATTCTACTATATCAAAAATTAATATTATTCTAAAATTTGAACTTACATCTCTAGCTTGTGCGGTAATTTCTTCATCGGTGAGACTTCCCGGTGGAAGCTCAAACCGAATATGAAGCTTGCCCTTCACCTTCCTCTTGGGCCCGACCTTCTTTGGTACATCGGTACTTCTACTTCCTCCACTTCCTCTATCATCACTCAATACGGGACGTGGTACATACTCAACTTCAATTTTTTTTTGAACAGGCTTCATCCGGGAGAAATCAACTTGCCCATCATCGGTGAAGTAAAACTTAGCACTTATTGGATAAGTTTCATCCAAAGAAACCACTTCCAAACTTATCACATAGTACTTCACGACGAATTCTCTTGGCAATTGACTCATTATTCCAATGACCCAACAGAGGCGATCGTGTTGGAGGCACGCCATCACCAATCCGTAGGTGATGGAAGTAAATCAACCGTAACAATACTATACACCCAAGTATAATGCCCCCGAGCACCTTTAGCAAACAAAGTGAATTCTTGAACAACACATTCGCATGCATCAACCTATCTAAAATATATTTACACCAATTCAAACGAGGAATTCTCCGAACCTCATTTACAAAGAAGAACAAGTCTCAAATCCGAGTGTGTTATTTGCAACTGGAGCTAAAAAAAGAAGAAAAAGCAAATAACACATACAACTTTTGAAAAATCTCGCCACCATCAACTAAATTCCTTAACACAAGCATAAACAAGCAGACAAAGAAATTTGCCCTTTATCCCGATCAACTCCAAAGTACTCCCTCCAACTTGCTTTCAACTCAAAATGCGGATTCTCCGCATTAGGTCCCCCGGACACATCCACCACATCCCGTCCTTCAACCGCAGGAGAGTCAAGCACATCATAAACATCAAATTGATTAACCTTGAACTCTTTTGCATAACCTACCTTAAACATACCGGACCCACCATCAAATCTCTCCACCAACCATCCACTTAAAGAATTATTAGTCCCGGAAATCTTTAAATCCAAAGAAAGATCCAAAACCAATTTCTATAACGACTTTTTTTTCGTTCAACACTAAAAGCTTCATTCAACTCACAAAGCCTTTTACCACAAAGAAGTAGTTTTGAACACGTTTACCCTCTCGTCCTTCAAAGATCAATGTATATTTTCCTCTTCTTTGGAGCTTGGAAGGTATCCTTCGAACTACACCTTTTACCCTTTTCTTGCTTTTTGCTTCTTCTTTTGTTACAACAGGATTACCGGCATCGGTTCCTTCATTACCGGGAACTTTAGCGAGAATCAATTCTCGCACTAACGGCGGGATTAGCGAGCATCACTTCTTCCATCCTGGCGTTCAACGAGATGGATTACTAACATCATGTCCAAGCGTGTTACGTAACAAAAAACAATTGTATAGAACATACACTATATCGGCCAAAAACACACTATATAATGTCAAAACATACTATATCATGGACAAATACACTAATACAACACTAACATAATATATAAATGTCAAAACACACTATATGATGTCAATATACACTATAATCAAAAACACCTGTCAAAGAACTATCACGATTCACAAAGAACACTATCATTTCAAAATACACTATATCATTTTAAAATACACTATATCATATCAATATACACTATATCATCTCAAAACACACTATATGATATCAATATACACTATCCAAAACACTTGCCATAGAACTACTACAAAGAACACTATATCATTTTAAAATACACTATATCATATCAAAACACACTATATCATCTCAAAACACACTATATGATATCAATATACACTATCCAAAACACTGCCATAGAACTACTACAAAGAACACTATATCATTTAAAAATACACTATATCATATCAATATACACTATATCATCTCAAAACACACTATATGATATCAATATACACTATCCAAAACACCGCCATAGAACTACTACAAAGAACACTATATCATTTTAAAATACACTATATCATATCAAAACACACTATATTATTTCAAAATACACTACCATTTCAAGACTAATAAAAAGTAGTATAATTACAAATACACTATATATTTACAAAATAAACTATATCATGTCAAAATATACTATATCATCACAAGAAATAATACAATTACAAATTATCACAAAACCTAAAAATAAAAATAAAAATAAAAAACTCCAACAATCGCACAAAAATCAACAAAAATTTATCATGCAAACGATAAAAATCGCACAAAAATGAACGAAGAGTAATTAAAACTTAAAAAAATCGAAACTCTAAAAAATCGCACAAAAATGAATGAGGAGTAATTCAAACTAAAAAACATCAAAACTCCAAAAATTATAAGAAATTATAGTAAAAACCAAAATCAACAACATAATTACCATCAGTATGAGCAGTTCTACTAACACCAGGAAACTCCGATTCCTCTGCACGACCACCAAGAGATGAACGCAAACCTCGACGTTTTGGAAAATTCCGATTACCGATCGTCTTCCTTCCCATTGCTAAATTCAAACGAAAAAGATTACACAGAACTGAACTTGAAGAGAGAGAAATGAAGAAGTTAGGGCAAAGAAGATGAGAAGTTATTACCGGAGACAAAATGCGAGGATTCTGAGAGAACGAAGTAGTGGGAAGAAGTTATGAGGAGAGAGAAGATCTGAGGAAATATGAGGAGAGAGAAAATCCGAGGAGAGAGAAAAACTCGAGGCGCCAAAAACTGAAAAGCGTAATCATTACTATTGTTCCCTCAACTCACGTGATATGGATCGGGTGCACACTAATTAGTGTGCACCGGGTTCATATTAGTTTTTTTATAATATATATTGATTCCCATTCCTAAGATTGTGATTTACCGTATAATAAGATTAAATTTATTGCTATTTTTAACTGAATCGTAATCAGTACTAGTGAAGGGGGAGGTGATATTTCATGTTTCTCGGATCCCACCTTCTTGGGTAAAAGAGATTTATTACAATGAAAATTAACATGAAAATTTTATGCCATCACCTTGGTGAAAATTCAAGCCCCAAGACAGTTGAATTATGTTCCGTTTCTTCTTTTGGTAAGTGTTTGTTCAGTTTTCTCAATGTTATTGTATTGGGTATAATTACCAGTCAATTGTGCTGGTTCCACAACTTCAGGTAAACATGGTTGAATGTTTGTTCTCAATGTTATTGTATTGGTTATAGTTATTACTGGTCAAATGTGTTGGTTAGCACTTAGCATCAGATCTAGAATGTTGTTGACATGATTGAAATAAGATGCCAATCTGAATCCATTTGTGAAGCTACATATCTCATAAGATTTCTTTTTCCTTACGTTTTTTAGATTTCTAGATTATTACAACTCATTTGGTTCTCCGTATATCAAAACGACGCTCACAAGTCACAACGCGCGAAACAAACATATTCTAGTTTTAAAAAATTTAAGGCATCACAAAGTTCTTAGTTAAAACTTGAAAGTGCAGAGTTGTTCGCCACTAGGCCGTAGCTTGGGTTTGCGATAGAGTACGGAGAAACAACAGGGGTTTAATTTTGCAAAAAAAAAGAATAGAGATGGAGTGAGGCCATACAAGTGGAATCACATCAATGACAATTATTTGATCATCTTGTTCACTAACAAACGGTTTGTTATGTAATCTTTTTCTTGTACAATATGTCTTTTAGAGGTAGAATAAATGTTGCAATGCTTTCAAAAACATTGATTTAGAACTGTCTTCAGTCAAGAATGTCAAACAATAACCATTACAAATGGCTGATGACTAGGCTTAGTTAAAATGGAAAGGAATCTCAATTGGCACAATGATAGGATCAAGTTAAAAAGGGTATTTATCGGACGAGTTTTTGCTGAACAAAATATTTATTGGACAACATATGTCAAATATGATAGCCCAAAGAAGTATCATACTACTCTTAAAAGGCAAGGAGTTCCCCTATACTATTCCTTATCAGCAGTGTTCGGACTTCCTTGCCCTTGCTTTTTTTCTGAAATTGCGAAAATGCCATCCCCATTTGTCTTCCCACTGCCCTATCTTTCGTTCCTTTTTTTTTTTTCTCTTCTTTCTTCCTGGTTTTCCTCCAAACCATTAATTTTACTTTACCAGGATTTCCTCCCTTCCCCCTTTTTCCATGTCTCTCTCCTGTTTCTTACGGAGTCTCCAATTTTCTCTCTCCTCTCATCTCCCATTTTTACTTCATCTCTCTTAACTTTTGTTGATTGCTTACTAAATTTCGCATTGCTCTTCGTTAAATCAAGGGATCTACATTGAAGTGATGGTAAGAAAAGCTTGTCGATTTTAATGATTTTCAATTGCTTGCTATTTCAGTGTTTTAGGGTTTCATTTTAGTTCTGAATTGGCAAATTGTTAGAGATGAGCAAAGAATATGTGATTTCTTCCTGTTTTGACTTCATTTCTCTTCACTTATGTTGATTTATGAGTTTATGCTTCAGATTTTCCTTTTTTCGTGGTAAAATGTCGGCTTTCTTGATCGATTTTTTCTTGGTCTCCTCTCTATTTTTCGATTTTTTTTACTAGATTTGTTATCTGGTTTCAGCTATTAAGTTTTTTTTGCTCAATATATGTTTTTTTTTGCTAGATTTGTTATTTGATTTCAGCTGTTAATTTTTTTCCCCTGATAAATGTTTAAACAATTGGAGTTCAGCGAAATTATTCGCGAGGGTTGATTCTCATTCCATCTAAATCTGAACCTGGATTGAGTAGGCAATGGAATCGCGCAGCAGGTGGTGCAGAACAAGGGGTCGAGGTCCTTGCTCCATTTGCATAATTGAGGAGGCAATGGATTCGCAAAGTAGGTGGTGCAGAACAAGGGGTTGAGGTCCTTGCTCCATTTGCATAATTGAGGGGACAATGGATTCGCAAAGTAGGTGGTGCAGAACAAGGGGTCGAGGTCCTTGCTCCATTTGCATAAGTGAGTTCTTGATTTTGGCGCTTTTCAGCTTTCCATTTATAATTTGTGTTGTTTATTGCATCCTTTGCTGTTTGTTTGTTTGTTATTCAGGATTGTTTATTATATCCGTTGCTGTCAATTAGTTTGTTGTTCATGATTGTTCGAAACCATTTCCCCTTCGATTGCCAGTTGCTATATTACAATGTCGGGCCAATGTTATGGTTTAAGTGCGTACCAAAATGGGTGGTCTGAAAAAGAGAGCAATTAGAGCAATTAGAGCAATTAGTGCATCAAGTAAAATTAGGCGTTCTTTCAGCAAGAAAAAAAGCAAGAGGAAGATTGAGGGCAGAAGTGCTGCTGTTTCTATCGAGTATGTGCGAGATGTTAAGGAAGTACAGGCTGTGCAAGCATTTCGGCAGGCACTGGCATTGGATGAATTGCTGCTGGCAAGACATGATAATTATTACACCTTTCTAAGGTTATTTGTTCTCTTAGTTGGCTATGAGATTTACAGGCTATACCATGTTGTCCATCTATTTCTGTTTTCTTTGCTCATTTATAGAAGTTCTTTTTTATTATTGTTTAATGGTTGTGCAATTTAGTTTCCATGCTCTTCTGTCTAGCTATGTTGTACCAAATCATTTGTCTTCAACTAAGCGCTGATTGCCTAGAGCCTTTAGATATTTGTTTGACATCAAGTAGTTCATCTTAAAAATCTGTGCTTGCAGGTTTTTGAAGGCAAGAAAGTTTGACATTGAGAAGGCAAAACAAATGTGGGCTGATATGTTACAGTGGGAAAAAGAATTTGGTGCTGATACTAGCCTTGAGGTAATTGTCTTGATTGATTGACCTGAGTATTTGCTCAGCTGCATCAATTGATATTGTGGATGATTTTTTGTTATTCCATAAGCAAAATATGGACCAAATAAAAGACAATGGAAAAAAAAATTGGGATCTTTGATCTTCTAAACATTGCTTGGTCACAATGTTACTATGAGGAACCAGCTCCATCCCTGAACGTGAGCTGCCCTTCGAGGTAGGCTGTTCTGGTTTATAGTAAATGACCACTATTTCTGGTTTACAGGTGTTGATATTTGACCTTTTCCAATCTTTATCATACAAAATCTTACAAAATGAATTAGCAAAATTAAAACATTTATATATGGTATGGCATTTAGGAATTTTATAAATGAAACATGCTACTGCTCTTATGTCAAGGTGTTGCAATAAAACATTTATATATGTTATAAGTGATGCAAAAGTCAAGGTGTTGCAATAAAAAAACGTAGCAAGTATATTTGATTTGTACTATAATATTGTTTCATTTAGAATAGCAGCTTAAGTAGTAGAATAGCAGCTACATCCGGTCTGTCCAAATAACAAACGCACACTGTTTGCTAAGTCAATGACCGTTTATTTAGATATGTAGTAGAATAAGTACAAACTGTGACCTTGAGAAAGAAGTAAAACTTTTGATTTCAAATGCTGGGAGCATTAAGTCTGTCATATTCATCGGCCAAGAAAAGAAAGTAATCCTCTTTAGGACTTCAATTTTTCTGTAAAACAGTGAGAAGACTGTGGATGTGGACAGTTATTGAGTTGTGATAGAATGAATTACGAGAGGAAGCATTGGAAAAATCTGCGCTACTACACTTTCTGATCTGGATAATCTGAAAATAAATACTACTATCAACCACCCAGCATATCTGAGAGGCCCCCAAGTAGCCCCTTGTGAAACTATGTTTTGTTGTAACTGACTACCCCTCTTCTTTTTATTGGAAAATTTGTGTTTAGTTGGCTGAGAATTATCCTTGAACCAGCAGTCTTATTGACTCCATGACTCTACTAATCTCCCTCTGTAAGTGCAGGTTCTTGTTATGACTCCATAAGTTTTGTTGCGTAGTTTATGCCATTGCTTCATCAAGATGTAGAGAATTGCTCTCTTAATATTTGATGAGTGTCATTATGCACAAATAGAGAGCAATCATCCTTACGCAGAGATCATGCAGGCAAAGTCCTAGCATATGTTAATTATATGCATTTTTTAAGGGGTGAAAGCTTCTGTGTCATTGTCTGACGTATTTGCATTCACAAAATTGTAGGTCTTCTATGATATGAAAGTTGCTGAAGTTCCCCTTATTTTTGGCATGACTGCATCTCCCATATGCGGGAAAGGTAATTGAGTGTCATGCATATGTTTTTCTTCCTTCTACCTTCCCTCCCTTGTGGGGAATAAATTAGCTAGGATCTTTTGTTTGGTATCTTAATGTAAACTGCAATACTTCCCTCTTTTCAGCTCTATATTCCCTCGTAAGTCGTAAATTAGGAATTCACATGAACAATATATGCTTGCTGGATTATAGGGATTTTTTAGGATTGATTAATTTGCTTGGCTATACTCTCCTTGGTTTTTACTAATCACCAAGCAGCTGTCTGGATTCTTGCTAATTACGTTTAACGATTGCATTTACCTTCAGTTTGTTGTTAGATCTATTTCCAGACGAGATTGTGTTACTGGTGCCTGGTGATGTCTTTCTCTTTTACTATTTGATACGGTTTTCCTACTTCTAAATTTGACTTTTCCATATGACAAGATATGCATACCATGAGGCTTAGATATTTAACTTCCTCTAGATCATTTTCTCGTGTCCGATATTATGATCGTCTTATAAGCTTTGAGTTGTGTGATACTAGCTGCTTATATGGTAGGTTCCTAGGTAATTTTAAAGTAATGGCAGTTTTGGTGATAAACTATAGTGTTTTGTGTTATATGCCAATATCCATCGTAGTGAAACTCCATCCCTATTAAAGCTCCATTACCTCTCAATTCCAATTTTCAAAGTGGTAATGCATGATAATAAAATATGATGAAGAAGATATACGTTTTAGGAGTGGATAAGCATTACCATTATCGTGATTTATTATATCCTACCAAGCGTACCATAAATGTTTGTGTACTGTCATTAATTTCTGATGACTTTAATCAAATTTCTTTTTTATCTTCCCTTTTCAGGTGCTTTTATCAATAGTCTTCAAGTTTTGCTTCATGCTAAGTTGGGGTTAGAGAATTTTCAGAACTTGCAAACATATGCATGATATCATTGCATTATTCGGAATCTAATAAAACTCTTTTCTTCTTGAAAATTAAGAAATGCATGTGTAATTGATTAAATGGAAGTATTGATCCTGCTGCAGATTAGGTTTGACATTTTAGATACACAATGCATGCGAGCAGACCATAGTACATGCATGCGTACGTACGTACTACATGCATGCATAGGCACGTAAGTTGGCATTAATCCTTAGACTATAGAAATAACTTACAGTTCGATCCTATAAAAATAACAACTCATATACTTTGTAGTAAGCTATTTTCAGCATGCCGACTGCTTTGCAATAAAGTAGTTATATTATTATCTGGATCTGGTCACAAAGAGTAGTAAAAAAAAAAATGCTTTGTGGGAAGGGAAGGAAAATACCGCGTGGTTAGGAGGGAAGGAGGGGGGAGGGACTAGGGAGGGAAGGAGAGAGAGCAGGGGGGAGGGAGGGAGAGAGAAGGGGGGGGAGAAGTATATTATTATCCGGATGCTCGTCACAAAGAATAGTCACAAAAAAATGCTTTGTGGGAAGGGAAGGAAAATGCCGCGTGGTTAGGAGGGAGGGGGTGGGGGAGGGACTAGGGAGAGAAGGATAGAGAGCGGGGGGAAGGAGGAGATAGAGCGGGGGAGCGAGAGGGGGGGGAGAGGAAGCGAGAGAAATAGGGGGGAGACAAGGAGGTTATGAGAAAGAGGAGAGAGGGAGGGTAGAGAGAGATTCAATTGGAATATTTATAAAGAGTTGTAGGGAATTTCGAAATTTTCGATAGAACTTGTGTTAGGGAAATACAGTGTTCTTTATCCAAGTCTTTTTTATTATGCATGTGTATCCCTAACTTTCTGGTCGAGGTGGAATGGTATATGAATATTGATTGGTCAATCTGATTTGAGAATGACGGCTGTGTGACATGTTAGCCTCGATGGCTGGCAGCAATTATATTGGCCATAGGTTGTGAGGTGGGCTTGGGAGGCAGGAAATAAAGGCATATGTCACACATCCTAAATTAACTTCCAAATTAAAATTGATTATAATTCTTGTATGCCATTTATGTCTTGTAGTTAGTCCAATCTATGGTGCTTCCTAAATTAACAAGAACACATTCATAACATTCAAACCATTCTTGTATGCCATTTATGTCTTTTTATTGAATCTTGCTTTTCTTACCAGGAACGTTCGATACGACAATTGCCTATGAGAAATTTCGAGAACCTATGGGCACAGCGTGATGATAATGAACCAGAACCCATGGTTGTATGGAGGGGAAGACCGCCAACGAAGAATTTGGAGAGACCACCAGGTAGACCTCCACTAGAGAGGGGCTAACTCTGACTTTCCTAAACTGCTGCTGGTGGAACTACAAATCGATCTAACAATGAGGCGACAAAAGCATCTTATCTATAAAAGTATGGATCAACTGACTCATTCGCACGATCCTCATATGGATCTCGATATGGCAAGGCTTATGTTGTTTGGTTAGCTGAGAGATATGAGAGAGCTAATGACTTGACAGGTCAGTAGTCGTTATGCTTATGGCCCCTGTCCCACTCATACAGTCATACTTTTCTTGTGGTTTTTTCCTTCCCTTAGAAGGTCTGATGTTTTCTGTGTAATATACCAGGTTCTGCTTCAAAGAGGATATCAATGAAGCAGTAAGAAACATATTGTGCTTCATCGATGAAAAAAGGCGCAATATGTACAAGGATTCGTACGCACTAACTTACGAACAGGAATCATCAGTATTGACTACCTTTATTAGAGAGAGAGAGAGAGAGAGTAGCTAATTGATGTAAGTATTGATAAATTCTGAGAGTATCAACATCACTCTTTTTCTCTAGGTGGAATATTAAGGCTTCGTTTTTCTTTTATGTTCTTTTCCGCCCTTGCCTCATTCTGCAATTTCATTAATTTTCCTATCTCTGTTAAGTTGATCATAGTGTTAGTCTTTCTGCAATTTCATGTTGTGTTGGATAGGGGTGAGCGGAAGACAAGGGGATTCACGTAGCACCTTTAGTATATAGATAGTTGAAATTTAAGGTGATGCAATAGATCTTGTAGGACTTTTTAGCCATCCATCAATGGTGAGAATTAGGGATTTCAAGGATGTTGTTCGCCGAGTACGATAAGGTATCTGCTTGTTCGACCATGGTGTCGCTGTTTCTATCTCCTTTAAGGTTCATTTACAAATTCACGATTTAGTAGTTCCCCACTTTTATTTCTTTGATTTTTCTGTTTTACCTTGAACTGATCCTTTTATTTCACCCATTTCAACTTATGTTAATCAACTTCAACGGCCTCATGTCGCTGCCATTTATCTCTCCTTCAACGTTCTTTTAAAGGTTTGTAGTATACTTTATAGAGTCTCTGAGTACGTTTTTTATCGAAGCACATTGTGGCTGGCTATAAAATTTGTTTCCTCTTTGCTTAAATCTGTTTTGAGTTCTTTTTGGTTTCAAGCTTGAAAATTGTGCTATTAGGGTAGAGTTTGAATGCATTGATTCATGCTGAGAGCGAACTATGTCTAATGCTTTCCCCTCCTACCTTGCAGTCAGTCTAGCTCACCACCAAAGCGAGAGAGGGATGTCGAGCATACTGAAAGATCAAGGAGCTCACCACCTTAGCAGAGAGAGGTGTCCAGATCGGGTACAATATTTTGTCTCTGCTTAATATTTGTCACATTCAAATGAATTTGAGAGCACTACATGGATTGAATGAAATACGTGAGGTGTAAGTTCTCCTTTTAAAATATGACTATTGAGTGATTGTTCTGTGTTTCATTGCAATTCTCGTTAATTTAATTCTATGATAGCCATACATTAAAAGTTATGACCTTCATAATGCCAGGAACCATCGATAGGTGCTTCACTGCCTGTTTCGGACATCATTTCTAGGTTGCTGTTTTGCTCTTGGGTTCAATCAGAAGAGGAGGTTAGAGATGAGAAAAGAAGATGCGTTTTCCCATGCTACAGAGGTATGTTCTTGATTCGCTCTTTGGGGTGTGATTTCTGGTTTTACATTATAATTATAACTTGCAAGAAATAATTACATTTGTTATCACAAACACAAAACCAAAATTACATTATCAAGGATTTAAAGCCTTCAGATTAATACCAAACAGATAATACCGATCTTGGGGGGCCGCACGCGTTAGCGTGCGGGCCAACAACTAGTTATGTAAAAGAACCAGGGTAATTGAAAAACTCGGGATTGACTTCCTATACATGTGTTCCCTTCTATTTGAGTTTTTTTCTCCTCGCTCCTCGATTGGGTAGACCAACTATTGACTTGTAACCTGCATGACTTGACTATTTTAACATTGACCCATGAATCATGATCGACGCAACCTTGATTAAGTATTAACCTGCATTAAGGGCCATAACCAATCAATATTGAGTAGTTTGCAAAAAATAATCTCATGTTTGATAGTCCCATACTCCCATACTTCGCCCCAGTAAAACTTCAAATTGATTCATTTGGACCTTGGAGGTGTCCCATATAGGCCTGGTCAAGCTGATTCAACCCAAATAAAAACCCGATTTGAACCCAAAAACGATGACCCAAAGTTATCTCGAAATTCAATATGACTTAAACAATTTCGAACCATTAACCTCTCACTTTATAATTCATTGTTTAACCGCCAAGTTATGACTTGTACTCATAATAAAATGACAACTCTAGACGATATGACCATTATTGTCTCACTATAATACTCGGGACAATTTCCGAGCTCAAGAACTAGTTAATTAGTAGTTTTAATTATGCGGACCGGTAGAGCAGTTTGAATTTGCACAACTGTAAATTTGAGACCGCTGCACTTGATACTGTTGTTTGAAACTTCAACTCTAAAGCTTTCAACAATGGCTTGTTTATCCAGAATTCCACTGCTTAGATACTCTTCTCTCTCCTCTTCAATCCTTCTCTCCAGTTTTTCTCCCTCTCTCTCTCCTCCAAATTTCTCAGTTTGCAACTTCAGTCTCTCAGCTTCTCTGTCAACCCAAAACTCAAATCATTCTACTGATCAATTTCCCGCTCCCCAAACCTTCAAACCCACCCGGAAACCCTTGTGCTTGTATTATACTCAAGGAAAGTGCACCATGGTAAATTCCAAAATTACCCTTGTCTTTTTTTTTTTTTCATAAAGCTGTTTTCTTCTCCTTAAATTTTCAATAAGCTAGAATAATGTGGGAATTTTATGATAATTAAATGAAGAAGATGAATATTAGAATGTTGTTGGTGGTAATTTTGTTGGGTTTTTACTTGCTTGTTGTTTTACATGTTGCAAGCCAAATGTTCGATAAAATGCCTTACTGAAGTGTATGACTGTAATGATATTTGCCATTGTTGAGTTTAGTTTTTGTCTTCTAATATTTGGAATAAATTAGATGAATATAGATAACTGGATAAATTTGAGCATAAATGCACAGAAAATGTTGTCACGAATTTTTTGCTATCTATGTTAGTGCTTGCATCATTTCAAACACTTTTTTCTGCCTTAAACTGAATTACAGAACATTTTATGTTTCAGATTTCTTAACTGGTGAGTTTTATATGAGCTCTTTTCAATATAAATTCATTTAGGCTCTCTTTGGCAATTAGCGGATAGCGGATAGCGGCTGCCTGTTAGCTGATTGTATTAGATGATATATGATACTGATTGTATTAGCTGATTTGACTAGCTGATTGTATTAGCTGTTTGTATAAAGGTGTTTGGTAGATAGCTGATAGCTGATTGTTAATTGATTGTGTAAAATGACCAATAAAGACATTGGCATAATTTTCACTCTTGTACTTTTTGTTGTTTATAAAATAAATATGTTTGGTGAATATATAATAAGACATACTAATAAGAAATAATTTAAACCACATCTAAAAAATTCAATATTATTTTAAAATTTTCTTTATTTTAAAAAATCCAATATTAAATATGGGTGTATTTTAATTTCTTTCCTATGAGTCCTATTCATTTTCTTTCTTGTATGCTGTATATTTCTCGACTTCTTGTACTTGAAGTTTCTTTTTGCTTTTAGCATAGGAAAAAGGAAAGAAAGTTTCTTCACCTTGAGCATTACAGAGAATATAATAACACTACATGATTTAAATATTCAAATTTTATGAGTTGATAATTTGCAAATATATTAATTTTAAATCATTGTGCATATATATAAATCACTGAACAAGAGTTGAACAAGAGTAGAATGGAACTTACCTTTGCCATAGTTGAACAAGAGTAGAATGGAGAAGCAACAAAAACAACTGAGAACTAACGGGTTTTAATTTGGGAAATATGTTAGGTTTAAGGATACCTAGTAAGAGTAGTAATGTTAGAGAACTTTAGGACATAAATGTTAATTGCCCTCATTCTCATACCTCTAATATCAAAAAGCTCCTCCCCCAGCTTTTTCAAAAAGAGCTTTTTGATCCCAAAAAGCTATTTCAAACCTCTCTTTACCAAACACCCAAATTGGAGGATTGACTAGTCAAATCTTCTAATATGACCTCAAACCTCTAATTTTGCCCCAAATCTCTCTTTACCAAACAGGGCCTTTGTAATTATGAGGCTCTCTATGTTTGTGAGAAGCATATTCAATAATTGTTAGTTGTTCAGTATTTAAGAATGACAATCAACCCGTTTCTTATATAGATGATAACGATAGAAAATCATATTTTTCTCAAGGATTTCTGATCTTCTATGTTATCAGTTTTCTGGGAGTAAAACGGTACTCTTCGTACATTTCCTGGAAAATTTTAACAGAAATACTGCCTGCATGTGCTAGTGGCTAGTGCACCACCTACTACTATTTCTTTTTTTCCAATGAATTTATTTTTCCTTTGTTTGGTCACACTTCTTGTTTCTAATTAAGGAAAATGGAAACTCAGTAACTAGACATACGATACATTTTTGGCAAATGTGTTTTAAGATTTGAGATTCAAACAGTACTTCTTATGCAATGACTTCAATATGCAGATGAGTGATCCTCTGCACCTGGACAAGTTCAATCATGATTGCTCTTTGCCCCTTGAAGCAAATATTTCTAAATTACAAAAGTTGCGGTCACAGGACGTAGACTTTTTTTTGGTGCTCGATTTGGAAGGAAAAGTTGAGATTCTTGAGTTCCCGGTTATGATAATCGATGCCAAAACAATGCATGTTGTTGATTTCTTCCACAGGTTTTCTTCTCTTACGAAGTGTAATACCATTTTTACTATAATCTTCCCTGTTATGATGCAGTATCTCATAATTTTAGTCTTTTATGCGTGGCGTCGCTTGTCATGTTACTCAAATAATGCTGTTTTATTTCTATTTTTTGTTTCTCTTCAGTCAAACCTCTTTTAGGGGGAAAAATGAAAAAAGAAAGTTAGATGAAGGATGCTTAATATTAGCATTGTGATTAGGCCAGATCTTTGTGGTATCTTGACTCTCTCTCTCTTCTTTCTTTTCTGAAATTTACAACAGAGCACTTTTTTTCCCAATATCTCGACTGTAACCTTCTAGGAATCATGCCATTTAGAGCACACAAATTTGCTTTTGTTGAATGCTGATTGTCACTTTATGGTTGTAAATCACTATACCCTTCATTAAATTTTGATCTATAATCTTTTCCAGGCTGTAACCTGCGTTTAAGGGGCTTATTCAGTTCTTCTTTATATCTTCTGCAGGTTTGTTAGACCTTCAAAAATGAGTGAGCAAAGGATAAAAGAATATATTGAAGGAAAATATGGGAAAATAGGTGTTGACCGGTAAGTTTAAGTTACGTCTTTTTTAACTTGGATCATGACCAAATACATTCTCCTTTATAATGATTGATGTTTAACAAATCCATGGCCCATCAGTTTTTTCAAATTTACCTTTATCATTATGATTAATCTAGGAGCTCTTTCATTTTAACAGAGTTGAAAAGGTCATTATTGAACAAATTGATGGGTTAAAGAGTCTTGGTGGTAAGGAGGTGATGTGATCTTTAAATGTTGCAGTGTTTGGCATGATACAGCTATGCCTTTCAACGAAGTCATTCAAGAATTTGAGACTTGGATGTCTGGCCATGACTTGTGGGAAAAGGAGTTTGGTGGATCCCTAACCCGAGCTGCATTTGTGACTTGGTGAGGGTTTTCTTCAAAGAATATTGCTTTATGAGCTTCATCTGAGATTAACAATTGGAAATTTTGTTGTTATCAATTTAAGCTAGAGGCGATATGTGTAGTTCGCTTCACTTTGGAGTGTATAGCTTGAAGATTTACATAGTCATATTAGGCTTTTAGCTAATATTGTCTCTGTTCATCTTTGTTCTACCTACTTTCCCTTTTCATCCGTTCTTTTATGTTCTAACAATTTTCACTTTATTCCTTTTAAAGTAAACTTATGTCCCTCTTTCGTCTTCCCTTGGCCCAGTAAGAGGGACCCATTAGAACCCTTTGATTATGTCTTAGTTTTTTTCTCTCTTCCAAGTAGTAGATAAACCCCGCATGGGTGGTCCCCCTTCCTCTCCTCTTGGTCTTTGTACCCATAGTTTGAAAATGCGGTTTCGGTCGGGGTCGCGGTAACAGTCACGGTGATGCGGGAACGGGGATGATGTGGTTGTTGTACCGCCAAATATCGACTCAAACCATGAGATATCCCTTGAACCCGCCTAAAACGCGGTTTTTTTACACCTTTACGATGCGGGTAGTATCGGTTCGTTAGATTTGAAAACCTTTACGACACGGGCGATACGATACGATGCGGCCTTGTTTTGACACCATGTTTGTACCTACAGTAATTGGAAAGAACAAAAATGATTGGAGGTGGTTTATGATTAAAATTTTTGCGTGTATTTGTTAATTATAGTTATATGATACATATTACATACTTGGAAGTTTGTAATAAAGTCCAATCAATTATCAAGAACTTTCCTCGAGTTCAATTGAAATTTTATTGCATTTGTCAACTTGTCAGTTTTGCATGATAACATATAAAAAGGAGTCATAGGGATGTTGGACCAAGGTTTAGAATTATATTTGGATAAATAACTTAGATCAAATGATATTCCATGAACATTATCGTACCCAAGTTGTCCACTCATTTTATGTTTGGGATAAATTAGATCTTTAATATCTACAAAGTGCCAGTTTGTGGTGACAGTTTGTCAAGTGATGATTTGCAAGCTTCAGTTGTGGACCATGAGTTTAACCATGCACTTGCTAACCCTATCCTTTCCCCAAGGCCCCAAACCTGTTTTTGTTTCTTCCCTACTTTTTCTATTTGGTATGTCTTTTGTTTCTATATTTGAGTTGTTTTTCTTGATACTCATGTGTTCCCTAGTTCAACTGATTAGACCCTGTCAGTTAAAGGTATGTGTTAGTAGTAAGGGGATACTTAGAGAAGGGACCAGTGGTGAATTAACTCATTAAGTATGACCAAATTTGGATTCTTTTCAAGCCTCCGTGGTGAATGCTGTCTGTGGATATATTGGTGGAGGAGACTAAAGCTGGATTAATGCTAAGTTTCAGTTTTTGGATTAAGACTTTGGCATTGTTGTTGTTGTTGACGTAGTTGTTGTTTTAGTAGTATTCTGATCAATGAGGGACCAGATAGTGAATTTTAAGTGGTTAATCAAACAAATTCAGGAACATGGTTCTCACTGATTAGCATTTAGTCTGATAGTTTGGTAGTCACTATGAATAATAATGTAAAAAAAGCTAAATTGCTATTAAGGCAATATTAGTGACCAGATAGATAATTGTATTGATCAACCAAGGAAGTAAACCAAATACAATTCACACTCATTCGAGAGGAATGTGAGCTCTCCCAAGTTACTTCTCTCTCTTCTATTTTCTGAATACCTTGACAAAATATCTCACCCCCTTATTTATACTCCTCTGGCAGTATTCTAACCAACTCTGAAAAGATTCCCTCCACTACTAACTAACTCCTTACATCATCCCTCGTTTATTTACAGCATGTGTGTAAAATAGAAAAGTGTTTAATTAATCCCCTCTTGTCCTTCCTTACTCTTCTAGCATAGGTGAACCTGATTGGAGGCCTAGTAAGAAGTGTTGCATAAATGCCCAAAACTCCTAGGTGTGCAACTCAGGTGCAAAGCCATACACCCCAAATGTGTAATGAGCTGGCCTAATGAGGAAGGTTAATGTATGTAATACGTAGTAAGCTGTTAAGACTTGAGAGTAGCTTGAAGAGAACGATAGTTGGTTAGTTAGAGTAGAGAGGGAATAGGGTATGAGTTTGTCTATCAATAGAGAATATCAGAGAGGGAGAAATCTTGTTAAATATTTTCAGAATTTCCTTTAGTGTCTTTTAGTATCTGGGAGAAATACAGTATACTCTTTGTACCCCCACTGTTGTTTAAAGCTACAATAAAGAAAGATTAGAGAAAGTTTTGCCTCAATGTGCTTTAAAGTTCAACAAAGGTGATTATACACATGCTCAAATGTCTTTCTTACTTGATGATTGAACTTGCTGCATGCATCTGTCTTTGTGTTGCACTAAGCTTTTTGGGAGTTGGGATAAATAATTTCCCTGAAAGCATCTTCTACACATTGAAAAAAAGTGCTATCATTGTTGCTCTAGCTGTTAGTATTTAAAATATCATTCATTGTCTTTGTGCTGCATGCTTGTTTTTGGCAAAATAGTCATTCATGAAAAGCCAAAGAGAAAAAAGATGTATCAATTTGTATTTGTTATTGGCTCACATGCAGATTTTTTCGGCAACGGAACAACCTTGTACCATACATATCATTTGGTTTCTTGACCATATAAACAAGCTAAAAGTCTAAATTCAACCCAAAAGCTGGCTAAAATTCGTTTGCCAAACACATCTTTTATCCGCTAGTTTCTAAACTACAGCATGTTGCCACAAGCCAAACCTTATAAGGTATAGTGCGGAAATAATAAGGTAACCACCATTTAGTACATGTACAATATGTTCTGATCTTTGAAAATGTTTTCCAAAATTTTCTTCGTCATATGGTCTATGACTTGTTCCTCAGGCACAAACAATGTGCTCAGGAGGTAAATTGTTCCATAGTCTGGTTCATGTTGAACCCCTTGTTTGTTGTGCATAATTGAGCAGTCCCACATTGTAGAAGAGGAGAAAAATTAATCACCTTTTAAGCTCGAGAAGCTACTCCTCTGTTGCCAATTGGTTTTGGGCGAAACCTGGTTGGGCTTTGTAAGCAGTCCTAACTCCTCTTCTTTTCCTTGGGTAGCCCATGCCCATTTTCATATTAGCAAAGGCGATTATATCAATGGTATCTCTAACAATGGATTCAACAACTTGCTAACTCCAAGAGTCCTAGGAGCAGGATTTTGGGTGGTTGTTTGGTCGGAAGCAAGTAATGGAGGTAAGGAAGTGTGGCATTGTGGAAATTAATTCTCTAACACCCCTGAGTGAGCTTCACTTTTTGGGTTGATGAAAAATGAAGACTGCATTTTTGAGTTGGAAGTTTGGAGGGGGGGGGGGGATCTTGCCTATATAGACTACAATAATAACATTTCCATTATCTGTTTCCTTCTGGTATGGTATGAATGTTATTCTAATTCTGGACATGATTATTGTGGATGTGATCTCCTGAGAACTGTTAGCATAACCTAAGTGAAATAGATGGTTGGACCACAAAACAGCAAAAATCAATTTTTGGGTATGCTACAAATTCCTTAATCCTTACGGCTGACTATCCACAAGGAAGGACTTCCCCTTAAATACCTTTAAAATCCATTGAGAGCTGAAGTTAAGAACCAAAATTTTAGCATTTATATCCCATTTAGAGATGTATCCACTCGACATGTTTCTTAATAACTCATGGGCTTCTGTCTATACGGAACTTAATATAGAAACAAAGGGGATAGAAAAAAAATTATTTTCAAACTACATTGTTTCTTTACACAAGACAAAAAATTAGACTCTTGGCCTATTTGGTGGAGTGGGTAAAAGACCCCCCATGGGTAAAACAATACTCATTATGGAAATAGATCAACAACATTGCCAAATTCTTCATGGTAGTGTGTAAGTGTCATAGGTTTACCCTTTTTTTCCTGAAGTTTTTGCTTAGGTTTTTATTACTGAAAGGCCTGAGGATATTGCAATTTTATCTTGATAAGTGTTCACATGTTAGGATGAAGATTAAAGGAAATATTATGAAAGAGCTAGGCTAGATGTCCACGATCATGTTTTAGGGCTTTCTTTTGTGCATGGAAGATAGTGCATGACACTGCAAACATTATTATTGCTTGGACTTATGCATGCTTGGAGTCCAAGCGTTACCCAACCCTTGACTTATGTCTCAAGAAAGTAAAGAACAACTAATTTTCCCTTAGGTTTATGTTTTTAGTTGTCTTAAGTTTTTGTATTTCCAGGAATTGGAGTAGCAGTAAGGGTAAAAAGAGTCTGAACGTACATGCAAATATGGAGTTTATATTTATATAATGCAATGGTGGACCTTTGAGGCTCACGGTTGTTCCTTTCAGTTTCCTTTCCAAAAATTTCATGCTTTGTGGGTGGAATTCTTTCTTTAAAACAGACTGGCTAGCTTGTATGCTCTTTATCTTATATAGTTATATTCTTGGTGGCTTTTCCTTCAGAAAAGCTGAGTGGTGAACCATATCTATCCCTGTAACATTCATCTCCATAAACTACTTGTACGATTCATCTTTCTCACTACCAACCTTCACAAACCATACCTTTGATTCTTGTCCATCAAGGTGAATTTATTATTACTGTGTATCACAAGACAAATTTTACCACTCCAAAACGGGTGATCTTGAGCAATCTCTTGTGAGGCGGATGACAAGAAGTTAAAATGGAATGCTCTATCTATTTGTTGAAAGTAACTACAAAAAAAGGACATATTTTTCGAATGGAAGTTATGATTATTCTTTTTCCTCACAAAACTGTTATGAGCTTCTGGGGATTTTATGTCTGTGTAAGTTTTGCAATCTTTACAAGGCTAATCGATAATTTTGTACTTATAGAGCTGTGCAATTAATTTTTGACTACAAAAAGTTACCATAATGGTCCATCATAGCTAAGCATGTAATTCCTTCTGCATTAAGCTAATTTGCAGCATCATCCACAAGAATTGCATGATTCTCCTCTGTTCTGTTCCTGAAACTTGCTGATTCTCAAATCATTGTGCATTGGAAATAAAGTACTTAGGCTGTGGTTTAAACTGACATTCCTTTTACTGTTCTAGTGGCAATTGGGACATAAAAACAAAAATTCCTCAGCAGTGTCAAGTTTGTGGCATGGAGATCCCCCCTTATTTTATGGAGTGGATTAATTTGAAGGATATTTACTTGAACTTCTATAATAGAAAGGTAAGTTTCTGGCAGTAGCTATATGTTTGGTGTTCACTAGCTTGACTGATCCTGAAAATGGGAGTCTGGGCGTGTTCAGTGCCAACTTTTATCATGTATGGCTTATCGATAAGCAATTCGAAGTGTCCTTTTATATAGCATATTTTCAGCAGTTTATAATTGCTTCATTCTTTTGTGCAATTTGGTAATTAGGTCTAGCAAAAGGTTTTGACCCATGATTTTTTCCTTTAGTCAGGATTCATGCCTTTGCTGAATCTATCTTCTCTGATTTCATATCAGCATGACTTGCTTATTCATTATGCCAGGCCACAGGAATGAGGACTATGTTAAATGAACTTAAAATTTCGTTATTGGGAAGTCATCACCTAGGGATCGATGACACAAAGAACATAGCAAGGGTGGTACAACGGATGCTAGCAGATGGCGCATCAATACAGATTACTGCCAGAAGGAACCCTGGAAGTCTCGGAAGTGTTGAATTTCTTTTCAAAAATCGCATTAGGTATCATTCTATAACTCCTTAGTTATATACTGACATTGGTTGTCGATATTATTTCTGTACATTGTTGCATCTTGCATGTTACCTATCTAAACATCGTAGTTGGTGTCCCTCTCTCTATAGGTGAATATCAGGTACAAGAAATGATGTCCCTCTCTGTAAACAGCTACAGTTGCTTCTGTTTTTTAAAGCATGAAGACATGGAGATAACAATTACGGAAGGGGAAGATTTGAAGCTTCTAGTTTAAATCAGGAGAGATGCACACTTTACCCATTTGTAATTGATTTTTTCCCCTTGAGGTAATGAAAATAGAAATTAGGTGACCCTTATACCTAATACTATCATGTACAATAGTAGAAAATTGAGAAGGAGTTGCCATAGACGACCTAAGAAGAGGTCCTGCAATAGCAATTCAATCTGTCGCTTTATTAGAGTCTCGATAAACGTGAGTCGAGGAGGACTCAAATTGAGAGAGTAGATGTATTTCACGACAAAGTCTCAATTTTCCAAGTTGGGCAAACCTTGTCGATGATCAAATTAATAGCAAGATTATCCATTGTCTGAATACGAGTAAAGCCTTGATGGAGAGCACATGTGATGCAAAAATGTATCTTTTGCCATTCCTGTTCTTTTTTTTTGATCCATTGGAGCCACGAAGGCAGTACTTACCTCAATCTTAACCACTAGGCCAAGACATCCTTGGTTCCATTCCTGTTCTTTTAGATTGCAAACTATATGTTGACTTTCTAGAAATGATCCATGTTCATCCGAAATTATAAATCTAGTTGTGACATGTTGGTAAATATAATCCATCAAAGTTGAGTTTGACAAATGATGATCCTTCTAGGAATACAACTATACAAGTCATACAACCATCCTAGAGACCATGAAAAATGGATGTTTTTCTTTTTAATATTTGTTGTAGGCTTGGTACGAAGCAACACATGAACTTCATTCTTTAATAGGAAAAAAGTGTGAAACAGTAAACACGACCTGCAAGATTTTGAATTGGTTAATGACAAAGTCGCATTTTTTTTTCAAATGGACCATAAAAGGAAAGCAACTTTTATCAACAAAGGCACAATAACACAAAGGTCTATTATGGAGGTACAAATTAAATATGGTATTATAAGTTGGAAAAAAGAAATATTCAGTCAATCATTTTGCATGTGACAATACCGATGCAATAGCATAACATTGTAAATAAACGTGTTTAGGTGTTTTGAACATCCATAATGGTTAGAAATAGGTTTTCCATTTCACTTTCTCTCCTTTAAATTGGGGAACCCATGATTGTTGGAAGTACCTCATATAATGGAATCTCTTAGCAAAGGGTAGGTTTCCATTTCAGATTCCAACCAAATGGCGACCCACCAGCTTTTCAATTTTTTTTACTTTTGATTGACGTGCGTCAGTTAAACACTCAATCTCAGCGCGCCTTGTAGACTGTTTCAGCTGGATTTTTGGCTGAATTTATGTCACCAACGACTAGGGATGGCAATGGGTAGGGTCTAGGTAGGGTAAGGCTAAACCCTTACCCATACCCTAACTTTTGGATGTAGACCCATACCCTACCAATACCCATAGGGTAAATTTTTTTAGGACCCTTACCCGTACCCGTAGGGTCCGATAGGGTCTGGATAGGGTCTAGGGTCTAAAATGGGTCCAACACAAAAATAAATCCGCTTACATTTTCACATGTATATATAATCATTAAGCACAATTTTATATATTAATTTTGCAATTAGCACACATAATATCACGTACATTCCATACCAATACATATTTTTTGCACATCCCAAAAGTCTCATACATCAAAATATAAATAAATATATTTTTACGTGATTGCGATTTGCGGCTAGGGTTCCTAACTGAGGGAGTGTTTTAGTTTTATTGGAAGTCTGCTGGAAGGATATGTTTATATATATATTTATTTTAATTTTTAAAAAAATAAAAATATATATTTTAGTTTAGATGGGTCTATGGGTAGGGTTTGGGTAGGGTCTGGGTATTTGAGGAGTGGACCCTTACCCTACCCTTACCCGATAGGACCAAGACCCATACCCTATCCTTACCCATAGGGTCCAAAAAATTAAGACCCATACTCTAATTTTAGGGTAGGGTATGGGTAGGTCTGGGTAGGGTCCTGGACTCATTGCCATCCCTAACAACGACAATATTACCGTTTACAAAAAAAATTAAATAACTTTTATAATTTAATTAATTAAAAAAATTATTACAACGACCATATTTTTAATCCTCTATAAATAGAAACTAATCTTGGCCTATTTTCCACACTTTAAAAATTCTTGATTAAATTAGCGTAATTAACAATTATCGATAATATCTATACTAATATATTAAAAGACATTCCTAAACTAGGAACGGTGCCACATGACGCTCTCCATTAGGATTTTTTTAATCCATTTAATTCACATACAATAAAAAAATAGAAAATGCATTGTATAAGATTTGATCTTGTAACTTCAAGCTCATATACTTCCTCCGTTCTAAAATAAATGAAACACTTCTCTCTTTTCACTTATTTCAGAACGGATGAAGTATTAAAAGTCTTAACCCGTAAACTAAGTCAAATTTAGTGTTATCATTGTAAAGTAAAATATTAAGAAATGAAAAAGTCATTACTCGGAGCGTACCCCGAGCCTAAAAATTAGTTATTGTAATTAAAAGTAATGATTTTGTGAACGTAATTGCAATTAGCGAATTAATTCGATTAATTACAAGGGAAATTAATTAACATAATTACCATATTCGATTTAATTAACATTCTCTACAAAAAATGTGAAGAATCTAATTATCTAATTAATATTGGTGGGGTATGGAAAAGTAAGAGAGAGAAGGTAAATGTGGAACCCATGAATTTATGTATGAAATTAATTGTGAAATGGGAAGGGTATGTAAATGGAAAAATTAGTGGAAAATGATGTGGACGAATAAGGTGAAAAGAGAAAAATTATGGGCAGCCCAATGGTTGGGGAACACAATTACAAAGGGTCCATTTACATAAAAATGGAAACTATTTTCTTTTTTCTCCTAATAAGTTAACATGTAATAATTTTTAATGCTCGTAAATTTATTTTAATTTACCATTTAAGTATTCCTCCAACATTCTTTCGGAGTTCTTGAACATCCTTTACCAATTATTTGATTAATTAATTATACCATTTATAATATTTTTTTATGAATTTTAATAATACGAGATATTATAGCTACTTCTAAAAAAAGTATATGACAACAACGACTTCCCAATTACATTTACATACATGGGAGCATATAATATATATGTTTCAAAAGATGAAATTATAGTTTCATGCATTGCGAAATATATTTTAAAAAACCAAAAAAGTTCACCGGGTGTATAAGCTAGTTGTTCTCTTTTAAGCAAAAGACGATATATTTATAATTAGAAAAAGGTTCATATGAGAACAACTCTTATATGAGAACACTTGAATAGTAATATGTTTTTACTAAAATTGTGATCCTTTATATATATATATATATATATATATATATATATATATATATAGAGGTAGGATCCGCTGAAAACCAATGTTAAGCTGAAAACTGAAAACTTGCTCATTTTACAAATTTTTTGCTCATTTTACCAATTTTTGCTCATTTTACAATTTTTTGCTCATTTACAAATTTTTTGCTCATTTTTCAAATTTTTGCTCATTTTACCAATTTTTGCTCATTTTTCAAATTTTTTGCTCATTTTACCAATTTTTGCTTATTTTACAATTTTTTGCTCATTTTACCACTTTTTGCTCATTTTACAATTTTTTGCTCATTTACAAATTTTTGCTCATTTTTCAAATTTTTGCTCATTTTACAAATTCTTGCTTATTTTACAAAATTTTGATCATTTTATGTTTTTGTTCATTTTAAGAAATTTTTGCTCATTTTACGTACTTTTTGCTCATTTTTCAAAATTTTGCTCATTTTACAATTTCTTGCTCATTTTATGTTTTTACTCATTTTAATAAATTTTCGCTCATTCCAATTCCCACGAGTTATCAACTCTTTTTTGCAATTCTCTCTCCTAATCACAACAATTCCAATCCAAATGAAAACACTAATCTAATCCAAATAGAAGAGAGATAAAATCATAATTATACCAGAACAAATGTCGGTTGGTAGATGATCTCCAATTACTTCACATTTTGTGCTACAAAAAACCTAAATCTTTAAATTTTCGTAAAATTACGTTTCGAGTAGTCTCGCTCATAGCAAAAATCAGACGAAAATAAACCTTAGTAGATTCGAAGGATCGAATGTTGATGAAAATTTCTTCGGAGGTTGCTTCTCATGTGGTTGTGGTTGACATTCTTCATCTTCATAATCTGAGAATATCACCATTGTTGTGATTAGGAGAGAGAAAAATAGCTTTTTTTGGGATCGAGGAAGGTGAAACGAGAAAGAAGAGTTGAGAGTGCGATTGACAATGGCGAAATCCAGTTGAAGAAGAGCGAGGAGAGAGTGAGCAGCAGGTGAGGAGAGAGAGTGTGAGAGAAACTCAGGGGTGTTTGAAAGAAGGGAAGAGAGAGAAAAGAGTGATTTTTACCCAAAAAATGGAGCATTAATACTGTCCATTCGATCAAGAATCAACGGTGTAGATCATTGGTTTTCGGCACTTTTTAAAAGTGGTTTTCACGTGATCCTATTCCTATATATATATATATATATATATATATATATATATATATATATATATATATATATATATATATATATATATATATATTACATGGTAATACTTTTTTCCTTAGATGTAATCATTTTGGAAGATTGACCTTATAAGGAAAAAAATGGTTATTATTTAGCCGAAATAGATTATATATTGGTTATAAGGTTTGCCAATAATATCTTCACGTACTCATGTAACGATTGTTATCATGAAAACCCCTCTTAATACTAGACCATAAACAACACAATTTAAACAAAGTTCTTTCACATAGTGCATACGTGTGTGTATGTATATGTGCATACACAAAATGTATAAAATTAAACTTTGTTCATTCGATTTATTTCGTTTTATTTGTTGTGGAGTTTGTTGGAATAGATTAAAAACCTTTTCACAAATAGTTGAATCCTTTCATTTTAATTGACCTCCTTTTAGAAATATATCTCACCTTTTATAGTTGTGATAGACATCTAACTGG